>CM054129.1:7445848-7973176 GCA_028751855.1 Ambrosia trifida
GACTTGAAAAGTTTGACAACATTGATGACCATGATGTTCCATGTGTGGATTGTTGGAGGTTGCCGGTGGTAACCCTGACAACCATCATCCTTTCCCTTCCTAAAATTGGAGAGGATGAAGTTGATAGTTTATTGGAAAGTGTCAGGGAAGGTCTAGAATATGTCATGGTGGTGGAAAAAAAGCCTCAATGCTAATAAAGATTATTTGGGTTTTCAAAAGGCGTCTGCCAATTTGTGGCAAGAAATCAGATTTGACAATAAATGGCTAGGTAAACAGTTGCAAAACCCTGCTTTTCAAGCATATCCAGCTAAACAGATTGTTGAATGGTTCATGGACAAGGCTAACAACATAATTAGCTCGGTGGACAAAAGTAACGATGATACTGGAGTTGAAAATGATGATTCGAGACACAAGTCTATTTGTGCCAACTCAATGTATCGTATAACCAAAACCATCCTACGTAACTCCCACACCAACATTGATGTCACGGTTAGCCAGAAAGAACTATTCGATATATAGCTTATCAGCAATGATAGCTGACATAATGGCCGCTTGTCTCACCAACTTACCAGAAGCCATAATAATGAAATGTGACGCTGATGTGATAGAGGAAAGGGAAGCTAGTGTCTATGAAGAAGCTCAACTTCTAGGTGAGACCACACAAATAATCAAAACACTTCAAGGTCACCATATTCCAAACATGGATCCAAGTGACCTGCCATTTATCGAAAAATGGCGTGCTTATTTAGGGAGTCCCTGCATCGTTCTTGTTCTTAATTCAGGTAATGAAGTAAGTTCATGTTTATTTGTTTTCTTCTTTTGTATCTGGTTAGTTATATTAACACTTGAATATGAACTAGTGTGCAGTTAGTAAGATTTTCATTGGCAACACATTTACTACTCAAAGTAATCCCTGGTGGTGGAATTCGATCCTTCTCGTAAATTGTACTCTTTCCTAGTTACTAGCTAGCTTGTAAATTGTTGTATCAATATTTTAGTTTTTGGTGTGGTTTGAGTATTGTATGAATGCATGTTCGTTATTAATTTGTTGTCTTGATTGTACCCTATATATGTTGGTGTTTATTGTTATGAAGTATATATAATCTAGACTTGTTAATAAGGTGACTGTTATTATTAATATATGCCACAATAGATTATATGGCATAATCTAAAATAATAAATAACGCTAGTTAAAGTTAGTTACTTTGGATCAAATAGTTAGTATGGGTCAAAATTAGCAAACAGGTCATTAGGTTATAACCACCGTGTCTTACTAAAGGTTGCGATGGTTGGTCATAACTGTAGTATATATATGAGTAACAGATTATATAAGAGAGGTTGTGTAAATGTTGAGTAATAATAGATTATATAAGAGAGGTTGTGTAAATGTTGAGTAATTTTAAGTTATGACCAACATTTAGAGATATTTAATTACAAAATTTCATTATGTTACTCTTATATTGAGCTGTAACATTTAAATAAACATTCAAATATAGAAATCCAAGAGTGATGGCACCCATTTCGTACATCATAAAAAATTTAGGGATAATTACTAAAATAGACAGTTGACCTACCAAATTTGCCAAATTAAACACCTGATGCGTCTAAATATTAGGGACTAGCCACTCCTTGTGTCTACCAATCAGATGATTACACGTGTAAAGTCTTCAGACGCTTTAATTTTAAGGTCCCTGCTATTGAAACTGATCCAAACTAAAGTCCCACGTGCATGCATGAATATCGCCAAAGTCAAGCTTACCGTTTGATCATTCCTAGTTTTCAGATTGACTAGTTTTTGTATTTTGAATAAAAGTCTGTTATGTTGTTCTACTTTTCAGGCTTATAGCCGTTTTCAATTCTAGTATAAAATGATGTACTAAGTGATGGTTATGATCATCACATTCAATTTCACTTTCAATAAAAGCTTACGAGAACTTTGGCTCATTTACTGTTTTATTAATTTTGGTTCTGATCCATCAGTGGTATCAGAGCTAGTGCTCTTGTAATTGATCCTTGTTCTCATTCTATCTGTCCAATGGCCTATCAAACAAGTACCCTACCCACTGCACCGACTCCAATCCCTATTTTCAAAGGAGAAGGTTATGATCATTGGAGTATACGTATGAAAACTATCCTCAAGTCAAGAGACTTGTGGGATCTTGTGGAAACTGGTTTGAATCATGCTGAAACAGATGTTGGCAAACTCGGAAATCAAAAGAAAATAGATGCTCATGCTATGGCTCTCATTCAACAAGCTGTGCATGATCATCTCTTCTCTCGTATTGTTGTTGCTGAGTCTCCACAAGAAAGTTGGGAGATCCTCAAAATGGAATACCAAGGTGACACATAGGTGAAAGCCATCAAGCTTCAAGGCCTTCGCAGAGAATTTGAAAATCTAATCATGAAGGAAAATAAACCTGTGGGAGATTACTTCTCACGAGTCATGGCTATTGTTAGCTAGAAAAGATCTTATGGTGAAACTGTCACAGATCAATCCATAGTTGAAAAAAATTCTTAGGAGTCTGTCTCCTAAATTTGACTTCATTGTTCCTTCAATAGAAGTCTCATTTGATCTATCAAAAAATGACTCTTGTGAAGTTAATGGGGTCACTTCAGTCCCAAGAGGAGAGACTGAATAGCAGACTACCTGAGAAGTCTGAAAAAATTGAAGAACATGCACTCCAAGTCATGCAAGATACAAGCAGGCCATCCTACTCTCCTGGTTCAAGAGGAAAGGGAAGATTCAATGCCAGAGGAAGAGGTAGGGGTCGAAGCTTTGACAGAAGTAGAGTTCCATAATGCACAGTTTGCAAGAAGTTTGGACATCTTACTAAAGATTGTTGGTACAATGAGGAACCACATGTGAACCTGACTGGAGGAGCAACTGAAAAAGATGATATGAGTGAAGAACCTCACTTGTTCATGGCCATGATCACTCAATGTGACATCCGTCACCCTCGTCTTACATTTAGTTGTCAATAATAGTCCTTCAAAAATTTCCATTATAACCCATATAAGTTTTGCGGTTTTCAAATTTATTGAAATGATCGAAATTAATTTTATCAAAGATAAACGTTTTAGAGTTATAAAAAAAAAAGTTTTGGATCATCCAGTTAAAATCTATAAAATACGAGTTCATTAAAAGTTAATAAAAGTTTAAAGTTTATAAAGTCTTTTAAAACACTTAAGTTAGATAGGTTAACTTTGGTTAACTTTTATAAAGGAAAAACTAACAAGGTTTATAATTAAAACAAACTCAGTTATAAGTGAGGGATTAGTTGTGACAAAACCTGGAAGTTTTAAAACTCTTTTGATTCCCTCCTGTCCCCATCGTGTTTTTCCGGCAGCCCAAACTCCGGCCGGCGGCCATGGATTCCGGCGACAAGTTTTTTTTATGCGTATTAATTCGTTTTTAATGTTCATATACGTTTCTCCATTGATGCCGAACCGTCTCCATAATTAAAATCGTGCATAACCATGCGTTTAATGAGCAATAATCGAGCATTATTAGTGAAACCGCTAGAACTCTTTAATTCCATTAGAATCCAACCTAAAATCGTTCATTTTATAAATTGATCATACCAATACGTTCCTGAACAAATTCTCTTCGAAACCCACCTTTAAAACAACTCGTAATCAGGTGCAAAGACCCCTGAAACGCCACATGAAGGTCCGAACGAGTTCTTCATTGTTCAATGTGTAGCGTGTTTGTAAGTTCGTTTTCTTTGTGCCATTTTAATCCTCGGCCCTTCCTCTATTATAGCCCCATGAATTCTGTTCTTATATATAACGAATTGGGTTATTGAAAATCTTAGGGTTAGGGTTAGGGTTCTAGGGAATTTGGGGAAGAAGAAGACTTTTTATAATAAGTTAAATACTTTTATGTTTGAGTAAAATCAATAACTTGAAAGCTTGGTCTAGTGGTTGGGTGTGTAGCATACACAGTAAAGGTCAGGGGTTCGAACCCATGACCAACAATATTTTTCTTTTGATTTAAGTTTGTTTCCTTTTTGTCTTATGTGAGTTATTATTTTAATTGTTTAATAATCAATTATAACCTATATAAATCTATAATGTTCATAATAAATTCATTTTTGCTCCAAAAATTATGAAAATTTAGGAGTAGCTTCTTGACACCCCATAGAAAATTATCCCACTTTTAGTTTCTGAAAAATGTTTTATTTTTATATTTTTATTGAATTAAATTGTTTTAATCATATTTAATTGATTAAAAAGTCATTTTTAATGATTTTAATCTCAAAATTTTTGATAAATTATTTCTAATGATTATGAACTGAAATAAAAATATTTGGTTCAGAAAACATTTATTTTTGTTAATTTTCCTATTTTTAATCATTTAAACATGATTTAATCTCATTAAATCAGTTTTAAATAGAAATAAGTTTATAAAAATTATGAGAAAATTATTTTCATTTACTTACATAAGAAAGCATCCAATTTCTATAAAAAATAGTATTTTTGAGTCATGTCTTGTATTATTAAGATTATTTATGTTTAATTGAATATAATTAAACATTTATTTACACTATTTAAACAGCTATTTAATAAATATTTTTCTTATAAAATAGAAATGTTTTATGTTTGAAAATATTAATTACCATTTGTTGAATCAATGTGAAACTCATAATTATTTAGTTATATATTTATGATTATTGTATTTATTTACAATAATTAGTTAAAGTAATTAACTAAATTATTTTGTATTAATTATTTAAACATATGTTGACCTAAATATTCAATTAGTAATAATTATATTACCTACACTACATTTACAAACTTTGATATATTATTTTTGACATACAACTTTTACATTAATGCAGTTTATCATAAAAACTATAATTCCCCAAATCGACTTAGCAAACCCTAATGCCTTAGACCCTAGATACCTTAGACTTTTTAGACATTTTCCTTATTAGTATTATTACACATTATAGGTTGAATTCTTCGGAATTCCCATTACTTAGCTCACGACCGCTTAAGTTGGATTTTGATCGCTTTTGCAAACTGTGAGTATATCTTTCCCCTTTTTACTGTTTTACTACTTTGGGGTGACTCATGTACCTATATATTAATCAAGTTTCAATTTCTTATACTTAATGCAATTCTCATGTGTGTTTGCTTTATGTTAATTGGTGTGTCTATGACTTGTCAAAATCATTAACCGCTGGGCGGCCTAGCTTTTCAATGAATAGTACTATGGTATACCCCCTTGAGACTCTGTTGAGAGAATCTTGGTCATTGTCTTGTTAATTTATTATTCAGTTGGTTAGTCATGTGTTAGTCATTATTCTCAGGTTTGGTTTTGAACGGATATTACTTATTACATAATTGCAAATGGTACCGCACATGAATTGCTAAATTTTCCTTACTATATATATCAAACGGGTATGCTCACCAATACATTTTGTATTGACATATACTATTTTCGTACATGTTTCAGGTTATTTATGAGATGACTTTTAAGCTTTTTGGAATTTTATTTAGATTTTGGATTCATTGTATTTAAGTTTAGTTGACATTTAGAATCGTTGTATCTCATTTCAATGTAAAAAACTATTTAATCAATGTATCAATATTTACACTTTTAGTCCATGAGCTATTGAACAATCGTCACTACGTGACATCTCGATGTTTCCGCCATCGGTTGGGGTGTTACACTCAAGTAAGTGAATCCAACAATTTATGGTTTATAGATTCTGGATGTTCAAATCACATGACAGGTTCAAGAAGTAGTTTTGTCACTTTGAATGAAAATTTCAAACTTGAGGTTCAACTTGGCAACAAGAAAACCTTAAAAGTTGAAGGAAAAGGAACTGTCAAGATCTCTGCTGGTTCAAAACAATACAAACTGTTGCAAGATGTGTACTATGCTCCTTCACTTGAGTACAATCTACTCAGTGTTGGACAACTAATGAAGAAAGGGTACACATTGATCTTTGGTGATGGAAAGTGCACAATTCAGTACAATGGAGCAACAGATTGGTGTATCAACCAACAACTTGTTTCTCTTGGATGCCACAAATTCACAAGGATCCAGCAATAACTCAGCAAATGTCTCAACTACCAAGTTGTGGCATCAAAGATTTGGGCATTCCAAAGATCAAAGGTTCAGAAGTGTGTAAAGGCTTTATACTTGGAAAACAAACCAGGCAATCATTTAATTCTCATTCATGGAGGGCAAGTAAGAAACTTGAAATTATTCATATTGATCTTTATGGTCCTATGCAAGTCCTAAGTCTAGGTAAAAGCATGTATTATTTTCTGCTGGTTGATGACTACACTAGAATGTCTTGGGTCTATTTTCTTGCAAATAAATCAGATGCATTTTCTAAGTTTAAAATGTTCAAGGCTGCAGTAAAAAAACAAGCTAAACAGGTCATTAAAGTTCTAAGATCTTACAGGGGTGGTGAATTCTGCTCAACAGAATTAAATACCTTTCTTGATGAAGCAGGAATTAGAAGAGAATTGTCACCTCCTCACACACCACAGCATAATGGTGTTGTGGAGAGAAAAAACATGACCATTATGGACATGGTCAGGAGCATGCTCAAAGACAAATCTCTTCCTAACTTCCTATGGGCAGAAGGAGTTGCCACTGCTGTGTATACACTCAACAGATCTCCAACAACAACACTTGATGAGAAGACTCCCTATGAGCTTTGGTATAACCAGAAACCTGATGTCTCTCTTTTGAGGACATTTGGGTGTATTGGTTATGGCCATACTTACTCTCAAGGAAGAAGAAAGCTGGACGACATGGCAAACAAGACTGTTTTTATTGGCTATTCCTTATAGGGTACAGGGTACAGGTTATACAATCCTGAATCAAAGAAGTTTGTTACTAGACCAACTGAAGAAGTGAAAATTCTAGAGGAAGAAAAATGGGACTGGGCTGCCACATACAGTGTAACACCCCAACCGATGGCGGAAACATCGAGGTGTCACGTATAAATGATTGTCCAATAGCTCATGGTACTAAGTGAAAGTTGAATAATATTAAACAATTTACAATTCATCTTACAAGTAAAGATTACAAAAGTTGACTAATATAAACTAGGTCCAAAGCTCTTATGTATTCCAAGACTTGTACAACTCCCAATAGCAAATAACCCTGAAACATGTTAAGTTGGAAAGATGGGGGGTCAACTATAAATAGTTTGTGAGAATACATAGGTTTTGCATATAGTTGAAAACAATATGTTGTATAACAATCATAGTTGAAGTATAATAATGAGTAATGATAGAATATGAGTCCGACATGTAACAATGCGTCTTTTGTACAATCATACCTTGTGTCGACTGAGACCTAACTCGCAAGTTAGTAAAAGTGTAACTGTTATCGATCATCCCTGAATTTATGCGGGGGATGGGTTTGTCAGACTTATAGCGCTATAATCTAAACAGGCGGCTTGATCAACGTTAATGATTGTACTGTGTCTTTTTGTTACAGTCAAATGATAGAATGAGTAAATGATAGTGTAATTGAATCACAAGTTTCAACAATGTAAGAATGAGTAAATGATAGTGTACAAAATGTTTAAACATGTTTCACCCCAAAAATATAAAATAGAAAAAGGGGCTATGTAAACTCACCTTAGGTGCATAATGAGTTCGTGCATTTTATTGAGCGTGCAAACACTTAGTAATAATGCCTTGGAAAACTCGAAACTAGCTAGAGGAGATAATGACGGATGAAAACTTTAGTATATGGGAGATGGGATAATAATGGTTTTTTTTTTTTTTTTTAATGGTGTAAAGAGTTGAATGGTAGGCTAGTGTATTTATAGTGTAAAATTTGGAGTTGTAATTAGGGACTACTTTGACTAGGCTAGAATTTAGGAACAACTTTGACTTGACTAGGAGACCATATTTACTAACACTTTGACTTGACTTGACTAGGAGACTACGTTTGACTTTTCAGGTTTGACTAAGGAACCTTGAAAGGGTTTAAGTTTAATTGGTTTTAATTAACATCACAAAACACCAAATGGTGTAGTGGTTTGTGTGGTGTGGTTAAGGTTTAGCCCGCCAAGGACTCGGGTTCGAATCCTGGCACAGGCAAACATTTTTTTTAACGTTTTTAAATCATAATTTTTAATACAATACAATTTAATATTGATTATACATCATTATTTAAACAAAAAAAAATTAACAAAATGGATGGTAAAGATACTATAAACATGAATCAGATAAATAAACGAGGGAGTTCTCTATATATATAAAGAAAATTTGTGTGATGTTACATACAGATCCAAACCTGATCATTATGAAAGACTGTATGTTGACCCATTCCCAAGTGAAGAAGAAAAAAATGAAGAAGTTACTCCTGAAGCCACTCAGACACCTGCAAATGAAGAACCACAAACCCCTATGAACAACATGCAGTCTAGTTCAACTGAACAAGGATCCAGTTCAAGTGACTAATCTGTCCCAGCAGGATCAGGACAATTGATGATCTATATGCAACAACTCAGGTTGTAAACACTCCTCACTGTGATTTTATGAACTTACAATTTGCATTACGTGTGACAGATCCAACAGTGTTCAATGAAGCAGTTAAGAAGGCAGAATGGGTGCAAGCTATGAAGGAAGAAATGAACTCAATTGAAAAGAATGAGACCTGGCAGCTTGTATCACTTCCAAAAGGAAAGAATGTAGTTGGGCTAAAGTGGTTGTTTAAAACAAAAATTGGTCTAGATGGGAAGATCTTGAAGTACAAGGCCAGATTGGTGGCAAAGGGTTATTCACAGAAGAAAGGCATAGATTTTGAGGAAACATTTGCACCAGTTGCAAGATTTGAAACAATAAGACTTGTATTAGCTGTTGCAGCTCTTTTGGGTTGGCATGTGCATCAATTAGATGTCAAGTCAGCCTTATTAAATGGTGATTTACTTGAAGACATATATGTGGAACAGCCTGAAGGTTTTGAAGTTCAAGGAAAAGAAGATCAAGTGTATAAGTTAAAAAAAAAAGGCTCTCTATGGATTGAAGCGGGCTCCAAGGGCCTGATATGCAAATATTAATGGCTACTTTCATGAGCATGGATTCAAGAAAAGTCTCAATGAGCCCACATTATATGTGAAAAAGACAGGTAAGGCTGATATCATCTATGTGTGTCTTTATGTAGATGATATTATCTATACCAGCTCATGTGATCATATGATTAAAGATTTTAAAGAAGGTATGAAGCAAGTATTTGAAATAACAGAAATGGGTCTGTTACAGTATTTCTTAGGCCTTGAAGTGAAGCAAACAGGTGCTGGAATTTTTGTATGTCGGGAAAGATATGCATTGAACCTGCTAAAGAAGTTTGGTATGATGAATTGCAAGGTTGAAAGTGTCCCTATAAGTTCTCAAGAAAAGCTTATGTTAAATGATGGTAAAGTGAAGGTTCATGAAACTGAATACAGAAGTTTGGTTGGGGCATTAATCTATTTAGCTCATATAAAACCAGACTTGTCCTACTCAGTTGGTGTTTTATCAAGGTTCATGCAAAGCCCTTCTAAAATACATTTAGGAGCAGCCAGGAAGGTGTTAAGGTATGTAGCTGGTACAAGTCACTTTGGGCTTTTGTTCAAAAGAGGTGCACAAATCAAATTACTTGGTTACACTGGTAGTGATTGGGTTGGGAGCTTAGATGACAGGAAAAGTATTTCAGCCAATGTGTTTATGCCAGCAGGCTGTGCAATCTCTTGGTCATCCAAGAAACAGACAACAGTGGCTCTCTCTAGCATAGAAGCCGAATATATTTCAGCCACTAGTGCTACCTGTCAAGCAATTTGATTAAGAAGATTGATGGATGATTTGGAGGTTGTTCAAACTGAAGCTACTAAGATATTGTGTGATAATAAGTGGGCTATAGATCTGTCCAAGAATCCAGTGTTAAGCAACAAAACAAAGCACATTGAGCTGAAACATCATTTCATTAGAGATATGGTTGCTCAAGATCAAATCAGCATGGAATTTTGCAGTACTGAAGACCAGTTTGTAGACCTTTTCACAAAGGCCCTTGCAAAAGAAAAGTTTGTTTATTTAAGGCACCAGATTGGAGTCAAGGAGTTTGTATCAAGGGGGTATTGAAACTGATCCAAACTAAAGTCCCACGTGCATGCATGAATATCGCCAAAGTCACACTTATCGTTTGATTATTCCTAGTTTTCAGATTGACTAGTTTTTGTATTTTGAATAAAAGTCTGTTAGGTTGTTCTACTTTTCAGGATTATAGCCGTTTTCAATTCTAGTATAAAATGATGTACTAAGTGATGGTTATGATCATCACATTCAATTTCACTTTCAATAAAAGCTTACGAGAACTTTGGCTCATTTACTGTTTTATTAATTTTGAATCTGATCCATCACCTACGTCTAAACTTTAGACACGAAGTTGTTATTTAGACGCAAAGGGGCTAACCTTTTCTTTAGACACAAAGGGCTAATCTTTGCGTCTAAATAACAGCCTCGCGTCTAAGGTTTAGACGCAGTGACCTTAAAAATTAAAGCGTATGAAGACTTTACACGTGTAATCATCTTATTGGTAAACGCAAAGGAGCGGTTGGTCCCTAATGTTTAGATGCATCATGTGTTTATTTTGGCAAATTTGATTTGTTAACTGTCCATTTTGGTAATTATCCCTAAAATTTAACAAAAAAAAACCAAAATAATCAACCCCACCTCATGTAAAAAGCTTAGGCTGACACAATACTTCCTTATAAAAAACAAAAGTATCATTTTTCCTCCTACTCACTCTGTACACAGATGATAACTTTCTCTTTTTGAACGTTCATATGCAAATGCAGGTCTACATCAATCAGGATGTTAAGATCTCTTATGTCTACACAAATGAAACAATCTCCTTACTCTTATCAATAGAGAATTAAAAATGAGGAAATTCTATTGAAGGGAAATTCTATTGATCGATGATTTTACAAGAAAATAATAGCCTCTATTTATACTGTTGTACAATGGATCTAAACAAGGAAACCAAGCTTTGAGTAGTAGTGTAATTCTTGGAAGAAAGGAAACCATATATTTGGGCCTTTAAACTTGGATATGATGAGGACAAGAGATAATCTTGGTGATCCTTTGATTGTAAAATATTTTTATTTCTTTATTTCAACACGTCCCCTCAAGTTGAATAGTGGGATCTCCAAAATTCAACTTGTCTAGACACTTGTGTAGGATTCTCTCGTTAACAAGTTGGTTTTCTGATCGCACAAAGGGTAGGGTAATGATCCTTTCTTCTAGCTTATCTTTGATGAAGTGTCAATCTACCTCTATGTGCTTCGTTCGATCGTGTTGAACTGGGTTTTCTGAAATTTGGATGGCTGCTTTATTATCACTTATAATCTTTCTAGTTTCTTGTGGTGGATATCCTATTTCAGTTAAAAGCTTTCACACCCATAGTACTTCAGTTAACCCCCTTTTTATCCCCCTGAATTCAACTTCAGCACTTGAAAGAGCTCTACCTTTTGTTTTTTGATTCGCCAAGTCACGAGATTTCCACCAACCAAGGTAAAGTATCATGATGTTGACCTTCGATTGCCTTTATCTCCAGCCCAATATGCATCAGTGTATAATTGAGTTTCTAGATGCCCATTAGGTTTGAACTAGACTCTATGACCATAGGAGCACTCTAAGGCTGATATATAAATTGACTTACCACTCCTACAGCATATGCTATATCAGGTCAAGTGTGTGAGAGGTATATTAGTTTTCCTACCATTTGTTGGTATCTTTCTTTGTCAGCTAACTCTGCTTTTTCCTCCATATAGAGCTTTTGGTTCACAATCACATGAGTATCTGCTGGTTTGCAATCGATCATTCCAACTCCTGGTAGTAAATCAAGAACATACTTCTTTTGACACATGAAAAGTCCCTGTTTCGATCTTAGAACTTCAATTCCAAGAAAGTATTTGAGTCTCCCTATGTCTTTCATTTCAAACTCTATAAACAAGTTCTTTAATTTGGCTATTTCTTCATATCATTACTTGTAATAATCATGTCATCGACATAGATTATTAGACAAGTTTTGAGGTTGTTTTTCTGTTTAAGAAACAACGTATGATCAGAGTTACTTTGCTTAAAACCATAGTTCTTCATGGCTAAGGTGAACCTGCCAAACCATGCTCTAGGGGACTGCTTCAAGCCATAAAGGGAATTTTTTTAGAAGGCCTACTTCCCTTTCATATAGTTTAACCAACATTGATGGTTTGTATAAACTTTACACGCCCATCACTATTGTAAGTCTTTTATAATAAATCTTGCAAATGACTTATGAATAATAAAATATATTTCTTTCATATGTTTTAAGAAGTGAAAATTCACAAATGTGTATTTCCATGTTGATACTCTCAACATTAGATAACATGTCTCCTTTTCGTGTATTTAATCTCAATACACTTTGCCACGTTCATCATGATTCGCTCATGATGTGGTTGTACGTTTGATGTCTGGTATGTGACTTATTGCATAAGTCATGATCACAACCCGCTCATTGTGTTCTTGCAAGACACCTCTGCACAACCCATTAAAATAAATATCCTTATCAAATTTGTCTTCCAAAAATAATAATAGTAAAAAATGTCGTCTTACATCTCCTTTTTATATCTATCGTTATTATAATTTAATCCACTTGATTTAAAAAAAATAGATAATCCAAAATATATATAATATATTACAAATATATTTAAACGGATTCATATAAGGATATATAAACATCAAATCTCAAAGTGTTATTTTCTTCAATACTTTATTGTTCGACGAAATAATACCAATTATATCGTCTCGTGGCATGTCTCGGGGTACTCTCTCAATACACTGTGCAAGACAACAAAGTTGTTTATAATTAACTAGACACAAGTAGTCGAACAAGTAAATATGTCAAAAACAACATCAAGTTGTTTTACACTAATTAGTCTCTCAAGACTATTATATGGTTCAAGATATCATACACCTCATACAAGCATCAAACCATATATAATTTGCAAAAAACATGTTTTATTCCTTCAAAACATTTCTCCTTTTACAAGTGTTTTTAACCATAAACTCTAAGATAGCTTTATTATTTTAAACCATTTCTAACTCATTTGTTAAAGTACATGGTTTTCATGATTAACCGCTTCTAATTATCTCATTAGAAACTATACGTGTACCATATAAACATATACGGTTTAAAAATTAACCATTTCTAACATACTTGATAGAATACAAACGATTACACCTTTTCATCATATAGAGTTTTGGTTATATTAAATAAACCTTTTTTCTAACACACCAACATAAACGATTACCCAAAACCGTTTTAAAGGTCATTGGTTTATATTCTCAACCGTTTCTAACCTGCTTATTAGAAATACACGATTATGACAGTCGTTTTAGAACTTATTGGTTTAAGTATAAAATAAACCAAATGGAAGAGTTTGTCTTTCACCTATTAGAAATGTATTCGGAGCGGCATTCGTGCGGGCGTCACGTTGATTCAAGAATTTTTCTCTAACCAGAACCCGTTTTTGCACCCCTCCCCCTGCGCGCGTGGTAGGTATCCAAGTATAATGTAACTAGAATAATTCAAACTCTTCCATTTGGTTTCACCTTATAAACCCATCTCCTTTTCATCTCCCAACCAATGTGGGATAAACCAAACTCACATTCATATACAAATTTCCAACATCAAACCCTTACCACAAAACATGTTTCGTCGTCTTTGGGAATGCTTACCATCATGTTGCGGAGGACTAACAACAAAGTGCCATAACTAGTGGGAAAAGATATATCAACAAAGTGCTTTTTAGTATCTTGTCCCCTGTTTATACCTCTTGTGGGCTTTGATTATTATCGTTTGTACAGGTTATATTTTGTCTTTGTTGCCTCTTGGCGAGTTTTTCGTTTATTTATGTTTTGTTGTTTGCTTGAGGACAAGCAAAGTTCAAGTGTGGGGAGGTTTGATATACGTTAAAATATACATATTTAAATCCCCGATTAAGCTCCCAATTTACGCGTTTTCGACCATGATTGCACGAATTTGGTACTTAACCGCTTCATATATTTATTTCAGGTCTTAAACGGCGCCTCGAAGACAAAGTCGAAGAAACCGGGCTAAAAACGGACAAGACGGACAACTTCTACAAAATTGACCAAGTCTGGAAGTTATGCACGGGAGTGCCAAATCTGTGCACTCCCGTGCGGGTCACATCTGCTCGGGAACAAGCCTACACGGCCAGGCGCACCAGGCAGTGCACTCCTTTGTGCTCGGCAACACCAAGATCAGCACGGCCGTGCACCCTGATGGCACTCCCGTGCCAAAAATCAAGATATTTTCAGGAATCACCCAGCCACTTGCCCACTCGACCACTTGCACGTCAACTCACCAAAGAAAAAGTGCACGGCCAGGAGCACGGCCGTGCACCTGACCGTGCACACCTTCGAAATTTGCTTAAATACAGAACACAGCCCTCTGTTACATTCATTGGGTTTTGGAGAGCGAATTTGGGCGATTTTCTGGACTTTCCAAGCTGCTGGTCAGGCGTTTGACAAGCTCGGGATCTCATCCTACTCATCTAACATCATCCAATCCTTCACATTCAAGATTTATGGTTTGATCTATAAACTTTAAGTTTGTTTAAATTTGAATATTTTGGCTTGTTTGTGTCGTTTATGTATTGCATTATAGTCTACGGATATTATCTAGTAATCGTTAGTAGTTAAAACAATCGTTTGTGTGAAATCAAGTTTTCTATAAATTTGGCGTTTTTCATGTTTGAATCTTGATGATCATAATGCAACCTTGTTTCATTGTTGATAGATTTGTAGTTGTGTTCGGATGACTTTGATGATTATCGAATGTGTTAGGCGGATTACTTGTTGAGAAAACCGTCTGTTTAATCGTCCGGTAGTAAACTAGTTAACTTGTTAATAAAGTTTACACCATGAAACTGTAACCGGGTATTGGTTTGGTTAAAGTCACTCGGATAATAATTATAAATGTTTACCGGGACGTAAAAGAGTTTAAAAAGCTTAATGGTGTTGTTACTAATCTTTGACGCGGTTAATGATCTTTGCTAGTTATTTTGGTAGAAATAGCGATCTTAGTAGATTTGTGTTCAAAGTTAGTAAAATGGAATAGGTTGTGAAATGCTCTACTTTATGCTAGTTTCGGTGGTCGTATTGTGTATTCGATATTGCTTTCCTTGATTAGTGCGGTTGAGGACTCCCGAAAGGTGATACTAACCCTTCTTTAAAGTTTCACATGAGATCATATCAGTTGCGCGCTAATAAACGACTTGAGGTGGCTAACGTGTGTATTCGTGTTAGCTTTCCATATAGTTGTCATGTTAGGATGCCCAAAAGGGACACTAACTGTCGGAAAATGGGAATGCTGATCACGCCTTTAGTTCTTATATAGATGACATGCTAGGATTGGCGTATTATAGCTTATATAGTTATATTTTCTATTTGGAGTCGTAGTTAAGTTATTTACATGTTTTAGAATTAATTTAGTTTTAGACAAAACTCAAACTTATCTTTTCCTACTGGTAAATCGGGGACAGAGTTTTAGTACAATTGCTCCGCACGCGTCCATGGATCGATATCTGGTTCTTATCTGTACGTTACTACATATATGACAGGGTACACTTGCCCTATTGTGTGTGTTTTAATATTAAGGTCTAAACCATTTTTATAAATATTAAAGCAAAACGTGTGTTAAAATCCATTGTAAAATATGTATAGTTACGCACACGTCAACTATAGGAAGATCCAAGCAAAACTCTAGTTTTGAGAATCAATGCAATTGAACATAAGGTTCCAATATGTTGTTCAAACAAGAACAAAAACAAACAATGTCCAAGAACAATAAATATCCCAATACATATCCATGAAAAACTAGTAGAATAACTAATAAAAACACGAACAATGAACCCACATGTAGCCCTAAATTCGGCCATACCCATACATATATGCATGTGTGTAGGTTTAACCACAATTAATATAGCATAACCTCATACCAATCGACGCTTGAATGTTTATAAATGTACCCACATGGACGATCATATTAATCAAGTTCAAAGAACACAATTATGTGTGTATTTACATATATATGTCTGATCCATATAGACTTGTGTGACTATTAGAATCAAAGAAATGCATTACCACTCCCACATACATACATACATACATACGGCCATATATACACTCATACATGATATCACATTGTTGAACCATTCTTCTATATACATACATACATCAAAACATAAGCACACACACACACCTCACAATCACACCAAATCCAAGACTATTGCCATATACATGAGCCACCCTGGCACCCTACACACTCAAACTTACACAAGTTGACTTGCCAAAAACACCTTGCTCTTTCCCAAGAAATTTTGGCTCACTCATTCCCAAGACAAGAGAATTTGTGTTGATTTTGGACACTACCTATCTTATACAAGACACACACACAATGTATATATATACACACACGGTTACACACACACATGATTGAATTTTGATGAACAATCCATCTATACCCACATACAAACAATCGCATACATACATGCACCCCCAAGCGCACGGCCGTGTGAGCTCATGTGGCACGGCAGTGCAGCTGCTAGTGCACATCAGATTCCCGGGCACCTTGATCAGCACTCCCGTGCACATGCCCGTGCGACCCAGTTCCTCGGCTGCACTGCCAGTGCACCAGCCAGTGCACACCTTGTACCCGGACACCACCAGACCCGCACGGCCGTGCACCCCTGTTGCACGGCCGTGCGCAACCCAAGATATTTTCAGGAACCAATTGCCCACTTGCCTGTCACATCAAAAGTTAAAGTGCACGGCCGTGCACAAAATCAAAACTTGTATAAAAACAGAGCAAAACTTACTGATCAGATATTGGGTGAAATTGGGTATCCTAGAGAGGTTCTGAGGCGATTTTCTGGGCTAACAAAGTGCTGCACAAGCGTGGAACAAGCCCGGGACGCCATCCGATCCAACCATCATCATCCGATCCTTCACATTCAAGATTTATGGTTTGATCTATAAACTTTTAAGTAGTTCAAATCTGAATATTTTGGCTTGTTTGTGATGTTTATTTAGTTAATCGTACGCCTACGGGCAAGAACACTAGTATGTAGTATGTTAAACTATCGTTTGTATAGTTAATCATGTCTTGTATGAATTTGGCGTTTTTCATGTTTAGATCTTGATGATCATAGCGCAACCTTGTTTCGTTGTTGATGGATTTGTAGCTGTATTTGAATGACTTTAGCGATTGTCGAATGTGTTAGGTGGATAAATGTTGAAAAACCGTCCGTTTAATCGTCCGGTAGTAGACTAGTTAACTTGTTAAATAGTTTATGCCATGAAACTGTAACCGGGTATTGGTTTGGTTAAAGTCAGTCGAATAACGGTTAAAAATGCTTACCGGCACGTAAAAGGGTTTAAAAAGCCTAATGGTGTCGTTACTAGTCTTTGACACGGTTAATGATCTTTGGTAGTTATTTTGGTAAAAATAGCGATCTTAGTAGATCTGGGTTCAAAGTTGGTAAAATGGAATAGGTTGTGAAATGCTCTACTTTATGCTAGTTTAGGTGGCTGTGTTGTGTATTCGGTATCGCTTCCCTGAATTAGTGAGGTTAGAAAACTCTTAACGGATGACTAACTTATCTTTAGAAGATCTGCGTGAGATCATATCAGTTGCTCGCTAATAAACGACTTGAAGCGGTTAACGTGTGTATTCGTGTTAGCTTTCTGTATAGTTGTCATGTTAGGATGCCCGAAAGGGACACTAACTGTCGGAAAATGGGAATGTTGATCACGCCTTTATTTCTTATATAGATGACATGCTAGGATTGGCGTATTATAGCTTATATAGTTATATTTTCTATTTGGATTCGTAGTTAAGTTATTTACATGTTTTAGAATTAATTTAGTCTTAAACAAAACTCAAACTTATCTTTTACTTACTGGTGAATCGGGGATAGAGTTTTAGTACCATTGCTCCGCGCGCGTCCATGGATCGATACTTGGTTCTTATCTGTACTTACTACATATATGACAGGGTACACTTGCCCTAGTGTGTGTTTTAATATGAAGGTCGAAACCATTTTTATAAATATTAAAGCAAAAACGTGTGTTAAAATCCATTGTAAAATATGTATAGTTACGCACACCAATGTTTAACTAGTTTTCTGTGTTGTAAATAGTTCGTGTTCGGGTTTATATATTTAGAACCCGTATGTTGTTTATATCAGTTATATCATAGATATATTTGTAGAAAAAAAAAGAAAAAAAAAGAAAAAAAATCCAGAAAATTCCAGAAAAATAGAACACCCTAAAATAGGGTGAATTAGCAGTATTCGAGCAGTTTTTAGAGCTTTAAAGTTAAGAATTATAAGTTAGCTCGATTTAAAATAAAAAATCGCCTATATTCGCGTTTGTCTTGTATAGTTGTATTAGTTGATATTATTTAGACATAACCGCCGAGTTTTAGCCGATTCGTCAGTGTAAATATCCATTCCATACCCTTACCTTTGCCTGACATTACAACCCGTAAAAGACCTCTTGATTTGTGCTCTTTCACACGTTAGTTGGTGAAGACTAGATCTTTTGACAAGCTTATGATATTGCACGAATCATTGTCTTGGCAATGGAGCGATTTACACATACACATTACACGTATGTATCATAAATAAAACCGAGTGTGTGTGAACATTGTGAGTCGTGTACGGGTTAGCATGCTTTGTGGATCGGAAGCGAGTCGTTGCTTTTTAGTATCTTGTCCCCTGTTTATACCTCTTGTGGGCTTTGATTATTATCGTTTGTACAGGTTATATTTTGTCTTTGTTGCCTCTTGGCGAGTTTTTCGTTTATTTATGTTTTGTTGTTTGCTTGAGGACAAGCAAAGTTCAAGTGAAGGGAGGTTTGATATACATTAAAATATACATATTTAAATCCCCGATTAAGCTCCCAATTTACGCGTTTTCGACCATGATTGCACGAATTTGGTACTTAACCGCTTCATATATTTATTTCAGGTCTTAAACGGCGCCTCGAAGACAAAGTCGAAGAAACCGGGCTAAAAACGGACAAGACGGACAACTTCTACAAAATTGACCAAGTCTGGAAGTTGTGCACGGGAGTGCCAAATCCGTGCACTCCCGTGCGGGTCACATCTGCTCGGGAACAAGCCTGCACGGCCAGGCGCACCAGGCAGTGCACTCCTTTGTGCTCGGCAACACCAAGATCAGCACGGCCGTGCACCCTGATGGCACTCCCGTGCCAAAAATCAAGATATTTTCAGGAATCACCCAGCCACTTGCCCACTCGACCACTTGCACGTCAACTCACCAAAGAAAAAGTGCA
Organism: Ambrosia trifida; assembly: GCA_028751855.1. Taxonomy (NCBI): domain Eukaryota; kingdom Viridiplantae; phylum Streptophyta; class Magnoliopsida; order Asterales; family Asteraceae; genus Ambrosia; species Ambrosia trifida. Next base: position 7,465,232 of record CM054129.1, read on the forward strand.
CGGCCAGGAGCACGGCCGTGCACCTGACCGTGCACACCTTCGAAATTTGCTTAAATACAGAACACAGCCCTCTGTTACATTCATTGGGTTTTGGAGAGCGAATTTGGGCGATTTTCTGGACTTTCCAAGCTGCTGGTCAGGCGTTTGACAAGCTCGGGGTCTCATCCTACTCATCTAACATCATCCAATCCTTCACATTCAAGATTTATGGTTTGATCTATAAACTTTAAGTTTGTTTAAATCTGAATATTTTGGCTTGTTTGTGTCGTTTATGTATTGCATTATAGTCTACGGATATTATCTAGTAATCGTTATTAGTTAAAACAATCGTTTGTGTGAAATCAAGTTTTGTATAAATTTGGCGTTTTTCATGTTTGAATCTTGATGATCATAATGCAACCTTGTTTCATTGTTGATAGATTTGTAGTTGTGTTCGGATGACTTTGATGATTATCGAATGTGTTAGGCGGATTACTTGTTGAGAAAACCGTCCGTTTAATCGTCCGGTAGTAAACTAGTTAACTTGTTAATAAAGTTTACACCATGAAACTGTAACCGGGTATTGGTTTGGTTAAAGTCACTCGGATAATAATTATAAATGTTTACCGACACGTAAAAGAGTTTAAAAAGCTTAATGGTGTTGTTACTAATCTTTGACGCGGTTAATGATCTTTGCTAGTTATTTTGGTAGAAATAGCGATCTTAGTAGATTTGTGTTCAAAGTTAGTAAAATGGAATAGGTTGTGAAATGCTCTACTTTATGCTAGTTTCGGTGGTCGTATTGTGTATTCGATATTGCTTTCCTTGATTAGTGCGGTTGAGGACTCCCGAAAGGTGATACTAACCCTTCTTTAAAGTTTCACATGAGATCATATCAGCTGCGCGCTAATAAACGACTTGAGGTGGCTAACGTGTGTATTCGTGTTAGCTTTCCATATAGTTGTCATGTTAGGATGCCCAAAAGGGACACTAACTGTCGGAAAATGGGAATGCTGATCACGCCTTTAGTTCTTATATAGATGACATGCTAGGATTGGCGTATTATAGCTTATATAGTTATATTTTCTATTTGGAGTCGTAGTTAAGTTATTTACATGTTTTAGAATTAATTTAGTTTTAGACAAAACTCAAACTTATCTTTTCCTACTGGTAAATCGGGGACAGAGTTTTAGTACAATTGCTCCGCACGCGTCCATGGATCGATATCTGGTTCTTATCTGTACGTTACTACATATATGACAGGGTACACTTGCCCTATTGTGTGTGTTTTAATATTAAGGTCTAAACCATTTTTATAAATATTAAAGCAAAACGTGTGTTAAAATCCATTGTAAAATATGTATAGTTACGCACACGTCAACTATAGGAAGATCCAAGCAAAACTCTAGTTTTGAGAATCAATGCAATTGAACATAAGGTTCCAATATGTTGTTCAAACAAGAACAAAAACAAACAATGTCCAAGAACAATAAATATCCCAATACATATCCATGAAAAACTAGTAGAATAACTAATAAAAACACGAACAATGAACCCACATGTAGCCCTAAATTCGGCCATACCCATACATATATGCATGTGTGTAGGTTTAACCACAATTAATATAGCATAACCTCATACCAATCGACGCTTGAATGTTTATAAATGTACCCACATGGACGATCATATTAATCAAGTTCAAAGAACACAATTATGTGTGTATTTACATATATATGTCTGATCCATATAGACTTGTGTGACTATTAGAATCAAAGAAATGCATTACCACTCCCACATACATACATACATACATACGGCCATATATACACTCATACATGATATCACATTGTTGAACCATTCTTCTATATACATACATACATCAAAACATAAGCACACATACACACCTCACAATCACACCAAATCCAAGACTATTGCCATATACATGAGCCACCCTGGCACCCTACACACTCAAACTTACACAAGTTGACTTGCCAAAAACACCTTGCTCTTTCCCTAGAAATTTCGGCTCACTCATTCCCAAGACAAGAGAATTTGTGTTGATTTTGGACACTACCTATCTTATACAAGACACACACACACAATGTATATATATACACACACGGTTACACACACACATGATTGAATTTTGATGAACAATCCATCTATACCCACATACAAACAATCGCATACATACATACATACACTCATCATCTACTCACCAAACTTATCCACTATACACTCACATCTAGAAGATACACTAACATGGATGCCTAGCCCTCCCCACAATAAAACCCCATGCATGTTGACCTTCCCATTGTGTCTATGTTCCTTCCCCATGATTGGCTAGAAACCACCCTACACAAACCATCCAAAAACATTGGTCAACCACTTATACAAGATAGGAAACCAACTTTTTAAACACTAGATCCCATATGTGTTGACTTACCCTGTTAATAAACCAATCCCACACCTTCCTTTACCTCTCTCTCTCTCGGCTATAAAGAAGGAAGCAAGAGGCCAAAGATTCACACCTCAAACATTCTAAACACACTAACACATTTCTAACCTTCCTTTCCCTTGGAGAACCCCTCGGCCGAACCCAAAACCCCCCACACCCGACCCTTATCTCGATCGAACACCATCATCACAGCCCCTACGATACATTTCCTTGGAATTTGGAGGTTGTAGAGTGGAGAAACCGGCTCTAAATCGATCCTACCATTGTTCTAACACTCATTGTTGTGGTATGTTAACAAAACTATCTTATGTTTTCTTTTAATACATGTTTTGACCCATGAAAGGGTTTACCCAACCCCTACCCACACTCGCACACACATACACATACACGAAAGTAACAAAATGAAAATAATCGATCAAGGCACTCGAAAACTATAAAAACATCATAAATAACACACTTATATGTATACACACATGTGGTATGCATCTACATGTATAAACACCCATGAATGGACACACATACACACGAGTGTATGCGTGTGTGCCTAGACGTGTTTAAAGGTGGTAACAATCATTTTTAGAACTCAAAGTTTGATATATACACATAAAGGAAATTTTGTAAACATGTGTTAACAAGGACAAAATACATGAGGATGGTATTTTTATACACAATGGTCGAATTATATGCCAATGTCCCACTTTTAGATACAAATGACCAACACGCACATACCACATGATAACATAAAGTAAACCAAGACATTGGTTTTACCACAAAAGGTTAATCATAGCCACAAATAACGACAAAAATGAACTTTTTCAACACATACAGTGTGTGACATATATGGACAGTGGTACAAGAAACACATAGTCCATAGATATTCAAGTCGGGTGAACAAATGCATGGTAAATAGGACAATACATAGACTTAAGTTGCCTTTAATGAATATAGGGCATCCCAGGCCAGACATTTCCACACCAGACACAGTCCAGTTTAGCATTCAGACACTAGGTGAGTTTTACACGGCCCCTTTTTCTGTTTTACATTTTCCGGGGGGAAACATGCATACAGTTTCAGTTATAATCTTGACTATATGTGAATATGAGACATTAAGGTTCAAGATCCATAAAGCCCTCGTGTCATACATCACACCGTAACCATTAGCTATGGACTTAGCCATGAAAACACTGGAATAGATCTATTGGGTTGACACCCCCACTCTTGGTCAGTCGCTCTGACTGGATGACAGATATCAAAAGAGTGCTTGTATTTCACATATATTCATTGTCTATAGTGTACAATGGGCGAGGCACAACATGTCAAGGTTTGGTTATGGGCTCATGTCAAATCACATATTAATTATTGCCCAGCTAGGTAGTAATTTAGTCAGCTTTGGATTACATGTCCATTTATTAAAAACCCGTGAACTCGCCAACTTTATTTTGACCTATATTTTACATACATGTTTTTCAGGTAACTAACATGAGGTATGGAACTTGGGAGGGTCGCGTGTGAGCATCATGGGATACTACCTTTTGAACCGTTGTTGTATTGTTTTAGTCGTAAACATTTTCATACAATGGTTTTTATTTAAGACAATTGACTTAATGTTTGTGAAACTACGTAGTCTAATGGAAGTCCCTATTTTAATTTAATCGATGCTTGCGTGACCTTTGTGCTTAGAATCATTCGAAGTCGTATCCCATGTTTCCGCCTAGACGGGGTGTGACATGCATAGAAGTTGAGATGAGCCCTATTGCAGATCTATCAAAATACCATATGAACAATTTCTAAAACATTTTGCTCCCCTAAAACAAAACAACAAAACGTAATGCACTTGTCTCAGCTAACATGGTAGGTAAATTCATCATGATAATAAATGGGTAGTGTTTTAAGTGAACATGAATAAGAAATTCCGTTCGTTTAGTTAAAGGAATTAACAAGAACAGAGGTTGCGTCCGGTCAGGTTGTTCGTAAAAGTTCGGTAATGTGTTCGTGAACATTTGTTCATTTTACATATGCTCATGTTTGTTTATGTTGTTTATTAAATTTTTTTGTATGCATATTTATTTTATCTAACCTTTTTTCGTATTATTTAATTCCTATTTATCTTATTACCCAAATAAATAAAATAGGAAACCCTATTCCCACCTTGTTTATGCATTGTTCCTCTTTGATTTTCAATATTTACATTGACGAATCAATCAATTTCCTTTCCACGATAAGGTTTCAAGTTCCAACGTTGCTCCCAATGCCACCTACCTATAGCCTCCACCGCCTTTGCCAATTTTATTTGTGTTCCTTTGTGTTTGTGAACAATTTGTGGTTATGTTCATTTCCTTATCTAAGGAATACCAACCAAAAATCTTGTTCAGTAAGTGTTCATGAACCATTCGTGAACACATTATTTTCTTATTGAAAGAATACGAACAAGACCTTGTTCGCGTTAGCTTGGTTCGTTTAAAACCATATGAATGAGTTGTGGATCCAGAATGTACATAGCATACAGCCAACATGGTAGACACCCTTGAAGAAAAGATTATCTTAGTCAACAAAGCACCCGTAATCATATCGAATGGAAAATCCATACCAGTAGATGGGAAGGGAGTCGCACCTTACTGAATGGGTTTGTAGAATGAAAGCATAGACATTTACTCAAAACAACTTGGGCACTCAAATTCGAAGCAAACCTTCCGATTAAATTTTGAGGCAAGTGCATCATAATCGCAGCCCACATCATAAATAGGCTTCCCTCCAAATTTTGGGGTGAGTGTATCTTAATTACTAAAACCCAACTTATGATAACATAAGAATTCTTTCTTATACGAATTATTGTCTTAGCTTTGAAACCAAAGATGACAAATTTCAAATAAGAGGGAGACCAAGTGTTTTCATGGGCTACCCAAATGGCATAAAGGAATATAAGATTTATTATCCAAACCATGGCAAAATTATCATGTCTAGACACGTAAAATTCATAGAAAGAATGTTTCCTTTTTTCATAAATAATTTAAAAAAAAAAATGTGAACAAGAAGTTATATTCCAGGTTCATTTGTTGAAGGACAAAGCATTGACACGAGCAAAGCCTAACATGCCTGATGACCAAGAGGATTTAGAGCCCAATATCTTAACTAGATCTGGCAATTTCAACCAATCTACTTGAGTTTGGTTGTTTTGGGTTTAAAATTTGACCTTGTGGGTTAAAATGGGTTTAGTATAATTTTCAAGGGGGTTAGGATTGGTAATTTTAATTTTAGGAAATAAGTAAGTGGGTCAGGATGGGTATGTAAAAAGAAACAAATGGGTCAGAATGGGTATTTTTAGATAACCATATACAAATCTAAATTAAAACTCACCCAAGTTGATGCCTCATAGAAATCAATGTCAATAAAAACAAAAAATTATATCTTTTGCATTAGTTGATCACCCCAGTCGGTTTGAAACCGTTCGGGTCGTTAACGGACGACAATGTCGAAACAACACAGGTCATTAACGAGACCGATCTCATCGAAACGGTTTGAGTCGTTAGCGGGTTTGATCGAGTGCAATCGGTCTGGGTTGTTGACCGGCCCGCTCGGGTCGAAACGATCCGTGTTGTTAACGGGATCGGTCAGGTCGAAACGGTCCGGGTCGGGTCGAAACACTACGGGTCGCTACGGGACGGGTCAGGTTGAAACGGTCTGGGTTGTTACCGGGCCCGGTCGGTTCGAAACGGTCCGGGTCGCTACGGGACGGGTCAGGTTGAAACGGTCTGGTTCGTTACCGGGCCTGGTCGGGTCGAAACCGTCCGAGTCGCAAGCGGGCCCGGCCGGGTCGAAACGGTCCGAGTCGCTACGGGACGGGTCAGGTTGAAACGGTCTAGGTCGTTACCGGGCCCGGTCGGGTCAAAACGGTCCGGCTCGCTACCAGGCCCGGCCAGGTCGACACAGTCCGGGTCACTACGGGACGAGTCAGGTTGAAACGGTCTGGGTCGTTACCGGGCCAGGTCGAGTCGAAACGGTCCGGGTCGCTAGCGGGCACGGCCGGGTCGAAACGGTCTGAGTTGCTACGGGACGGGTCAGGTTGAAACAGACTAGGTCGTTACCGGGCCCGGTCAGGTCGAAATGGTCCGGGTCGCTACCGGGCCCGACCGGGTCGAAACAATCGGGGTCGCTACGGGACGGGTCAGGTTGAAATGGTCTGTGTTGTTACTGGGCTCGGTCGGGTCGAAACGGTCCGGGTCGCTAGCGGGCCCGGCCGGGTTGAAACGGTCCGAGTCGCTACGGGACGGGTCAGGTTGAAGCAGTCCGGGTTGCAACCGGGCCCGAACGAGTCGAAACGGTCCAGGTTGCTATGGGGCGGGTCAGGTTGAAACGGTCTAGGTCGTTACCGAGCCCGGTCGCGTCGAAACGGTCCGGGTCGCTACCGGACCCGACCGGGTCGAAACAGTCGGGGTCGCTACGGGACGGGTCAGGTTAAAACTGTCTGTGTTGTTACCGGGCCCGGTCGGGTCGAAACGGTCCGGGTCGCTACCGGGCCCGGCCGGGTCGAAACAGTCCGGGTAGCTACGGGACGTGTCACGTTGAAACGGTCTGGGTCGTTACCGGCCCGGTTGGGTCACTGCCGGGCCCGGCCGGGTCGAAACGGTCCGGTCGCTAACGGGCCCAGTCGGGTCGAAACGGTCCTGGTCGCTAACGGGACCGGTCAGGTCGAAACAGTCCGGGTCGTAATGGTCCGGGTTGTTAACCAACCCGATAGGGTCGAATCGGTCCGGTTTAAAATGAAATATTTCGGATCTCTTAAAATTTTATTTTTAAGTTTATTTTTTTTAAATTTGTTTTTTTCGTTTTTTTTATTTTTTACTATTTTTTATTTTTTTTCTTTTTAAATTTTTAACTTTTTATTGTTATTTTAATTTTTTTAAAAATTTTTAATTTATTTTGATGTGAACCTATCCTAATCTAAACCATTTAGACCTAAACCCATCCTGACCTAACTCATCCTAACCTATTTTTTTAATTACCCATCTTGACCCAAACCCATCCTGACCCATCAACCAACTCAACCCAACCTACCCATTTTGCCACCTCTAATCTTAACCAATCACCACATGAATCTTGAGGAATCCAATATGGATGATTTGGGCCTCAACAGGCCAATAGATACATTAGCCCTTAAGGACCACACTTATGGAAGGGCATAATGCTACTGATGATTGATGAAGCCAGAAATTCGGGATCCATTGAGTATGAAATTGTTGAAACTCAAAATAGTAATGTTGGGCTAGGAAGAGGGAAACGGAACAAGTCAAGACTAATACACCTCAATGACTAATATGTCCTACTTCTCCTGCCAATAAACCATGCACACCCCACGTCCAATCAAAATTCCTCAACGGTATGTCTATTTCAAAGTTTGTTGTGTCATACGATAAATTTTTGAACTCGCATAAAGACTTTTTTGTTGCCGGCCATCACCTCTAATGATGAGCCAAAGATTTTGAGCAAGTCGTGCATTATCAAAACTCGAAAAATGGCATGCGAAATGAGATAAAGCCACTTAAAGAAAATGGGACTTGGCCCATGAAAGATTATCTAGATGGAAAATGAGCTATATACACTAAATGGGTCTACAAAATAAAGTACAAACCAAGTTTTAAAACAGAAAGGTACAATGCAAGACTCATTGCAAATGGCTATACATAATGTTGTGAATGGTTATTTCACAACTCAACAAGTAACACAAATAGGTATGAAATCTGGTAGGTTTGCATTGATAATCTGAATTATTATAAGTAAGGATCAAGTGTAATACAAGATAATCGATAAAGAAGGTGATGGGAAGCTTTGAGAGTTTCTAGAGTATGGGATGAGAAGAAGAAGCCAGATAACACTAACAATATTCATTCATGCCCTACGCTCTTCATTCTTGCGCCTTATATCAACCGCTCCTCACAAGACATTATGGGTTGGGCCTATATCTTCTCTTGAAATGGACTGTCAAGTGGGCCTGGATATGTGTTCATAACATTACTCCCCCCTTTCAAATTCACCTTGTCCTCAAGGTGCAAGTCAAGAAGTTGATGGTGCCGGCTGGAAATTTCGTCCAAAGTAGCTGAATAATCCGGAGAGATATATATGGAACGAGCTATGTTGGGTGGCTTATGTCCATAAAGAGCTTCAAATGATGTGATGTCCGGGCCCAGATAAGACTTTAAAGTGTTCAATGATGAGCTCTCCTTTGCATCAAGCGCTTCGACAATGATATGATTAGCATAAGCTCCAACAACACCATGAAGTGCATCATAACAAAAACAAAGTTGTGTAAATGTAATTAGCTTTAGGATGGACTTGAGATCAAAGAATGACTTCATCAATAGCACATAGTTGCTTGCTGTATAAAAAACATCATCATGTTGACAATAAGGACCAGAAAAGGTGGAAATCCAAAGTGTTGAGATATCAATTAATTTCCTAACCCTTGGGTGCCAAAAGGGCTCAAACTTTGAAGCTACTGACAATGAAGTGAGACCAAATAATTGCATCTTTAGGACAGCCCCACTGCAAGTAAAGCTCCAAGTTCGCATCCAAGACAAGTTGCTAATAGCTAGGATAACATGAATCACTAAAAGAAACCCGTCACGAACCATCTTCAAATTCCACATTTCCAGTTCAGCATATATCGTAGGTGAATACGGGCCCGATTTATCACCAGTCGAGAATATACACACTTTATTTTTGTAGTTTGTCCAACTAAATCCTCGTGCTTTTCTTATATCTCGATGGTGCATTTCTTGTTTAGATTTCAACAAGAAATTATCTTTCATAATATATAAAAATGCAGCACATTCCACATGATCCTCACGTTGACTAATTACAATATTTCTAATATCCATATCTTTGTAATTGCTTATGACTATGTGAACCAAATTAGAAATCTTCACCATTCCACTTGCTGACATATTATCCAACATATAACAATATGCCCTCAACAACATCATGCATGTTAGAGTATCACAGTAATTGTGAATAAATTTCTCACCAGAAACATTCCACATATAAAGCTTCCTTTGGACTGGTTGGATTTGAATTACCAAAAGTGGCAATATGTAGTTTCGAATCATACAACTAAAATAACTTGTCGAACTGAATTTTTGAGCCGCTATAACATGACAATCACATTTATAGCAGAGACATTCCATCAACATTATAGGTGTTGTCCCACCTTTCCAACAAAGGCGTTTATCCCTTACTTGAAACTCGAACACCACATTGTTAGTGCTAGATGTACGAAGCCCCTTAAGAGTTCGTGCACGTATTCCCATAGAGGTATCATCATCAATAACTAGAACAATCCCAAACACCCAAATTAACAGTATGTAATTCTGCATGATGTGAGTAATAACAGATGCAGTCGAGTCTGAAATCAATGCAAAAAACACAAGAATAGCTTCCCTGATTGGTTCAAACGCTGCAACATTCCTGTGAAAAGGAAGCGTCTGAATAGAAGTCAATGAAGTGTGACAGTGATGCTTGATATCACCAGCTTCCGAAACCAAAACCGAAACCAAATGCAATTTCAACTCTTGAGCAAAATTAGTGGTCGCTATTGAACCGCATAATGCGAGTTGGGTAACCATCGGGGCAATGAGAATTAAATCACCACAGTCCAAAACCATTATTTCATTACCACGTTGAGCCGCAGGAATGACGAATTTCCTGAAAGACGCCTGAACAACATACGCATTTAAACCCGGTTTCAAAACAAAATTTGGAACATCTGGTGGATTTGTATCGAGCAACCATTTGTACACACTATGGAGCATAGAAGTCATAACTATATCACGAGAAACATGAAGCTTTAACACAGAGATTAAACCATTAACAACACCCAAAGAGGATTTACTCAATTCAGCCTCGAACTGAAAAGGAGCTGAAGAAAGGTTGGTACAAGGGTCTGGTGGTTTTGAACCATTATCCAAAACAAACAGCTGATGAGTAGGAAGTGCCAAATTCAGCAAGGCAGGAGCCATAAAAATAGGCCAGGGTTTCAAAAACAATTTACGAGATTCAATAAAAGTCTCGGAAATAGAGTGAAACATGCTAGGAATGCGACTAAAATAAGACGTGAGAACAAGAAGCGGACCGAGAGCAAAAGCAAACGTCATTTCTAACCATGTAGCCCGGGTGGGTACGAACAACAGAACCAAACTACATTGCCAACCCGGTTTCCACTCAAAAATTTTAACAACTATTGAATCTGTATCTAACAACCAGTGTGTCTCGTCTTTGAGCAAATTAGTCGTAACAACACTATATTGGGTCCAAAATTTCCAAAGTGGTTCAAGCATATCAACACCGCTATAAAATTGAAATTGAAACTGGACATAATATGGATCCAATTGCAAAGCCAAATCAGAAGTAGGGGCATCAAATACCGCATCATTAATGGTTTTATGACCGACATTGGCAATTACATTATCAAGACTATCAGGCATTTCATCGAATACCTTGAGAGCGTTAATAACAAACGGAATTGAAACAGAGCGAATCAGACCTGATGTACACGACATCGCGACAATGGAATTGGCATCAGACTTGGAATCAAGCAAAGCTGGTTCCAGAATCGGATCGATTACAGCTTGAGTTTGGTTAGTCGAACAAGCCTCAATCTCATTCGAATCGACGGAACTGGCGTGGAAGCGAGTCAACATGGCAGTAGTGAAATGATTCCAAGTGATGAAGTCTGACCGATACCAACCATTAAACCACCAAAACGGTTCATCATCGAATGATTCAATAACATAGGGAAACCGCTCGTCATCATAGATCGCGTAAAAGAGAAAATACCGTTCAGCTTGAGAGATCCAAAGGGTGGGATTAGATCCAGTAGTAAAACGAGGTAATATTGGAGGTTCCTGCAGGAGTTCTTCCAAAGCCATCTATGCTTAGGCTCGATGAAAGCACCAATGTTGTGAATGGTTATTTCACAACTCAACAAGTAACACAAATAGGTATGAAATCTGGTAGGTTTGCATTGATAATCTGAATTATTATAAGTAAGGATCAAGTGTAATACAAGATAATCGATAAAGAAGGTGATGGGAAGCTTTGAGAGTTTCTAGAGTATGGGATGAGAAGAAGAAGCCAGATAACACTAACAATATTCATTCATGCCCTACGCTCTTCATTCTTGCGCCTTATATCAACCGCTCCTCACAAGACATTATGGGTTGGGCCTATATCTTCTCTTGAAATGGACTGTCAAGTGGGCCTGGATATGTGTTCATAACACATAGATGGAAAACGTTTATTATCATGACACGTTCGCACTAGTAGCTAAACTGGTCACAATTAGAACTTTATTCACCATTGCCTTCAAGAAAGAATGGATAATTCATCAACTTGACGTCAATAATACATTCTTGCATGGAGATTTCAACAAGTTGGTCGGATAATACCTTGTGTTCTTGACAGTAAGCATTCATCGACTCGAAGTTTTCCAAGCGAGTGTTGATGAACTTTTGTTTTAGATACAAAGCTCAAATGGCTTTATTATCTTGAAAAGGGGATTCAATGGACTTCCACGCGTCATATGCAGTGGATTGTTTAAAGATGATGGTTTTTAGGAGTCTTGGGGAGATGGTGCCATAGATCTATTGAAGGACTATGGCATCCAAATGCTCCTAAGATTCCGAGGCAGGTGGGGCGGCGGGTTGTTTGTCGGTGGAAGTTGAGACGGCAGTAGGTGGGGACGAGGGGAGAGATGGTCTGAGACAAGGAAGGCGGTGTAGTGTATGCGAAACAATTCGGACCACAGATTGTAATATGAGGCTTCGTTATCGAGTGTTATCGGGATGAAGGTTTTTATGTTTGAAATGGTCACTGTGGGGTGAATCTTGTTGTCTGCCATTGAAAGAGGGGGGAGGAAGTCGACAGCGAGGAGATAGATTGTATGGATGTTGTCGACGGCAGAGGAATCACGAAGAGGAGGATCAGGGTTTTTAGGATCATACCAGCAGAATGTTATAATTTGTCAAGATGAACTTCTCTATTCACAAATTACAATATATAAAGTTACAACCGAATCTCCTATATTTGGAGATGATAATTACATTTAGTACAATATAATTAAGAGATAAATCATTGCCATAATCTGCGCAGTCTATTACATCAACTTGACGTGAATAATACATTCTTGCATGGGGACTTCAACAAGAAGCTCTATATGAAAATTCCACACGGTTACAACAGGGTGGACATAGACGTGTAGGTTGAGAAAATCATTGTACGTTTTGAAAGAATCCTCGAGGAATGTGTACCAAAAGTTCACATCAGCTCTACTCGAACTTAGTTCTAAACAATTTTCTTGCAGACCACTCATTTTTTTTATTTACAAGGAGGGTAAGGTGTTTATTGTTGCTCTTATATCTGTCGACAATGTTCTAGTTGTGGGAAATGATTAAGATAAGATACAAAAGAAAAAAAAACAAAGACTCATCTTGATTCCAAATTTAGCATTAAGGATCTTGGCCCATTCAAATACTTTCTTCGGATCAAAGCTACGCACATGAAAGACGATTAGTCCTAAGTCAACAAAAATACACCCTGGACATTTTAGAAGATAGTAGAATGCTAGTGTGTAGGCCATGCTCTTTTCCCACGGAGCAAAATCTAAAGCTCGATAGGGCGTTTGTTATACCTTCAAGCCACGAGACCAAATATGGCGTATTCCATGAACATCCAGTGTTACTTTGTATCGAATTTCTGATAAAGCTTTTGGATGCCACCATGAGAGTCCTACGATACCTAAAGGTCACCCTGGGGCAAGGATTCTTCTTTCCTAAAGAAAGAGGAAGAAAATTGGTCACGTATTGTGATGCCGATTTGCTAGGATGCCCTTTCACAAGAAAATTATGAACCGGATGCCTTCTACTCTTGGTGGGGGTCCCTTTCTCTTGGAAATCCAAGAAACATATGGTTGTTTCATTTACCTTGGCCGAAGCGGAATACTGAACCATGAAACCGTCACTAGCGAAGTTCTATGGACACGATGGCTCTTATAAGGCCTCCACGCATAACGAAATGGACCAACATCCCTTTATTATGATGACCAAGCAGCTCAACACATTGTTAATAAACTGGTATTTCATGAACGAAGCATGTGGAGATGGACAGGAACAAGTTAAATCACAAGAGATTGAACCACTCTTTGTTGACACAAAAAGGTAAATAGCTGATAGAGCTCTCTGTAAACTTTTTTAAATAATAAAGCTACCTAGTGTTTACAATCATGGGTGAATCCACATCTGCCTTGAGTACAGTATTAAATAATGATATGTTAAGTTTGAGTAAAGTTGAGGTGACAAGTCTAGATTGTATTAAATAATGATATGATATGGAAGCAATAACCAAAAAAATAAAACGAACCAAAATCAACCAAAAAATAGTTATTTATACTATATAATACATTTCCTAAGGACATCTTATAATTTAAGTTTTACAAATATAATTGCTTATAGTACAAAACACAATGCATATGTTAACTATTTTTTAGGGCAAATATGTCTTTTATATAATACCTACACATTTGCCCCCCTTCACTTTACTCAACCTTTGTTTATTTAATAATTATTTCAAGTAGGGGATGAGCATAAGCAGGAGGCTACGTCGCCGCTACCCATGTCAAGTGGTAGTTTTGTTAGCCGTTTCGGCCTTTGGCAAACTATTCACAAAAGGAACGGGTAATTGAATGTCAATATCGCAACTTTGAGAGATGTGTCTTTTGGGGTTTAGTTAACACAATCTTGGGTGATATGTCCCTCACGGTTGAGAGGTGACCTTACCGGGGCGGAAAACCCTCACAATAACATTAAAAACATGAATTGTTTAGAGTCTAATGCGGTTATGCTTATTTTTAAACAGAACACTTGAATAAAGGTCTACTATTCTCATACCAAGTAAGATTAGATCCTGAACCAACACCTGTGTTTTGATATTATTTTAATCTACAGTTTAATTCTCTCTTTTACATTATTTTTAGCCTTTAAAACCTCTTTAGTAATTTTTAGGAAGCTGAGTAGTAAAAATCGTGTCTTTAAATTCGATACTTGGTATTTACAAATTTAAAACTTTAAGTTTCACACACCAAATTTTTGGCTTAAAACCCACCACATCATTCAATTCCCTCCAAAAATAAACACGTAAATCATGGAGGGCATTTATTTTTTCCTTCATTGTCTTTCCTTTTTATGTCTTTTAGAGGTGTATAAAATCCCTGCTATTATACCTTGCTTCATGCATGAAGGAATACATAAAACAAAAACATTCTCAACTTTCAATATTCTCTTATTATCAGTCCAACATCAAGTCATTGTTTTGTAGAAAAGAAGTGGCAGCAGCAGTCCTTTAAAAAAGAAAAAAAATATGTGCAACGCTTTAAGGAAGAGCATGATTCGTGTGAGAATTCCACACGGCTACAACAGGGTGGACATAGACGCGTAGGTTGAGAAAATCGTTGTATGGTTTGAAAGAATCCTCGAGGAATTTGTACCAAAAGTTCACATCAGCTCTACTCGAACTTAGTTCTAAACAATTTTTTGCAGACCACTCATTTTTTTTATTTACAAGGAGGGTAAGGTGTTTATTGTTGCTCTTATATATGTCGACAATGTTCTAGTTGTGGGAAATGATTAAGATAAGATACAAAAGAAAAAAAAAACAAAGACTCGTCTTGATACCAAATTTAGCATTATGGATCTTGGCCCATTCAAATACTTTATTCGAATCAAAGCTACGCACATGAAAGACAATCAGTCCTAAGTCAACAAAAATACACCCTGGACATTTTAGAAGATAGTAGAATGCTAGTGTGTAGGCCATGCTCTTTTCCCATGGAGCAAAATCTAAAGCTCGATAGGGCGTTTGTTATACCTTCAAGCCACGAGACCAAATATGGCGTATTCCGTGAACATCCGGTGTTATTTTGTATCGAATTTCTGACAAAGCTTTTGGATGCCACCATGAGAGTCCTACGATACCTAAAGGTCACCATGGGGCAAGGATTCTTCTTTTCTAAAGATAGAGGAAGAAAAATGGTCACGTATTGTGATGCCGATTGGCAAGGATGCCCTTTCACAAGAAAATTACGAATCGGATGCCTTCTACTCTTTGTGGGGGGGGGGGGTCCCTTTCTCTTGGAAATCCAAGAAACATATGGTTGTTTCTCTCACCTTGGCCGAAGCAGAATACTGAGCCATGAAACCGTCACTAGCAAAGTTCTATGGACACGATGGCTCTTATAAGGCCTCCACGCATAACGAAATGGACCTACATCCCTTTATTGTGATAACCAAGCGGCTCAACACATTTTTAATAAATTGGTATTTCATGAACGAAGCATGTGGAGATGGACAGGAACAAGTTAAATCACAAGAGATTGAACCACTCTTTGTTGGCACAAAAATGTAAATAGCCAATATGGCTCTCTGTAAACTTTTTTAAATAATAAAGCTACCTAGTGTTTACAATCATGGGTGAATCCACATCTGCCTTGAGTACAGTATTAAATAAGGATATGTTAAGTTTGAGTAAAGTTGAGGTGACAAGTCTAGATTGTATTAAATAATAATATGATATGGAAGCTTCCAAAAAATAAAACGAACCAAAATCAACCAAAAATTACTTATTTACTGTAAAGTTGCTAGTAGTTGCTATAAACGATGTCTTATGTAATTTTTGTACGTATACTAGCCTGGTCTAAGGGGGAGTCTGTAAGTGCATGATGTCCCTAGGCTAGTATATATGTTGATTGGACGTGTTACGGGGTGTTTGGAGAGGTTTATACGCGTTTTGGGGTGTGAAATAGACTGTAGGCGAGTAGGAACAGTTAACATGCGATTGGGCCCTATCTAATGTCACTGTTCATGCGATTGGAGGCTGTCTATAGGCGATTAGCCTCTAATCGCCTATAGCAGCATGTATCATAACTTCGTATTCGCCTATAGCATGCTGTACGTAACCGGGAGGTATAAATAGGCCTATTCTCAACCCTAGAGCTTAGTTCTTGCCTCACACACTCTCCAAACACCCTCCCATGGTCTGTAAGGTCTGATTTGATCTCTGTAAACACTCGAGCTCTGTTTTAGTGATTAATCTATAATCTTTTGACCCGTGTGTGTTGTGATTACTCGTTTATCATTGTTTCATCTTTGTTTCTGTTATTGAGACATATTCAAGGGATTCCGCACCTTGAATATAGCCCTCGTGATTGTCGGGTGACACGTTAGTCGATCCTACATGTGACAAAAGGCACATGGATCCACGTTTCAGGTCGCCTCGCGCTTAAGCGCGCTTGTGGTGCGCTTTTTAAAACCTAGGTTTTTCATTTGTCTATGAGCCATTGAATAGTTAGTGATTGAAAGTTCAGCTTTCAACTTGATCATGGGTATTCAAAAAACCGTCATATTCAGTTTTTTTTTTTTTTTGTTTTGCTTCTGAACCTGCTTAATTCGAACCATTGTTAATGAAGAGGAAGAACCAAATACCATTGCAAAGCATAAAGATTTAATGCCTCTAAGTGGTATCAAGAAATTTTGTAAAACTTGAAGCAATTGATAGAAATAAAAAAGGGAGAGACATAAAAGAAATGATTATGATGATGAAGATGAAGATGAAGAAATTGTAAAAAGGTCCTCTTGGGTCTTGGCTTATCTAGTTTGTTCCCAGTTATTGCAAAGGTACATTCTTTTCTTATATATGAACTAATATATGTGGTTATCGTTGTATATATAGTGAAAGATGAAGTGTGGGCGTGGTTTACATCATGTTTATACACCTCTATACTATTAGTTATTAGTTATAATTTTAGAGTAATAAAATGAAAAAAGTAATAATAAAAGAATCGGGTCAAATGGGTTGTGTCTGTGCCAGCGTGCGAATATTCGTGTCGTGTTTACGTATAAGGTTCCTATCAGGTTAGACACACTAATTATCGACTACGACCTATTTAGCTGCCTTTAATTTAACATTCTTTATCATATTCTTTTGAAAATTGGCGGGTTTGTATGGAAGTACACAATATAAAAGAGAATACTGTTAGGATCGTAGAATACACACGCACACGAACACAAATATTTACGTGGTTCGGTCTAAACTGACCTACGTCCACGGGGCAACTGGGTATTGTTTTTATTGAGTGATACAAAAAAGTTACAAGTACAAGAGATTATTTATAGGCCTAAATTAGGGTTAAACCCTTTGCTAATCTTGTTCAACAAGTTAAACAAACTGGGCCGGGCCTATATGTGGGCTGAAGGCAACATCTCCAACAATCTCCCACTTGGTGTCTTCGGACCACGAACTGCACCATCTCTTCTATACTTCTGTAAATAAGATCTCCCTTTGATCTTCAATGCACCTCCAGTTACCCCGATCTCCTCAACATTATTCCTGGAGACCAGCTGAAGCTCCACACAGCTTCAACTTATCCAGCGTTACACATTTAGTGAACATGTCTGTTGGATTCTTAGCACTTGGGATATTCTTCAAGTTGATTGTGCCATCAGCAACCAATCCTCTCACGAAGTGATACCTTATCCCGATGTGCTTCGTCTTCTTGTGATACACAGGATTCTTAGCAAGTTTCACTGCACTTTCATTGTCACAATGTAGCAAATACTCAGTCTGCTTCTTCCCTAACTCTTCTAGAAAACCTTTCAACCATACTAGCTCCTTACTGGCTTCAGCTATAGCCATGTATTCTGCCTCTGTTGTGGACAAAGCCACGGTTTTCTGGAGCCTGGACATCCAACTGACTGCAGTTCCTCCCACTGTGAAAACGAAATATGTGGTGCTTTTAAATGTCTCTTTGCAACCACCCAGGTCAGCATCTATATAACCTCTGAGAACTGAATCCTTCCCTTTGAAACATAATCCCTTATTTGACGTTCTCTTCAAATAACGAAGCACCCATTTAAATGCTTCCCAATGTTCTCTTCCCGGATTTGACCTAAACCGACTGACAACTCCGACTGCGTGTGCTATGTCGGGTCTTGTACACACCATAGCGTACATCAAACTACCTAATGCAGATGCATACGAAACTCTAGCCAAATCAGCTTTTTCTTCTTCAGTTCTGGGACACTGGTCTTTGGTAAGCTTGAGGTGACTCCCCAAGGGCGTGTTTCTTGGCTTGGTCTTCTCACTGTTAATATTCAATTTCTCTAACACTTTCCCGATGTACTTTTCCTGGGAGAGTGTCAGAGATCCATCTTTCTTGCTCCTGGTGATACTCATCCCGAGTATCTGTTTGGCTGCACCCAAATCCTTCATCTTGAATTCTTTAGACATTTGTTTTTTCAACTTGCTTATCTCATTCATATCTGATCCTGTATTCAACATATCATCTACATACAGAAGTAGAATGATATACGAACTCTTGAACTTCTTCAGATAACAGCAGTGATCGGTTCACATCTCTTGTAATTGTTTCTCACCATGAAATCATCAAACTTCAAGTACCACTGCCTTGGCGCTTGTTTCAGACCATACAAACTCTTCTTCAACTTGCACACCCAATTCTCTTTTCCAATAACCTAGAATCCCTCAGGTTGTGCCATGTAAATATCTTCATCAAGGTCACCATGTAGAAATGTTGTTTTCACATCTAGCTGCTCTAGATGCAAATTCTCTGCTGCTACAATACTTAGAACTAACCTAATGGTGGTCATCTTCACCACTGGAGAGAAGATCTCATCATAATCAACTCCCTTCTTCTGCTGAAATCCCTTGACCACTAAACGGGCTTTATACCGTTTAGAAGCATCATGTTCATCTTTGACCCTGAAAACCTATTTATTCTGAAGAGCTTTCTTGTCTTGCGGAAGCTTTACAAGAACCCAAGTCTTGTTCTTGTCTAGTGAACTCATTTCTTCTTTCATTGCTCGCTCCCACTGGAACGAGTCCTTCATCTTGACTGCTTCAGAGTAGCTCTCTGGTTCACTATTTTCTGTCAAGAGAATATAATTAACTGAGGGGCCGGTACGACTGGGACTGTACCTGTCCGGCGCTTTAGAAACTCTGGTGGATCTCCTGACCGAAGTATCAGACTGGTCAGGCTGCTGTGGAGACTATTCGTCTTCAGACTCTGAACTCCCACTATCAGAAATTCCCACTGACTCTTCATTCTCACCGTCTTCAGTCTCAGGTTCTGTGTCATCTTCAGATTTTGTTACGGGCCCTGTGACAGATTCTTTCTTCTGATTCTCAACACTAAACTCAACTGTTTTTTTTTTCTGAACCTTTGACTTATCCAAGTTTATGTCTTTGTACAATTCTTCTTCATGGAACTCAGCATGCTTGCTTCTGACTACCTTTCTGCTTTCAAAATCCCAAAGCCTGTAGCCCATTTTATCACCCTCATATCCAATGAAGATATACTTCTTTGCTTTTGCATCTAACTTGTCACCTTCTGGGTTGATATCGTAAGCACTGCACCCGAAGATTCTCAGGTGATCATACTCAACTGCTTTGCCCTTCCATTCTTCTTGAGGAAGCTTGAATCCTAATGGTACTGAGGGTCCATGGTTGATAAGATGCGCTGCTGTGTTAACTGCATCAGCCCAGAACATCATTGGGAGGCCTGCATTCAATCTCATGCTCCTGGCTCTTTCACATAATGTTCTGTTCATCCTCTCTGCAACTCCATTTTGTTGCGGAGTTCCTGGAACTGTATTTATCATCTTGATCCCTCTATCAGCACAATAATCTGTAAACTCTTTGCTGATATATTCACTACTATTATCCGACTTCAAGCATTTCACCTTCAAATCAGTTTCAAGTTCAACAGCAGATTTCCATTTCTTAAAAGTATCGAAAACTTCAGATTTATGTTTAAGAAAGTAAACCCATACCTTGCGTGTGGAATCATCTATGAAGGTCACAAAGTAGCGAAAAACCTCCAAGTGAAGCTACTGATGTCGGTCCGTATACATCTGAGTGAATAAGCTCCAATTTCTGAGCTTTCGGTGCTCTCCCAGTCTTCACAAAAGTCACCTTCTTTTTCTTGCCTAGGATGCACGGTTCACAAAATTCTGACTCGACCTTCTTCAACTCTGGAAGTTTTCCCTTGGCAACAAGCATCTTCATCCCCTTTTCACTCATGTGCCCGAGTCTTTGATGCCATAACTTTGTCTGACTCTGGTCACTCGATACTGCGTTCACTGCATCAGCTGATGCATCAACCATGTACAAACTACCTCTCTTCTTGCCTCTAGAAACTACCATACTACCCTTAACAACTCTCCATTGTCCACTACCAAAGTGAACATCATATCCCTGATCATCAAGCTGACCGATGGATATAAGCATCCTCTTCAAACCAGGAATGAGCCGAACATTCTTCAAGGTCCAAATGGTTCCCAATGGAGTTTTAAGGTCTATGTCTCCAATTCCTGTAATGTCAAGACTCTGATTATTAGCCAAACGAACTTTACCAAAGTTACCTGTTCGCAGATTCTTCATCTTCTTCGTGCTAAAAGTAGCATGGAAATACGCTCCTGAATCCATAATCCAGTCTTCAACAGAACTCTTAATATAACAAATAAGAGCATCCTCTAAGTCTGAGGATGTAGTAGCATTCACCTCCTTTTTCTCTCTCGCAGGTTCAGAACATTGACTTCTGAAATGCCCAAACTCCTTAAAGTTCCAACACTGTATGTCTTTCCTTAGCTTTCCAAGTCTTGACTTGCTCCTACGTTTTGACTTTGATCTACCTCTGTTTCCTCCTCTGTTGTTACTTCTCCATCTTCCTTCAGTACTGAGCAACGAGCTTGATTCTCCATTGTTCCTTCTTCTGGAATCCTCATTCAGTAACAAATCACGAACTCTTTTAAAACTCAGAGTCTCAACTGACCCTATGACTGCTGTGATTGTGCCTGACCAACTGTCAGGTAATGAGGATAACAATAGATAAGCCTGCAATTCATCATCTATCTTAAAGTTCACAGAAGACAACCGTGTCAAATGTGATTTAAATAAATTAATATGCTCAGTAACAGAACGTCCCTTTTTCATACGAATGTTGACTAACTCCCGAATTAGAAACACTTTGTTCGCAGGAGACGGCTTTTCATACATGTCTGACAAAGCTTCCATAATCCCACGCGCTATGGTTTGTTCCAGAATGTTGTAAGATACATTCATGGAGAGAGCAAGCCTAATTGTTGACTGTGCTTTCTTGTCAAGATCCGTCCATTCTTTCGTTATGGTCTCATGGGGAGGGTCTAGTGCAGCATCTAACTCCTTCTATATAAGCAAATCCTTGATTTGCATCTTCCACCAACCAAAGTTCTTGCCATCAAATTTTTCTCTCTTGACTTTTCCTTCTTCAGACATTATCTCTTGTCTAAATATCTAGGAAACTAGCCAAAGAAAATACCACTTCTTTTCCAACACAACACCAAAAACAAAACAAATAATAAGGTCAAACAATGTGCCTTCGGTCAACCTTCTTCTTGATTTTATTTGAAGTGGTGCAAAACCCAAAACAACAAAAGTTGCTTTTGTGAATACGTAATTAATGAGAACCACAAAAAAATCACATTTGCTACTTTCACTACAAGGAAGTCGACCTTTAGCGGCCACGCTTGCTGCCGCTAAAGGTATACCTTTAGCGGCAGCAAGACCTTTAGCGGCTACGGCTGCCGCTAAAAGTCCTGCCATCTTTAGTCTGTCGCTAAAGGTTCTGTTGCCGCTAAAGGTGTAGCCGCTAAAAGTAATTATCTACGTGGCATTATCTTTTAACTTAATTTTTTTTTTTTCCACGTGGCATGCCACGTGGCAGATTTCTGTGCATCCTGGGTAAGACTTTTAGCGGCGACGCGTCGCCGCTAAAGGTCTTTTTTTTTTTTTTTTTTTTTTTTTGCTATTCGTTTACTCCGCACACGCATAACCAAACTAAATAATAACAAAAATAATAAACCAACATCTACATATATATAAAATAAACGTAACAAAGTTAAACGAACATTCGTCAAAACATATCAAACAAAATAAACTAACATACCATCCTAATATTTGAATCAAGTCTACACCATCAAAACTAAACGAACATACCAAAGTTGCCTAAAAGTCTTCGTCTTGCTCTTCGTCTTGCTCTTCGTCTTCGGCTTCATCGTCGTGATCGTGATCGCCATTATTACCACTTCCGCCTAGATTTCCAAGCCTTTGTTGGACCAATTGATTAGCCATTTGGAGCAATTGCGCTTGGAATTGAGGAGTCGCTATTATATCATTAATGTGCTCCTACAAAACATATATATACCAAATGGGTCAACTATCAACATTTAAACTACAAATATATACCAAATGGGTCAACTATCCTATTTACTAAACATATTTATACCAAATGGGTCAACTATCCTATTTACTAAACATATTTATACCAAATGGGTCAACTATCAACATTTAAACTACAAATATATACCAAATGGGTCAACTATCCTATTTACTAAACATATTTATACCAAATGGGTCAACTATCAACATTTAAACTACAAATATATACCAAATGGGTCAACTATCCTATTTACTAAACATATTTATACCAAATGGGTCAACTATCAACATTTAAACTACAAATATATACCAAATGGGTCAAATATTCTATTTACTAAACATATTTATACCAAATGGGTCAACTATCAACATTTAAACTACAAATATATACCAAATGGGTCAAATATTCTATTTACTAAACATATTTATACCAAACGGGTCAAATACTAACATTTAAACTACAAATATATACCAAATGGGTCAACTATCCTATTTACTAAACATATTTATACCAAATGGGTCAATTATCAACATTTAAACTACAAATATATACCAAATGGGTCAACTATCCTATTTACTAAACATATTTATACCAAATGGGTCAACTATCAACATTTAAACTACAAATATATACCAAATGGGTCAACTATCCTATTTACTAAACATATTTATACCAAATGGGTCAAATATTCTATTTACTAAACATATTTATACCAAACGGGTCAAATACTAACATTTAAACTACAAAGAGATACCTGTGTAATATTCGGTTCCGTAGGTGTAACTTGAGGAAGGCTTTCTTTCGGAAAAGGCATATGCCCAATCCCGATAACATGTCTGCGACGACTACCCAACACCTCTTCAAAAATACCAACCTGATCCACCTGTTCGGAGCTGCCTGCTTCTCCTCCTTCTTCTTCGGCGATCCGTTGACGTTCAGACTCAACCCGTGACTTTAACTTGTGCTGTATTTTACAAAAGTGATTTAATAGATTATAAATGTATACAATAGATTATAAATAAATGCTTACATAATTCTCTTCATTCTGAGGGCTATCAAACGTCCCCTGCCTTCCTATATGTCCAATACGGTATGCTTCATACCGTTCCACGCCCTGTTTAACATTAAAAGTTAAATTATAAGTTAAATAAACATTATCGTCTATGTATATGTGTGTGTATATACCTTCTTGTAACAATGACTGGCAAGAGAGCTCGATCCACCTCGGTATGTGTTCGTTTGTTTCTGGCGGGCGGCTTTAGCAAGTGCAGACTTCCTCTTATGCTCTGGTGTGCAGAAGTGATCAACAGCTCGATGCAGTTTTCCAATTTCATACCCTTGGGAGGATTTTGCTTTGCTAACTCCACATCCCCATCATCTCCCAGCACCCGCAAATAATGACGCTTTGCGTCGGCTTTGCGGTCGCTGTATCGCCTTCTAATAACCGCCATAATGCCTCCTTTTTTTTTAGCGGCATTCATTTCTTCATTAATAGCATCCAAGTCGAAGCAACCCTAATAATTAAATCAAACAAGCTAGTCAGATCCAACGGGATCTCACGCCATATAGAATATATATTTACAAATCACTAACCTTTAAAATCTCAAATAACTTGTCTTTGTAAGTCTCAGAAACATTATCCCATCCTTCCACATCCAACGGGATCTCACGCCATATATGCATGGACGCCTCCCGGCCGAAGTAGCTGCCATCTTTGCCTACAGGCATGTTGGTGGCGGCATCATCAAATGGAATCGCTACCTTGCCTTTGCCTGTCTTAAGCGCTTTTCTTAAGCCCTTGTTTTTTGCAGGGCCCCGTGTTCTCCTACGAGGAGCTGCATTTAGAGTTAAAAATAATTAGTATTAGAATTGAAAAAGAAGTAAAAATAGTAAACAGTAAAGAACTGTAAGACTTACCACCGTCTTCCTGGTGGTTGTTCCACCAATCATCACCGCCTGGTGGCGGTGGCGGCGCCCCTGCACCGTCTCCCCCGTGGCCCATAACAGCGGCCATCAAATACACAAACAAAAACAAAAACGAACTCATACTGTCCTGCAAAAAGGAAATAAAAAATATTAGTCACATTATTATATGTAAGTCCTGCAATTAGAAATAAAACTTATTAGTCACATTATTATATGTAATAAATAAAGTATAAATACATGAAATCATCAACAATTACTGTTTTTAATCAGACTCCATGTCATCATAATCTGGATCGTCCTCGTCATAATATGCCCCAGCATCAGCAACTTCACTGTCGTCATTGCTCGGGGCATCAACTTCCATTGCATTCTCACCTGGAGTAGCATGAGAAGATATGTTTTGAAAGTATTGGTGGAAGTCAATAATTAGGCCAATATTAGATGAAGAGTTATTGTGAACGACGTCAACATCCTCGCCAACATCCTCGCCTAACTCAGTGTCTACGTTTTGAACATTCTCGAGTTGTGGTGGTCTATCCCAAATTTGCCGGTGATTAACATTTTCGACGACCCACCTATGTTTATTATTTTGTTTTCCTCGAGATGGTTCTTGGATGTAGAACACTTGTTTGGCTTGTCGGGCAAATATGAGCTGATCTTCTTTGTCCCATTCGTGTTCTGTGCTGATACTGGTGATATTGTTTTCAACCGTAACTCGAGTATCGTACCACTTGCACCGAAATAGGACAGTTGTATACCCACGAGGATAACTGATCTCAATAATCTCTTCTAATACGCCATAATATTTCTCACCGTTCTCTCCCTCCACCATAACCCCTGAGTTTTGCGTTGCACGTTTTGTATCACGTGAAGCCACCATAAACCTAACACCGTTGACTATGCAACCGGTGTAAGTCTGGGCCATTATGTGCGCGCCCAATGAAAGAGCATATAACTCTGGGTGGAATTCTGAAGAACTTTCTTTCTTCATCTTATAAACCTAAAAAATTTAAAATAATATTGTTTGTTATATATGCATTACCTAACAAATACATAGTAACGAGTGTTATATATGTATTACCTTGTGTTGAAACCATTCCGGAAACTTAGTTTTAATATCATCTTGGGGATGTGTAGATTTGAATTCACTACATTGAAGAAATATGTATAAAAGCAGGAAAAATTAGTCTTAATTATATATTTGGGATGTTCGGTAAATATATAAAGGATAGGAGCACTTACTTCATGTAGCCCCTGACTTCTTCGCAATTATCGAGGACAAACCATTCTATCTTGAGTTTGTCCTCAACTGAAAGTAGCTTGTCATTCGTTGCACTGATCGGCTTGCATTGGGACTCAAACACCCATAACTTTCTTTTTTCTACAACGGCGTCCTCATTTCTCTCAGGCTGATTGAACTTAGTCTTAACATTTTGCAGATACATTGAGCAAAATGTTAAAGCTTCTTCAGCTACATAACCTTCAGCTATACAACCTTCTGGCCTTGTCGGGTTTTTAACATAGTTTTTCAGTTTTTTCATATACCGTTCAAAGGGATACATCCATCTCATATAGACTGGACCACCAAGAATCGCTTCATCGGGTAAATGCATAACTAAATGAACCATTATGTCAAAAAAGGCCGGCGGATATATCAACTCTAACCTGCACAAGATCATAAGAATGGCATCCCTCGCTTTCTTCATATCTTCCACTACCAGTGTTTTGGAGCAGAGTTGTTTAAAGAACGCACAAAGGTCTACCATTGGTGTATAAACATCTTTGCCCAAAAATGCTCTAACCCCAATTGGTATCAATTTTTGGATGAGAATATGACAGTCGTGTGATTTCAAACCAGTAATGTTAGTATCGTTATCTGTCACCCTTTTACTAATATTAGATCCGAACCCATCTGGTAGTTTAACATTTTTTATAAACTGGCAGAAACTCTTTCGGTCACGCCGGGTGAATGAGTATTTTGGGTGTGGGCAGGTCCACTTGGTTCCCTTTTTTTTCAACCATTGCGTCTTTCGAATTTTCAGCTTCTCTAAGTCTATTCGTGCATTTGAGCTGTCTTTCGTCTTTTCATTCATCAAAAGAGTACCAAGCAAGCTGTCGCACACGTTTTTCTCGATATGCATAACATCTAAGTTGTGCTTCAACTGCAGAGAAGACCAATACTCTAATTCAAAAAATATGCTTCTTTTGGACCAGTTCAACTCGAAGTCTTCACGATTGGGGTTAGCACCTCCAAATTGTGGATGCTTGCCTGGTAGGCGATTGAGTAGAAGAGCATGTTGAGCATCTATGTCAGCGGGACTAAACCGTCTCGGGGGGGCTCTTGTCTCGTGTGCCCCGTTAAACTCAGAACTTTTTCTCCACTGATGGTTGGCATCTAGGAACCGCCGATGGCCTACAAACACGCATTTACCTATTACACGCGCTGAAGGGGTGTCTTCGTTGCAAGTCGGGCATGCTTTGTATCCCTGCCCGCTCCAACCTGATAGACTGCTACGAGCTGGAAAGTCACTTATAGTCCATAACAACGCCGCCTTCATTGTGAAGTGCGTGTTTGTCGCAGCGTCTTTAGCAAGTACGCCTGTCTGCCACAAATCCTTAAGCTCATCCACCAACGGCCTAAGGAAAACGTCCATGTCCTTCCCAGGGGATTTAGGGCCAGGAATCAACAAGGTCAACATAAATGTGGACTCTTTCATGCATAGCCACGGAGGCAGATTGTATGTGGTGAGTATAACCGGCCAAGTGCTATGAGTCGAGCTTTTGATGCTGTAAGGATTAAAACCGTCAGCTGCAAGCCCTAGGCGAACATTTCGGGGTTCACTCGAGAAGTTAGGGTACCTTAGATCAAAGTCCTTCCATGAAGATCCATCAACTGGATGACGCATAATACCATCTTCTGATCGTCCGGTACTGTGCCATATCATATCTTTTGCTGTGTGCCTTGAGCCATACAAGCGTCGTAGTCTGGGGGTCAAAGGAAAGTATCGTAACACCTTGTGAGGTACATTCTTGCCACTTGTGTCTTTTTTTACCCACCGACTCTCATTACAAACAGGACAGTTCTGCAGCGACTGATTTTCTTTCCAGAAGAGAGCACAGTCCCATTTACACACGTCTATCATCTCATATCCCAAACCAGTCTTCTTTAATATCTTTTTGGCTTTGTAATGCGAAGGGGGGACCTTGTTACCTGCTGGAAGTACAGACCCGAAAAACCCGAGAAGCTCATCAATCGAATTATTAGTCCATTTGTGCCTTACCTTCATATTCATAAGCTTTGATATAAAGTCAAGGGAGGAATAATCAGCACACCCAGGATATAGCTCTGATTCGACTTCATCTATCAGGGCTTCAAAGTCATCACGAACATCACTACTCTCTGTATTCGAGCCCCCTTCATTAAGGTCAGTATACTCTTCCATACGATCCTCTTCCACTACCACACGCTCCGCTATAAGGTCTGCGATAACGTCATTCATATCGCTTCTTCCCCTAACCTCATTTACGACTACAGGAGACGGCGTTATTGGGTTTTCACCGTGATAGATCCACGGCGTGTAATATTCATCGAAACCATTTATACGAATATGATATGTCATTGTTAAGAAGCCTATGAAGATAGAATTATTACACTTTTTACACGGACATCTAATCGTTCCATCTGAGTTGACGAATGGTTTGGCATACTCAATGAAATTGTCAATTCCTTTTTGGTACTCAACATCCAAACGGTTCTTTATAAACATCCAGCTTTTATCGATCGACATGATGATGTGACTGAAACATAATTTGGGTTTGAGGCACGATAATTTAAATGAAACGTATTATTGACACCTAAAGGGTAGGCTGCTAAACCCACTTTTTGAATACCTTATCTCATATATGAATGTGTATTACATGATTGTTTGTTTGAGAAAAATTCGGCAGCATTTCCCCTTAGCCCCCAAGTATATAATATAAATATATACCCGTGGAGCAAAGAGGAAACGCCAACCGAATCTTTCAAAAACAAACAATCATGTAGTACACATTCACATCCTAAATGAGATAAGGTATTCAAAAAGCAGTCCCAAAATGGGGACTACCCGAAATTAATTACTAAATCAATTTCGGGCGGGTATTTCTAAGCTCACTATGTTTTAAATGGGGATTCATTTTCGGGCATGTCTTTCTAGTCTCAATATGTAATAACACATACATACATACATACACTTATACATACACATACTCATACACTCATGCATACACATACTCATACATACATACATACATACATACATACATACATACATACATACATACATACATACATACATACATGCATGCATACACTCATACATACACTCATACATACACATACTCATACATACATACACTCATACATAGATATACTCATACATACATACATACATACATACATACATACACACACTCATACATACACTTATACATACACATACTCATACACTCATGCATACACATACTCATACATACATACATACACTCATACATACATATACTCATACATACATACATACATACATACATACATACATACATACATACATACATACATACACTCATACATACACTCATACATACACATACTCATACATACATACACTCATACATACATATACTCATACATACATACATACATACACACACTCATACATACACTTATACATACACATACTCATACACTCATGCATACACATACTCATACATACATACATACATACACTCATACATACATATACTCATACATACATACATACATACATATACTCATACATACATACACGCATACTTATACATACTCATACATACTCATACATACATACACGCATACATACATATACTCATACATACATACATACATACATACATACACACACTCATACATACATATACTCATACATACATACACGCATACTTATACATACTTATACGTACATACTCATACATACACTCATACATACATATATAAAAACAGAAATATATAAAAAAAAATCAGAAAAAAAAAAACAGAAAAATATATAAAAAAAACAGAAAAAAATAAAAAAAATCAGAAAAAAATAAAAAATAACAGAAAAAATTTTAAAAAAACAGAAAAAAATATAAAAAACAGAATACATACCTTTAGCGGCGGCGAGTAACCTTTTAGCGGCGACGAGTAACCCGGATCGGTTCTTTCCTACAAAAAAAATAAATTATCAAAAAATAAAAAAAATACCCTAAAACAGAAAAAAAAAAAAAAAAGAAACTAAACATATAAAATAAAAAATAAAAACCATAAAATAAAACAAATAACACATAAAAAAAAACCCTATAACAAAAAACCCATAATAAAATAAAAGAAAAAAAAAACTAAGAAAAAAACCATAAAAAACCCCATAAAAAAAACCCTATAACAAAACCATATATAAAATATAAACAGATGTAAAAAAAAAACAAAAAAAAAACAAAAAAAAAGCTTACCGGCTGAGGGAGGAGGAGGAACAGATCAGAAAGAGAGGAAGGGAGGAGGAGGAGGAAGGGTGGTGGGGGGTGGTGCTCGAGGTGGTTGGCGGAACAGATCAGAAAAAGAAAGAGAGGGTTGCGCGCGGTACTGCTGGCGGTGTGTGGGGCTGAGGTGTGTGGCGGTGTGTGGGGCTGAGGGAGGAGGAGCAGAGGTGGCCGGCGGCGGTGTGTGGCGGCGGCGGGAGTAGGGTTGCGCGCGGGAGAGGATGAGGGAGGAGCAGATCTAATGGTCTAATGAGAGGGAAGGTGAGATTGGCGGGATATGATGAAAAATTTTTAGACCTTTAGCGGCCACGCCGTCGCCGCTAATGGTCTAATGCCCCAACCGTTGGATCAACAATCAATGGTGGAGATTATTTTAGACCTTTAGCGGCTACCCGCCTGGCCGTGGCCGCTAATGGTGTAGCCGCTAAAGATAAGATTTCTTGTAGTGTTTGTCTTTTGTGTTGAGTATGGGTGGGTTACAAAACCTGCTATTCTCTTTTTGTTTCCTTAATTATTCGATGTGAGCCACCAAAAGAAAAAACAACATTTTCTAAACTTCTGATCGATCGAACAATAAATACAAGAAAAACAAAGAATCGGGCTAACGTCGATTGGCTGGGATGAACGGCTAAAGAAGGGTTTCTGGCTGTAAGGGTGACGCGACTGAAACCCTAACAGGAGGTAGGCAGCGGCGGCGCAGGGTGACGGCGCTAAGGTGGTGGTGGCAGCTGTGAGGTTTAAGGTATGTGTTCCTTCTCTAATCAAGAGCCTGAGCTCTGATACCAGTTGTTAGGATCGTAGAACACACACGCACACGAACACAAATATTTACGTGGTTCGGTCTAAACTGACCTACATCCACGGGGCAACTGCTTGATTGTTTTTATTGAGTGATACAAAAAAGTTACAAGTACACGAGATTATTTATAGGCCTAAATTAGGGTTAAACCCTTTGCTAATCTTGCTCAACAAGTTAAACAAACTGGGTCGGGCCTATATGTGGGCTGAAGGCAACATCTCCAACAAATACAACGAGTTCCAAACTTTTCTTTATTTATGTTAATTATTGCAGATATCTAAGATTGTTGATTATATCAAGACATAAAAGCATCAAAATTTACACAAGAACTCAAAGCTTTCAAGTTTGCGGCTTCTAGACTACACATTAAGGGTATGTTTGGCAAGAAGCTTTTAGGAGCTTTTAGGAGCTGCAAGCTTCAAGCTTTTAAGAAAAAGCTCTTACTCAATAAAAAGCCTTGTTTGGTTGAAGAGCTGGAAGCTTTTAGGCTAGGAGAAAAAGCTCTATAGTGAAAAGCTAGTACTACTAGCTTTTAAGAAAAAGCTCTACTAGCTACAAGCTTTTAATAAGTAAATGACACAAATACCCATTCTATTTTAAAAATAAAATAAAAACCTTCCTTACAAACTTTTAATTATGTCCATTTTAGTCATTTTATTCATTTTATTAAAAGCTCCAGCTACTCTGCCAAACACCAAAATATATTTAAAAAGCTTGCAGCTACCAGCTTCCAGCCACCAGCTTGCAGCTACCAGCTTCCAGCTTACAGCTACCAGCCTCCAGCTATTTTTGCCAAACATACCCTAAATCTCCGTTAGCTCTCGTGATAGAAAAACGATCCATAAGAAATCCTTTGAGCAAAATCTTGGATATGGACCATGCAAAAAAGAAAATCTTGAACTATTTATTATATCTTGTGCTAGCATATGGAAAATCAATCAAACAAGAAACCGAAAGCATTGAAGGCGATGCATATGATGCTTTTTATTTGCTTGAAACGCCTTCAAAATTCAAAAACCGTCACCGAGTGTACTTTCTTTATCTAACTCTATACCAAGTTTCAACAGTTCTTTAGGTGATTTAAATCTCCAAGTAGACAATGTTTCGATTGTATCTTCGGATGCCGGCACTAAATATGGATTTAGTGAGGTCCACGTAAAAAAGGGATTTAATTGTAATCTCTTAATCGCTTAGGGCCAAACTTGTTCATACATGGAAATCTTTCTATGCTTTCTTGGATGTCAAGGTGGAAAGCAATTGAAGATGTTAAAACTCAGTTAAAAGATGATCCAGAATCTCATCTTTTTGTATCTACAAGCTATGTTAGCCCAGTTTTCACGTTTTTAAAAGAGGCTCAAAGGTTAGGCGAATTAGGAGCAAAACGACACGGAGAAAATTGTAGGTAATGGTTACCATTTTCTTACTCTTTAATTGTTACATTGTTGTCTATGTTTGGGCATTAGATATAGAATTCGGCATTTAGGCTGCAGATCCTAGGATGTTATGCTATTAAATAAAATTATCAGTGTTGCAGAAGGCGTTAGGCGCTAGGCAGGCGGTGAGGTCCAGCCTAGGGACTAGTCGGGACTAGGCGGAATTAGGCGTTTTGGTACTTTTATACGTATTTTATATAAATATAGCTATATATAATTTTTATATATATTATAATGTTTATTTTTTTTTACTTTTATGTATAAATGTAAAAGTTTCAGGATGAAATGTAAACTTCTGAAGATAGAGGGGTTAAAGGTTAAAAAACATAAACTAAATTTAGACTTTTTAGTTAAAATTTGAAAGATAAAGGGGTT
Organism: Ambrosia trifida; assembly: GCA_028751855.1. Lineage (NCBI taxonomy): Eukaryota > Viridiplantae > Streptophyta > Magnoliopsida > Asterales > Asteraceae > Ambrosia > Ambrosia trifida. Next base: position 7,498,045 of record CM054129.1, read on the forward strand.
AAAATGTAAAAGGTCTAAACTTTATTTAAAACCCTAGCAGCCACTTGTCTTCCTCTCTTTCCTCTTCCAACTTCTCCTTCTCCAGCAGATCTGCTCCAAAGTCACCGGAAATCGTTGCCAGAACTCATCGCCGGAACTCATCGCCTAGGTCCGCCTACCGCCGCCTAGCACCGCCTACCGCCGCCTAGCACCGCCTACCGCCGCCTACTCACCGCCTAATCACCAAAACGCCTAATCCTCCGCCTAGGGCTGTTTTCCGATATTAGGTACCGACTACCGCCTAGGCGGCCGCCTAGAGCGATTTTTACAACCTTGAAAATTACTTATTTACCCCTCCTTCAGAAACCAACCGGTCTCTTTTTATGGGTTGGTTTATTTATCATGGCTTGTTAAACACTCGAGTAAACAACAGAAGGGCATCCAAAGTTCAAACAACAGCTCGTTTCACATAGTCACTTTCAATTGCACATTCAACAATCCCCTTAGTATTGTTCTTTGTTGCATATTTATAGTAAATTTCACTAATTTGATTCACATGGCATCATATAGAACCGACGTGACACCTTTACCGAAAGGTGTAATGAGTAATCAGGATTTTTTTGAGTGTTTGGGGCGGACATGTCTACCTTGTTTAAGTTTCTTTTCACCCAGAGTGTTTGGATTTGTGTTTAGGAATTACTTAGTTATCTCATGTAGGAAAGTTCAATTTTTAATGTGAGCTATGCATATTGATTGTGCATCTATATATCCAGTCAATTAAAATAGCCTTCTACCTATTACTCAACATAATTTGAGGACTTACAATTTACAAACCATCTTTTTTTTTTTTTTTTTTCAATTTATGGCCTGTATTTACCAAAAATTTATTAGACATCCAAATACAATTGATTATTCAACTTAAAACACCATTGATCTAGATTACTTAGCATCGCATAATGACTTTCATCCAAACACTCTCGATATCACTACGGAAATATATTTTCTTCTTTTATCGATTTTAAATGGTCAAAAGGTCATTAACATCTATGCATGATGCATATAATTTGAGATTATCATATGTGCTTTTGCTGCAGGAAGCCAACTGGGCATGGATTCTGGTTGCAAGAAATATTTTTTTTTTGTCATGATATCAAATGGTACCTTTAAGAGTCTTAGTTGATCCTTTAAAAGTGAAGTGATGTAGCAACCTAGACATGCTTCCAAATCTCCCTTCATTTATAAAATTATATTTTCTTTTTACATCGATTTAAAGCAAAAGCACCATTTTGATGTTTCTTGCTAATACATCATGATTTTGTTAGGATAATTTGCTTGAACCTCCATTGGATTATTATTGATGTTTTTTTAAATCTCACTTGCTGAAAAATAACCACCATATTATTCTTCGACAACTAAAGATGACACGAAGCCTAACTGAAGACTCCTAAATTAAGGCATACAAATGAAATTTGTTTGAAAATATCATACACGGATGAAGCGATACACATAAGTAGCATAACAAGAAAGACACATAAGTAGCATGGTTGAGTCATGAAGTCTACCGTATGACATATATTGTAATCAATTGAAAACATAAAAAGGCATAGTTGATGTCATGTGCGAGTTGTGCATCCATCGATCATATATCATGAGATAATCGATAAACTAACAAAGGCAATTGTCATGTTATACATTGTCGTCACCGCAACATTGCACGGGTTTCCTACGAAACGGAAACTTGTATAGATATTTTTCGTTGAATTGAATAAAATGTTTAAAACCCGAAATAAGTTGTGGTTCGTAATAGGCATTATAATTGAATCTGATGTCAGTCGGGACACCCGCTGCAACGCGCGGGCATTCCTACTAGTAGATGGTAAATAACCGAATGGTTTTGACACTATAAGCTCAAATGTTTACATCCATCTTGCTTCTATTCCGGCCCACTGTTAACCCAACACAAAATGGCCCAGTTGTAGTTTTAATAGCCGAACATTGGATCCATTTGTGGTTTCCATCAAACTTTACTTTGATTACCCTATCCATAAAACAAACACCATAAGACCACTACTTTCATTACCACAACTTGTGACATTTATTTATTTATTTTTTTGAACCGCTGATTTATCTTCTCCTTATCGCTGATTTATCTTCTCCTTATTTTTCACCTTACCTAGGATTTGAACTTGAGTCACTTCCTAAAGAGGCTTTGCCTCTTACCACTGGGCTACAATCCAATTGGCTTGTGACATTTAACTATCAGCCAAAAAAGACAAATCTGGCCCTAGAAATCCATTTGAAATCCATTCTCGAATCCTAAACACCACACCGAGTCAAATTGTTTTGTTGCATTTGATTTGGTCATATATTAAACCATAGATCTCGAGAATAGTCCAACCTTCATTTAACATTATTTTCTTGTTTCCTTTCATTTTACACACCCAATTTAAACCATGTTTGCTTAGACTATAAGAGGGGAAGGAATATTATTATTATTATTATTATTATTATTATTATTATTATTATTATTATTATTATTATTATTATTATTATTATTATTATTATTTGTGTGTTAGATTTTAAAAAAAACAAGCAAATCAGAAAATGCCATGTAGCTAAAACCATCCCCCACGCCCATGAAATCTTCCCCGCCCAAAGCCTTACCCCCCTTCCACGCCCAACCGGGGCAGTGTGGAGGGCTTGAAGAAGCCTTTCCCGCCTCTCTTACCCCACTCCGGATAGTCTTAAAAGTTTTACTTTTTGACTCAAATCTTTGCACATTTCTAAGACCTTATTCAGACAACCAAGGACTTTTTTTTCCCTTTCATCTTCCCCAAACTGCAACACAAATAGGATCATAAACCATCAACAATTGAATCAGACGATAGAAGCAACAAAAAATATGAGGTAGCGATTGGAGGTGTAATCGCCAAAAGATTTTAAATGTATCGCTGGATGACTTGAATTTAATGGATATGATTTTAAACTAAAGAACTAAGAAAAATGCTAGATGGATGGACTCAAACATATGACACTAACGTTGTGTTCCCGAGTTAACTAAACAGGAGAAAAGAAAGAAAAGGAAAGGAAGGAAAAATTTGATTGTGTTCCCGAATTTCATTAAAGGAAGGAAAAGAAAGGAAAACAAAATATGGTGTGTTCCCGAGTTTCATTAAAGGAAGGAAAAGAAAGGAAATGGAAGGAAAACTAGGCAAAATCCTTTACTTTAGTTTTCCTTCCGATTTGGAAGGAAACGGAAGGAAAGGATACTTATCCTTTCTTTTCCTTTCCTTTCCTTCTATTATTTTCCTCTCTTTTCTCTCTTTAACTTAACTCGGAACACAGCGTAAATCAATACCTAGGCCAAAATAAAAATAAAAATAATAATAATAAAAAAAAAAAATTTTATTCAATCGCTTCCTTGAAATGAACATATGGGATCCAATTGGTAACTATAGCCAAACGATGGAGAATAGAACACTAACCCTAACCCACCAGACATTGGTTTTTCAATTAGAACACATGTTGATCTTGGTTTTTAAAATCGCAAACACAATTACACAACTAAGGTGTAGTAGATCGGTACAAATAAATGTGAATTGAACGAATCAAACACAAATTGCATCACATAGATCAAATACCCAATACTCAATCACTAAGCCATGTTTTACAATATAAAACTTATTCAACACCCGACAATTTCTTGTCTTTTCAGCAAAGCAACGCTCAAACCAAAAATGCACTAAAACTAACTTATTTTAGGTAGAATTGGAATCTATGGTTTAAATATTTTTTTTTCTAGAATAAATTTAATGGTAAAATATATAATTGTGGAATGGTAACATCAACAAACTGATACGACTAGTTATATCTGAACCCCGCAACCCACACCCACTACTTGCATGCCTTGCGGCGATGTTTCTGCCATACCCGAATTACCCGATGCCCCTACCCGCTTGACACCCCTTGCACCCTAGAGATGGCAATGGGTCGGGTTTGGGACGAGTTTAGTTAATCCCAACCCTAAACCGGTTTAGATAATCTTGTCCCAAACGTGTTGGGTTTCTATTTGGTATTGGGTATACCTGCGGGTTTCAAGAAAACCCGTTAAGTTAAAAAAAAATTAGTTGTCGAATATACGAGTCCCAAAAATCGTCCGCTATCTATCGGGTGATTACTAATTAATTATATTTAGCATTATTACTGTAAAAATATATCAAATAACTACAATGTAAATAAAAAAAAATAACCTAAATGTGTAAAAAATATTAAAATGCATAGATGACAAAAATAGTGTATTATACTATTTATGCACACACGTATCTAAAAAACATAAATTAAAGTATATCTGGTATACAATCATTGGGTATAATCCATCGGGTGATCGGGAAGGGTAAATGGATAAACCACCAAATCCCAAACATCTCCCAAACTTGCGAAAAAAAAAACTAATCTCAAACTCGATCCAATACCCGATTACCTAAACTGTCCCAAATATGTTGGGTTTCAGGTTTAATTAATATCCCTAATGTTAATAGGCCATGTTGGACCAAAACCATCTCACCTTTATTGATTTACATCCGCAAATATTTAACCACTTGTATTTTTAAACTAGGGAAGTAAACTTGGTTTATATTAAATTTTGGCGGAAGCAAGTATCTTTTTTTTTTAAGGGGAATTGGATTTTAATAATCCATACTCTGTCTCATTGGTCGGCAATAATCTGTACTTAATAAATTCCCCACAATAGTCCCAACTTTTAACATATTGGCCGACAATGAACTTTTTAACTTTCAAACTCTTTCAGTTTTGAAAATGGATTAGTTTTCAGTTAACAAAAGTTCATTGATGGTCAATACTTTGAGTTGGGACTGTTGTAGGGAATTTATTAAGTACAGATTATTGTCGGCCAACGAGATAAACTTTGGATTATTAAAATCCAATTCCCCTTTTTTTAACGGCAAATTACTTTATTTATTACTAAAAAATACACACCAATGCTAGCAAGATGCTAGACTATACAAACCATCGCCTACATCTTTATACATTATATCATTAAACATTTGTTCCCATAGAATAATTGACTATACAAAGTATCTTTGTATACTAATATACATATTACGGAAATTCAATTCAAGAACTAAACCAACACACAAACTCCAATCAAACAAAATCGACAAAATAACCAATGATAGAAAGGAAAGTTTGATCACAACTATGATATGGAGGCGGCAAACTAGCACTTGATCGACAAAGTCTATATACATATATAATCCAACATCATGCCTACAATTAACAAAGAAAATCCGTGTCAAGTCCAAGTATAAAGATGAATCAGAAGCTAAGAGAAAAAGAATCGAAAGTGTTGACATACACTACTAAAAAAACAGCTTCAACACTAGAGGCAGTAAACTAGCACTTGATAAAGTCTACATACATAATCCAACATCAATGCTTGAATTAACCAATTAAGATCCCCGTGTCTACTTTAAGTGCAAGCATTAAGATGAATTAGAAAAGATTGGAAATCCTGGTTTGCATCGCTTGGAAACTGAGCATTCATGAAAAGAACGCCAAGGGAGTCATGACAATCATTACAAACGATATATCGTATAATCTAGCCACTGAACCAACGCCATCCATGATCCATGTATGCTGTAAAACGAGTCTCCAGATTTAGGCAATAAACACCAAGCCTCAACCCGTGGGAATGAAAGCCATGAGACTCGCAAATAGATCCAAAAGGTAATTCAAACCCATGTAGTGCGTGAGCGTCATGAACGTAGACACTATAATAACATGAGAACTGTACGGTACCATGCATATATAATTTAAAATGTGCACATGTAAATTTAAACTCTTTGAATAAAACTCCAGTCACATTTATTCTGTCACCTACATTTTTAAATGCGGACTTCTAATTTAGGCTAAGAAAATGGGGATCTGGAATGCAAAGGTGGCCTCTAGGCTGATGGGGAACACCACACCCGAAGATTAGGGTTTAGTGCCATCGTGATCCTCAACACGACCTTCCTGATTCAAATTGTAATGTTGGATGAAGGGAAAGGTCAAGGTCGAGGGTAAAGGAAAGGGAAGGGGAAGGGGAAGGAGAAGGAGAAGGAGAAGAAGAAAGAGTAGAAGAAGAAGAAAAAGGGGACCATACCCCTTATAGGGATGGAGGGGAATGACGGAATGGGATATTGATGTGGCACTGATGTGGCGTAAGAGCATAGGAAGGGAATTTAAAGGACTATAATTCATAGCCTTAGTGTTTGGATCAAAATGTGTACCTTTCATGAATCAAAGACAATTTGATGAGAGTTTCAGAATTCATATTAAAGCTCAGAAACACGTCGTAACTATCGTCATTAGCTCCCATAATGTTAGATCAAGGAAGAACGTGAATCAGTTGAAGATCAATAATTATAAAGAAATCAAAGGCATGAATTAGTGTATGCATGCTTGAACCGACAAATGAACAACGGTTCCAACCAAAATATAGATAAAAAATGATATATTTTGGCCCTTTGGTAAATTGTATGAATTAATGCCAGTGCAGCAGTGCTACTTAATCAGGAGTTTGAGTGGTTTTCACTACTTCAATGGAGTTTGAGTGGAAGAGAGGGAGACGAGTGTGGAGACATGGCTAATGTTAGAAGGTGAATATGAAGATTTGTTTACCGAGTAGGTGAGGACTATAAAAACTACATTTACTACTATTTATTGAAGATGTTTGATTATTTTTTGGGTTCAAAGGAGAAGCATAAAAGATGCGGTGTGATTAATGCTTGTGGTGGATGAGTGAAAGTGAGGCTGGTAGCATCAAATGAAGAGGTTGCACTAATGATCAAGGCAGTAATGTTCGGGTAGGGCCCAAGGCATTATAACCTAGTGGCATCTTGGTGGTGAGATAAGACTTAAGGGCCATAAGGTCCTGGGTTCGAATCTCACAAAGGGGGTTTTCTCATAATTATGAGTTTCCTCCTGAATTGATGACTTGGTGGTGGAATATGATCACGTGGAAACATTGGTGGCACGTTGATACTCCAGTGTTCTGTGAGTGATTCCAATTTGTTGGTCGTTAAAAAAAAAAAGTAATGTTCGGGTAGGTGAGAATTTGTTTTAGAGAAAAATCACCAAAGGTTCATGCAGTAAATTTTTTTTAGTAACTTTTTTGTTGGCCGTTCAAAAAAGGTGAGAATTTTTTTTTTATAGAAAAATTATCAAAGGTTCATGTTGTGTATAAAAGAAGTTTGAAATTCTTATTTTAAGAATTAAGAGAGGGTGTTTGTACAGGGTCGGTTCAATGTTTTCCAAGGCCTAAAGCGAATGAAAATGTCAAGGCCCTTTTCAAAAAGATACAAACTCTTTGATATAAACCCTCTACTTTTCCTAAACTTGAGACCGCCAATAATAAACTAAAAACTTGATGTTATAAGAAGTTATAAAATGTTTTTAAAGTTATATCTCGTGTGTGTATAAAATTTATTTTTCATGGTTAAATTGATGCATAGACTATTATTTTTTTAAGAAAAAAATCTAGCTAATATATATATATATATTTTTTCTAAATGAGGCCCTATTTTTATGAAGGCCTCAAGCCCTAGCTTGGGTTAGTAATACTGTTGAGCCGGCTATTATAATCAGATTGTTTTTAGGTTTTGTTTTTACATGCAAATCATTAACTTTTTCATGATTATAAATAAATGTACACATAAATGGATATATTTGTCGTTTATATATAATTTATATAATAATAAGAGGTAACAAATTAGTCTCTTTTTAGTGCCTAATAATATATTGTCATTGTTTTTTTTTTATTTCTTTATAAACATGCAAAGCAATTGAACACTTAAAAAATCAGATTAAAACATATAATAGCAAACGAAGAACAAATATTTAAAAAAATAATAAAACACACTAATCTTAATTAATACCTTCACAGATTATATTTTAAAGGGTTTAAAGACTTAAGTAGGTGAGGAAGGTACTACTTCATTTGAAAGATCATAGTCATGACATGTATTTAAACACAATATGAAAGACCATAGTAATGGCAGGTCTCATGCAGTTGAAACTTGAAAATGAATGCTTGTGGTAGATGACTATAAGGCTAGGTGATGTGGAAGAATGTCCCTAAGCCACATCAGTTTGGTAGCGCCCCAAGTTTGTGAGACCAAGTTTTCACACTATTCAAAACTAACTAACGATCTTCAAATAGAAACCCAAACCATAAAAAAGAATGAATATGATTAGTTCATACTTTATTTTTTCGGCGTAACGCATTTCTTAGTTTTAATGGGCTATCATCCCCTTAGCCCAAACAGTGTCGAGACTAAGAAGCGGTACGCAGCTGATAAAATCCCACTAGATCTTTGAAATCAAAGTTCACATTATTACTATCCAAAGTCTATACCACTAGTAAAGAAGTTGAAGCTTTATATAACAATTATGGTAATGTAGCCCTCTTGATTTTATGATCATCAACCCAACAATGGATAGGTGTTTCCAAATATGCACAACATAACATTTTTCTGCAGACATTAGTTGTATAAACATCATATTTGTTTTTGGAGGTGAATATTCTTCTCGAATTAACAACCCATTTTATTCCGACGTAATTTGTGCACTCAAACGGTTTGATGAAAGGCCGAAGTTCTCTATGTTCACAAGATTTGGAAAAGAACTCAGCATGGCTTCTGTGATTTGATTGTGAGACAAGTGTTGGAAAGTAAATCAAGAGGGATCAGAACATTGTCATCATTTCCCGAAATAAAAAGATTTCAACAGCTCATCATATGAATTATATAGCCGTTTAAGGCTATTTCCATTCTTGTGTGATAGCCGTTAATAATTATTTTCCTTTCATAGGTCCTTGTATAACCTTTATATTTTCTGTACTTTTCTTGTATACAATAACAAAGCTATGAATATCAATCACTTCTTATTTCTCTGATAAACAAGATGGTATCAGAGCAGGTGTTTTAATCTGCTCATCATCTACCCAAGCCGCAACCAAGCCGCAACCAAGCCACAACCGAGCCACCATGTCCGAAGACGGCGACTCGGGTAACTCGGGTAAGGGCCTTTTCTTACAACTAGCCAACCTTCTTAAAAATTCCTAACCTACATGTAACACCCCAACCGATGGCGGAATCATCAAGGTGTCACGTAGTGACGATTGTTCAAAGCTCATGGTACTAAAATGTAAATATTTGATTATTGAATATTGTTTTACAACATGTGAAAATAAATACACGACAAAAAAAATAGAGATAGTTGATTGATTTAATCTAAGTCCAAAGTTCTATGTGAAGCGTCAAGCAGCTTATCCTGAAACATGCACGAAAATAAATTTTGTCAACATATGATGTTGGTGAGTATTACCTAGCTTTGTACATATAGTATAAGTTTGAAAAGCGATACAATTCATGTGTCTAGCATTACCAAGGCATTATGTAAACACATAAGTAACCAAACAAAACAAGATCAAATGTAAAGTTGGTATGGTAAAATTGATAATGAGCACCCTAACACGTGTCAAGTCTAAAAGAGCACCGTAACATAAGTTATGTCTAAATGAGCACTGTAACATAGGTTACGTCTATATGTAAAGAGCACCATAACATAAGTTATGTCTAGATGTATGATTTTATACGTAAGCTACATTCATGTTCAAACATAAAGCACAAGGATAAACAAGACACGTATATGAATTGTAAATGAAGAAAAATGTATGTGTAAATGAATGGGCAAGTTTTGTATACTTGTGCATGAATCACCCCAAAAGTGTAAAAACGAAAGAGGGGATAAGTAATACTCACATTAGCAAAGCGTTAAGTCTCGTGGAATAGAATAAGTGTGATGCAACGTTGCAAAGTATCACCCTATGTTTAAGGTAATAAATAAGTTTAAGTCTTTCTAATCTACAAGTATTTCTAGGGTTCCTAATTTGGGGATTTGTAATTGTTTAATTATTAATTAGGTAAATTGTTAATAAAGGAGATAAATTCGGTAAATAATTAAATAAAAGACTATTGTAGTTTTTTGATTTAGGATGATCATATTATAAAGTTTTAAGTATGAAAATAATTTTTATAAAATTATTTCCTCAAAAATTAATTATTTAATGTATTTATTTCTATTTGTCGAAGATATAATTTTAATATCTAAAAATATTAAAATTAAAAAAAAATTCAAATTAAATTTTATATTTCTGTTCTAAATGAACAAAAATAATTTATGTAAAATTTTGGTATAAAAATATTGAAAAATGAATTTATTATGATTTATTTATATTTTAAAATAACAAAAATTAATTAAAAATATTAAATAAACGGTTTTTCTGAAATAAAATTTATTTTTGAAATGATTATTGATCTATAAGTTTAAAATAATTTTTGTGGAATTTTATAAAGTCGTTTAGATATTTTTATAAAATTTTAAAATTATAATTGAATAAAATTGTAATATTTATAATATATATAAAATAAATGATTTTAAAAACTAAAAATTACATGGTAAACTTCGTCATGAGATTAACACAAAATAATTTTTATAGAATTTTTAAGGCACTTTTATTATTTAAAATCAAATTTTAAAATGTTATAGAATGTATAAGATTAAAAAGGAATACAAGAAAATAAAATGGTTGGTGCGTGGCTCGAACCAGGGATCAAACCCGGTTCTTTGTTTTAACATAACACCAAACACCAACTGATCTAGATCAGTTTTAGTGTAAGTGGTCTTAGATTATAAAAATATTAATCATAACCTGCAAACATGAGTATCCCCAAATCAAAAGGTTATGAACCCTAGAATTACAATTGGCTCGAATACGATGTTAACGGCCAATCAATCATGGCGTTAATAATATACTAGGGCCGACTAATTTATAGTAACAAGGAATTGGATTATACCCGAGTGCAAGGCTTCCAACACGGGAGTCAACCCAAAAGTCAAACTCTTTGATTAACTATGAACAGCGTCGAAGCAGAAGATTTTGGGAGTAGAGGTGAGGTTTATCGGCATATGGAGATGATTCGTAAGCCCTTAATTTATAACATTATACACGGATTGAACGAATTTGGAATGTTGACCCGTACTAAAAATAAAACGCGTATTAATCATGAAAATAGAATGTTTTGATTTGAAAATTAGCGTGTAGAGGACGCATATGATCTGTCCATTCAATGCCTTCCATAAACAGATCAAAAGACGAGTCCAAAAATTCAAATAATCACTCGGTGTGTCAGTTCTTGGTGTTGATCCTGTGCAGCGAAGGAGCAGGCCTCGTTTTGTTTATTTAGGAGGTGTTAAAACAAAATAAGATCTAGTTTTACACAATAAAGGCTTATGTGATGTAGTGGTAGTGTTGGTGCTCGTTGGTTCCTAGTCCGGATCAGACTCGAGTTCGAGTCTGGTCACAAACATATTTTTTTTTAAACAGATTTGAGGGGAGTGGGCTAGCTGGGCTCAGCTTTGGTGGGCTCAAGGGGTTGGGCTCAGAATTAAGAAAAAGGATGGTTGGGTCTTGTTTGGTAAATAAAATTCACAAGGTCACTTCTAAACATCCAACTATTATTATTATTATTATTATTATTATTATTATTATTATTATTCTAAATAAGGTAACTAGAAAGATAAAATGCGACGTACAAGATAGGAGATACGAAATGTAAATATATATATATATATATATATATATATATATATATAATAAAAGTGACGGATGTCACACTACAAGTCCAAAACTGTCAGATAGTTTACAAATAAATCTGAAACTAAATGGCCAAAATTATGCTCTATGGACCCGGATGATTCAGGTCACCATAGGCGGAAGATCAAAAACCCTTCTAAAACATTTAACCTCAAATCTGTTAGTACATGATGTCCCTAGGCTAGTATATTAGTTGTTTGGATGTGTTTCGGGGTGTTTGGAGATGTTTGTATGCGTTTTGGAGGGTTCGGGATGCTACATGCGATTAGCAGAAGGTTTCACACGATTAGGGCCCTAATCGTGTATCTGTACATGCGACTGGGCTTGGTGTATTGGCGATTAGCCCTACTCGCCTCATATGGGCCTGCTAATTGCGTGTATGGAGTTGTTCGTACCCGGGAGGTATAAATAGGCCCAATCTTTGCCCTAATCATCAGTTCTTGCCTCACACACTCTCCAAACACCCTCCCATGGTCTGTAAGGTCTGATTTGATCTCTGTAAACACTCGTGCTCTGTTTTTAGTGATTAATCGATAATCTTTTGACCCGTGTGTGTGTTGTGATTACTCGTTTATCATAGTTTCATTATCGTATCTGTTATTAGAGCATATTAGAGGGATTCCGCACCTCTAGTATAAACCCCGTGATTGTCGGATTTCGCGTTATTCGATCCTACAAGTGGTATCAGAGCCGAGGCTCTTATCACGGGTGTTTTAATAACAAAAACGAGTAAAAACAGGTTGTTTTTGGTGTAAAAGTTTAGATTTTTAAGCAAAAACCTGTTCTTATTTTGAAACTTTGAGTTTTTGTCAAAAACCCATCTTTTTCAATATCTTGGTGTGTGTTTACGGTTAAAAACGAGTGTTTTTTATTAGGGTTTGCTCTAAAACTGTTTTGGTAACTTGTCTAATCATTTGGGATCAAAATATAATGTTTTAGATAAGATTTTGAGGCAAAATAGGTGATTTTTGAGCAAAAGTGCGGCTACAGATCAGATCATGCGATTACGCAGGCCAACTCGCATAAAACTTTCACGCGATTAGGGTTTACTAGCATTTAGCCCCCAATCGCCAATATATACACGCGATTAGAAGCTAATCGCCAGTTACTTCACACGATTAGGCCTACTTGCTTACTAGCGATTAGCCCTAATCGCCTACGATACTCACATTACTCCAAAACCCTAATCGCATATAAGAACTAGCGAGTAGCCCCAAATCGCCTACTATTTACTAGCATTTAGCCCTAATCGCCTATATTAACTAACAATTACAAACCTAATCGCCAATAAGGTTCTGGAACGTAAAATTTGACTAAGTATCGGACTATTATCATACCTTAACATATGGCGAACCCGTGGGGACATCTGAGTCAACCGAGACCTCAGTATAACCAACAAATGAACAACCAATCTAACGTACCCACGAACCCTTGGCAGTTCTCAGCAGAACGAAACGCGCAACGGATGCAGCAATCGCAAATGCAAGCGAATGTTGCCGGAATCAATCCGTGGGCGCTAGCTGCTCAACAGCAAATGATGAACACGAATCCGTGGGCACTCGCGGCTGCTGCAAACTCTCAGACAAATCATCTGTCTTCCGTACTCATGAGTGACTTAGAGACGGGTAGTTCTAACAGGGCACCGAAGCTGCAGTACATGTCCGACTACCATGGTTGGAAGGGCAGATTTCAGACGTATGTCGAAGGCATCGACGGTCTTGTATGGTCAGCTATCGAGACAGGGTACAGTCGGCCTTTGGTTGAGAACTCCACTACTCCGATCTCAATTGAAGACATGAATGAAGATCAGAGGAAGAAATACAACTATGAGAAGAAGGCGATGGCGGCATTGAAGCAAGCTCTTCCAAAGGACATCCTTCATCAATTCGCTCAGTGCACAACATCACAGATGCTTTGGTTAGCCTTGGCTGAGCGAAATAAGGGTAATATGAAGACGCGAAAAGTTAAAATGGATCAACTCAAGAAGGAGTTCGAGAACTTCAATGCTATAGGGAACGAATCTCTGAGGGACTTGACGGCTAGATACTACCATCTGATGTCTGAAATGTATCAGTACGGGGTCTTATATTCATCTGCGGACCTTGTAGAAAGATTTGCTGAGGCGCTACCTCCTCACTGGCATCAATGGTTGGATATTCTAAAGTCAAACAATGCATATCAGACTCTCTCCATCAACGAGTTCATTACCGAGCTGGAGAACAAGGAGATAGAGGAAATCAGGAGAGCAAACAAGGCGCTCATTCCACAGAATCCCAGCATCTATTATGGGAATCCTCTTCAGGACACCAGTGTGGGTGGCACCAAACCACAAACTGCTTTTGTGGTTAACCCGGACCCAGTCTATGCGTTCGACAATTATGGTCCCCCAGCTGATGTTCCTCCTCCTACATATCCTTTTGGACCAAACCCGTATCCTTTGAATTATAATGCTAACCAGTTTGGTGTTAACCCGTTTTCTCATCTTGCAGCACCAGCGCAGGCAACTGCAAACTTTAGTGGACCCTCTTCTACAGGTTTTGGCGGGGCTCCATCTACAAGTTATGGTGGATATGGAGGTGCTTCTAGTTCTAATCAAGGTGGATATCGGACCAATACAGTCCCAGAGCAGCTGAACACCGCTGGTTTAGAAAAGGTGACTATAGAGCTAGCTCAAGAACATATGGCTCTACTGTCGACCTTGGTAAACTCCTATAGTGGACTGGTTGCTGGACAGATCGGGAATCCTCATCTTACACAGGAGGATTACTCGCAGATTGATAAGGACGACATGGATCTGATAGACATACAATGGCACTTCGCAAGCGTGGTGAGAAGGGCAAAGGAATACATGGACCATAACGGGAAGGAGAGATGTCTTGATCAATAATAACACCAAGTTTGGGTTTGACAAAACAAAGGTCACATGCTACAACTGTGGCACAAAAGGGCATTTTGCAAGGGAATGTGACCGACCTAAGCAGCAAGGACATCAGAATCCCTTCAACAACAACAGAGGTAATCAGAATCAGAGGCAACAAGCTCAGGCTCAACCTAATACTGAGCGTGCCATTGTCCCAGTCAACAACCAGAATCAGAACCAGAGGCAGCCTGCAAACAACAATCAAGGTCAAGCCATGGTTATTCAAGCTGATGAAGGCTATAAATGGAACCATCTGATCATCGGAGAAGAAGCTCCTCAAGGTGGTGCAGCCTGTTTTGCTCAACAAGCGTCTGAAGCACCAGCCGAAGTTGAAGAAACTTCGAGTCAGTCTGACATCATCACTTCTGAAACCGAGGCGTCTGACTGTGACTCGGAGTGCGATTCTGATAGTGGAGAAGATTTGGAGGATCTGTTAGCTGAAGCAGATGCATTGATCGGTAAAAGATCGTTTCTTGTGGATGCTGACTGCACAGAGAAGAACTACGGCGAATTCTTTGGAGCTCAGAAGACAGCAGCTCATTATGCATTGATGGCCATCACTGAATCGTCGAACAAGGTAAGTTCTTCTTCTGATTCAAAATTAGATTGTGTAGAGTGTAATCAGTTAAAATTCAGAATTAAAGAATTAACTGAAGAAAATCTGAATTTAAAAGCTGATGTTGGTCCGTTACAAAGGTCAATTGATTCCTTGAGACAAAAGGAGAAAAATTTTCTTAGTACAATTGAAAATTATAAAAAGGATGTTTCTGAACTGTCAAAAACCTTAGCTAACAAACAAATTGCTATAAATAATTACATCAATGAGGTCGAAGACACTAAGAAACAATTGGCCATTGTTAACTGTGACTATGAAAAGATCAGGAAAAAGCTTGAGAGTTATTTAAACTGCAAGTATGTCCTCGATCACATAGTAGAACACTCTGACAAGGAAGGCTTCTCCACCAGTCCCAAATACTCTCAATGTCCACCTCCGGTGAGATTCGAAAATCACAATTTTGATGTCTTGCCGAAGGAGGAACTTGTGGACGTGGCAGCTGAGGCAGCAAAAACTGCAGAGGCGGCCAAGGTTACTGAAGCAGCTAAACCTGCTGAAGTCACTAAGGTTGCTACTCCTGCTAAGGCTGTCAATCTGTGTGAGAAAGCTGATGATATCAGTGTATATGACACTGACACTTCGGATGATGAGCTCGATGAACCTCCTAGGTATGCACCGGTCAAAACTAAAGATGTTCCTTTTGAGAATCATATCATTACCACTGAAACCTTGAGTGAACTGGAACCGAAAGTGCAAACCGAGGATGGTAGGAGGATTAAGGTGTTTTATAAGTTAAAAGGGTCTGAAAGGGTGCATGCTGATGAGGAAGTCCCTCTCAGATGTATCGCCCCTGGTCTTGTTGCCAAAATTTGGCAAGAATCTGTCATTACCGTAGAAAAGGAAACCTGGAGTAAAAACAAGGGTAAGGGTAAGGGTAGAAAGGATCAGGGAAATCAGCCTAATGAAAATAACAAGAAAAATCAAAAGTCAAACACCGTTAATCCTCAAAATCAAGCTCAAAGAAACGGTCCGAAAAAGCATGTAACTGAGTTCATTAGATCGAGCGGCACTGAAAGAAACGACGATCCTCAAGTCGATCAGCAAAGAAGATGTCTTGAGGATCTAAAACATAAAAATTCATTTGCCGTTCCATCTAACAAAAGGAATAAAAAGGAGACCAAACCCGAATCTCCTAGGTTTGAAGAATATAGATCCGATATAATTTCTCTTGAGGAGGATAGAGCCCGTACGGCTGCGGCGAGAAAGCTTGCAAGAGATCCCACTTTCACTCCGGTTAGTGGTGATCTTGTTGCAGATATCGATGCTGAACTAAGCACTCCGCCTCCTCAGAAAAGACAAAAGACTAAAGCGACGAAGGTTAGTAGGGGTCAAACGAGAATGTCAGAAAAGGCAGCTGCGGCTGAGAAGACGCCTAAGAAATTGAGGGGAAGGCGTATGAATCTCCCGGATGATTTTGGCCTTCCTGCTTCCTCTTCAGTATCAGCAATAACAGCAGCAACAGAAACAACAACAACAGCAACAGAAACAACAACAGCGGCAACATCGTCTGTCCCACTCTCTTTCAGTGCAGCTATGCCTGCGGGTGTGACTATGTCAATGCCTTCCTCGGTAATCTTCACTGAGCCAGTCTCAGTTACCGTTGAAGCGACAAGTTCACAGTTAGTCGCTAATCCGATAGGTGATAGAATCCGAAAGTTGAAAGAAGCAGCAAGATCGACAGCTGCTAAACCTTCGAGCCAATCCTCATCTTCGACTCCAACAACCAACGAACAACTCCAGCGCCAAATCAACGAACTTACTGCTATAGTGGCTGCACAAGCACGGGAAATGGCTGAAATGAAGAGCAAAAACACCAACATAGAAGAAAACGAGACGGCGATGTTGGAATTGATCGGAGACACTATCACTGCTAACACTGAGCTGAGAACCACTGTCGACGCTCTTACTTTATCGAATCAGCAACTCTTGGAGTCGAACAGGCAGGTCATGGAATCACATCAGCAGCTCATGGAATCACATCAGCAGCTGATTCAGTCTAACCAAAGTACTGTGGCTAGACTTACAGGTGTTGAACAGAAGTACAGTGATCTCCAGCTCGCAAATGTGAACAATGAGCGTCGAATCACCAAATATAAGAAGCAAAACTCAAGGCTAAGGACTAGGTTGAATGAGTTGACCGGAACTCAACCTAGACTTACTGGTGGTTCGGAAGCTGGAGCTAGTACTGCTGCTGATGATGATGATGAGGATAGTGAAGAAGACGACGATGATGAAGAGGATGATGATGAGTCTGATGACGATGATGACGATGATGGTAAGGGTGATGGTGGTGATCCCGGAGCCACAGGCGGGGGTGGATCATCGGGTGGCTCTGCATCAAGACGAACAAAGAAAGGTCATGATCGCAAAGGCGATGATCCCAAAGCAGGTTCTACTGCTCAGGGGGAGCCTAAACCCATGATGAGCAAGATTCAAGAACTACGTGATAAAGTAAAGAAGAAAGCGATAGTTCTAGTTGAAGACGTGGAGCCTCTAAACTGTTATTTTGCATATGATGACGAAGGTAACTTGCTCCCACCTCCTGCCATGCCTGAATATGATCTGGAAGAAGGAGAGATTCCACCTGAGATGACAACAGAGGATATGACTAAAGTATATGGCTTTGCATCTGGAGAATCTACCAATGCAAGTCAATTCGTTCCTCCTGAGATGCATCCAGAGTACAATGAAGTGGATCTCGAAGAAGGAACCAGCGTGCCGACTCCTGAGTATGTTGTAAATGACTCGGGCGCTGGAATTCCAAACATTGACGATGAAATGATACGTGAGGCCGAAGAGAAGTTAAAATCCGACTCTGCTGAAGTTCCTGATGAAGTAAAGATACGACATGACAAAATCAGAGAGCGGTATCCCCAATGGTTTAAGCCCGAAGAGAAGAAAAAGCCAGTCGAGCGAGCATCCATCTTCAAGAAAAGACTGTCGAAGATGTCTGGCAATGTGATAAGCTGGGCGTACGTGAGTCAGACAAGAATGCTCGGGGTAAAATGGCAAGAAGGTGTATTGTACTTTGAGGAGTTTAGAGACATTCTGAGCCTGCCATTCTGGTACATTCGTGACTTAGTTCGTCTAAATTATCCGCTGTACGAAGAGAAAACTGCCTCCCTTAAGGGTTTTTACACGAAGTTGAAGCGAGAGAGCTCAGAGGGATGGAAAGAGTTCGAGCCTCAGTATCCCAGGTCATATCAGACAGACAAGATTCATCCTTTCACCTTGAAGCCTATCTGGGAGCATAAGATCAAGCCACCGAAATGCGTTTCAAGGATTCCCATTATTCCAGTTGAACAAGACTTTACCTCGAAGCTGTATTATTGGCACTATGATGCAGCAACCACTGAAGCGGTGATTGTCTTGAGCAACAGTCCGAACCCATGCAGAAAGATAAGGATTTGGGATCCTATGTGGTTGATAAATTGCTCAGAGAAGGACGTGGAGACGTTGTACCAATATCCGATCATGCACTTACCAGCTGAAGCCGATCAAGCCATGAAGTTTCAAAGAGTGATCCAGTTTTGCCACGCCAACAAAGTTCATGCAGGATGCGATTGGTCGAGAATCTCAAGGGTCAAGACAACGTCAAGCTGAAAATGAAGACAGATGATGCTGCTTGTCATTTTGTTTAGTTGTATTCGTTTCTGCTTATCGAGTCTGTAAAGTTGTTTGCTATTGGTATAAACGTTGTCTTTTGGTTAATTCTGTACGTATACTAGCCTGGTCCAAGGGGGAGTCTGTTAGTACATGATGTCCCTAGGCTAGTATATTAGTTGTTTGGATGTGTTTCGGGGTGTTTGGAGATGTTTGTATGCGTTTTGGAGGGTTCGGGATGCTACATGCGATTAGCAGAAGGTTTCACACGATTAGGGCCCTAATCGTGTATCTGTACATGCGATTGGGCTTGGTGTATTGGCGATTAGCCCTACTCGCCTCATATGGGCCTGCTAATCGCGTGTATGGAGTTGTTCGTACCCGGGAGGTATAAATAGGCCCAATCTTTGCCCTAATCATCAGTTCTTGCCTCACACACTCTCCAAACACCCTCCCATGGTCTGTAAGGTCTGATTTGATCTCTGTAAACACTTGTGCTCTGTTTTTAGTGATTAATCGATAATCTTTTGACCCGTGTGTGTGTTGTGATTACTCGTTTATCATAGTTTCATTATCGTATCTGTTATTAGAGCATATTAGAGGGATTCCGCACCTCTAGTATAAACCCCGTGATTGTCGGATTTCGCGTTATTCGATCCTACAAAATCCTCCTGACCAAAATCATGAAGCCTACGAACAGTGGGAGCATGAAGACCTAATCGTTTTTTCGTGGTTAATTCAAAACATTGAACATGTCCTTGCGGGAAACCTCACCGAGTTTCCCACAGTGAAATCGTTGTGGGATGCCTTGATAGTCACCTATAGCAGTGGACGGGAGAAGCTTCAAACCTTTAATCTCCATGTCAAAGCTAATGACATCAAACAAAACAATGTCTCTCTCGAAAAATTGTGGTGGTCCGATGGTCACAAGAAATGGGCAGAATCCACGGTACAGGAGAAAGGTAAAGCCGCCGTAGCCATGGGCAGCAAAGAAGGAGCCACCGGCGTGACAAACGGCGACGGCGAAGCCTTCAAAGGCATGCAGGCGGCCGGATTGGAAGAAGATGCGGATGGAGGTAACCGGATTGAGGATTTATCCTTAACTCCGATCACTAATATTCGATTTTTTCACCATATGTGTTGAATTTGTTAAACAAAAATGAAAGACAAAATAATACTGTTAGAACATTGGTTGGTGTGTCAGCCAAGAAGAAAGGCCAAGGGATGGTTGGTAGGGAGAATCTCAATTTTTTTAAAGAAAATAAAAGCAAATGTAGCATTAAAAAACTTGAACACTTTTTTAAAGAAAAGGAAAGCAACCAGTTAGTAGGTGCTCTTGAAAAATGTAAACATTATTTTAAATAAAAGCAACCGGTTCATGGAATGAAACATGTTTTATTAAAGATGAAAGTGTGGGTGAGATGAAACCTCATAACTTGGGGTCTTCACCCATTGATAACCAAAAACAATTTTTTAAACAAAAAAAAGGGGTATGATAACGGCATGGTGGATACGCTGCCGGTACATGCGCTAAACAGTAGTTGCAGCAGCATAAAGATTGTTAACGGTATGATAACGCCAATTTTTTAGACAAAAAAATGGCCAATAGTCAATAGTTGGGATTATTTATTTGCATTATTCCTTTCAAAAATAAATTTGATGGTAAAATATACAGTCGTGGAACGGTAACATCAACAAACCGATACGAATAAAATTATCAAAAAATGTTGTTGAGTGTATGATCTGAATGTAAAAGATTGTTATAGAATGGTGTTGTTGGTTAAACACTTTTGTTATATATGTTTGGTCAAAACAGAAAAGAACAGCATGCGCTAAACAGTAGTTGCAGTAGCATAAAGAAAATTCATAGTAAACAAAGGCGCTAAAGTTAGCATGCCAACATTCATGAGTTAGGATACCAACATTCATACTAAACAAAAGGCACTGCGCGTATTCAGCAGCATGATCAGAACCTAAAGAACCTAAAATACCAATATTCATATCGCGCAACTGTTGAGCATGGTTGTCACCGAATAGAGATATCAAAAATTGTTGTTGCTTAAACGCTTTTGTTATATATGTTTTGTGAAAACAGAAAAGAGCAACAGGCGCTAAACAACACTTCCAACAGCAAAAAGAAAATTCATAGTAAACAAAGGCGCTAAAAATTAGGATACCGACATTCATGAGTAGAACATAAAGGCGTAAGGCGCTAAAGTTAAGCGTAACGATAGTTCTAAACATCCATGATAAACAAAAAAAGGCAACGTGGTTGTTTTGCTGGGTGTATTCAGCAACATGATCAGAACCTAGGATACCAACATTAATACTAAACAAAAGACGCTAAGTTTAAGCGATACGATAGTTATAAACAGTATCTGTAAGTAACAAATATGCAGAAGAGACCATAGAGAGGTTAGGACAGCAACATCCATGATAAACAAAAAAAGGCAACGTGGTTGTTATGCTGCGAGTATTCAGCTGTCAGTGGCCAATATTTTGGCAGGATTTCTAGGTTCTGTTATTAAAAAAAGGTTGTTAATAATTTTTTTGTTGTGATAATGGAAGGTGGGAAAATGTTTTATACCTTCTTTGTCAAACAATTGGCGTCTTGCACTTGCATCTTTTTTTTTCTCGTTCAGAGAAAAGCTGGTAGGAGCAGGAGTGACTGGCACTGGAGTTGATACGGCTGGATTGGCGCTACCAGAAGTGATGTCAGTTGTTTTATCTTGCTGGAGGAAAATGGCGTTATTGACTGAATATGATGTTAAAGCCGTGCAATCATCCCTAACTGCTCTGATTGTAAACTGGATTGGCTTGGCTGTAATTTTGTTGCGTATAGCTGTTCGAGAAGCAGCGTTGGTGAACATTTCCTTGCATGGGATCTCCAACAATTGTGTGGCTGCCTTGTCAAACACAGTTGCCTCCATGAAATTTGTTTTATCATCAATGGTAATAGGAATGCGGTACCTGGATTACACACATGAGTCAACTGTTTTGTCAAATCAGTTGTAACAATATGTGAGAAATCAGTTTGTATTTATGCATCAATATATGAAGAATGACATTTAGATATGATTTTGATTGTTGTTGTACATGTAATCTAGTAAAATAATGTAATGCAGGCCTAAATTTGTTTTGTATTATAAAAAAGTCTGTTTTAGGAAAACAGTTGTTACCAACCTGTAAACAAAAGGTTCTGAATACAACAACAATAACAAAACAGTATAAAAAAGGTTGCTTACATAAAGTTTGTGTCTTCAAGATTTCCATGATGTCGACAAAACCATTTGTCATACGCCGAACAACTTTTTTCTTGACATTTAAGGCAATTGGTTTAGTACCATGTCTTGTCAATATGAGCCTGTGTGATTGACCCATTAACAACAAAGTTTCTGCCCTGTAATAGACAGGGAAACACAGTTAACTTGGGTGACATCTATTGGACAAACATGAAATTATTAATTCTACACTCCCACAATCACATGTCTGGAAACATTTCAGAGTATATATTCTTACAGAAAATTTGCGCGTGCTGTCTACGCCAACAGTTTTGACTAACAGTAATCGGTTGGCAAGATTTTCCGACTGGTTGGTTACCATTGGTGATGGTGACCAAGGTGATGTTATTGATACTGAGCATCCTGATGTAAAAAGGGTTGAAATCCCACCTGAATTTCTTTTGGATGAACAACATAGGAATCTGTTAGGCTTAATTGAGTTCACGTATGACAACAATGTTCTTGAACATCCCACTCCTACTTCTATTTCCGAACGCACAATTATTTGCCCAAAGAATGAGACCATTGTCTTAGGCTTAAACACAATAGTCCAATTATGTTAATGCGGAACATGGCCCAAAAAACGTCCTTTGTAATGGAACAAGATTATTAGTTACACAACTATTGTTACGCGTGATAGAAGCCACAGTTATAACCGGCACTACTTATGGTCATAGAGTTTACATTCCCAGGATAAGTTTTGTCCATAACACCAAAGATTTGCCTTTTGTCTTCACTCGACGTCAATTTCAGGTTAAAATTTGTTATGCGATGACAATAAACAAAAGCCAGGGTCAATCATTAAAGAAAGTAGGTGTGTATTTGCAATCACCGGTTTTTAGCCATGGCCAGCTATACGTCGCCCTTTCTAGAGCTACATCTCCCGATTAATTGAAAATTCTAACATCGGATTCCCAGACTGACAGTGACCAAACTATCTTAAATATTGTTTACCAAGACCTACTGCAAGAAATAAATCCAATTCAGGTTTCATTTTCCCTTTTTTTTTTGTTGTTAAATATAGATTGCCTTAGATATAACTAACACCGTTTTAGTCATATAATTTAACACATTTGCGTGTGCATCAGGTTTCTTACATGTTAACGGTTTCTGATTTCTCTTTTTTTTATTGCAACAGGTTACACGAAATGGACACTTTTAATGATGGAAGTCTTCATCCTGGTGAGGCAGTGCCACCGCTCTGCATCCATTTATAAGAAAATGGGTTCCAAACCACCGTGATAACGGACTACACTTTCTTTTTGTCGACAGAGAAGTATGTTACCTTCAACTGATTTTCTTGAATTCCTTTGATTATTGCTGTTGTTAACATGTTATTTAGGCCATCAAATGAGAAAAAAACAGTCTAACAGATTAAATATTTAACTGTTAGCCGTTTACCAATATGCCTATTTGATGAAATCTGTTAGGCGTTTACTAATATACCTTTTTGTTGTTTATCAAAACTGTTTTTGTAACTTGCCTTTTGATTGATAGTCAAGATTAACATGTTAGTAGAAACGTTACTAATAGATTTAGGCGAAACCAACAATGCTAGTGTCACAGTTAAGACATTTGGCTATAGGTTTACCATCTGTTCCATGAGCAGTTCTCATAACAGCAAAAAAGCAAGTAATCACCATAGGAACATCCTATATATCAGTTTGCTTCAAATGATCAAGTGTGTAAAAAAGGAAGTAGAACCAGTCAACCAATAATATAGGCCTGTTGCATCTTCGGTTTAAAATCGCTCATTTCATACATAACTTTATTTCTATTACAACCAGGTCATAGTCGTCCAAAACACCAAATGTCGAATGCTATTGCTTTTTTTAAATTCGCTCATTTCATACATAAATTTATTTCTACACCAAACGTGTCATAATTGTCCAAAACACGAATAATGTCAAACGCTGCGGCTTTTATTAATCGAAATATATAATGTGAATCAACAATTTTATTGTGAGTTTGCTGTAGGAATTTGGGCTGCAGTTGCAGCTTGGTGCGGTCTGTCTTTAGTATATCATAAGAACACATGATTAGGGGCGGACTTAGCATAGGAGGAGGGGTTGCGCCCGCTACCCCTCAATTTTTCCGGCGTAGTAGAAAATTTGTGTATTTTTGACGTTTTTCGTATTACGTTACCCCGAAATACCACTAAACGTTACCCCTAAAATTTTGGCCTGCACATGATGCAACAAATCACCAAATTTACATTTTTTAATGGGCCCGTTTTGACGTTATCTATTTATGCCCAAACCCGTTCGGATCTGAACTAAAATGACAACTTTCTAAAACCAAAATGACAATTTTCATAATTTTCTCTAAGATATTTATATCATTCAACTATATAAATGTGCAAACGTTTTGAACAGTGATTTTGATCACCGTTTTTATTGTATAAGTATTATTAGTTATGGAATCTGATCAGATGTTATGGCATTGGGTTGGTGGTTAAATGGGTTTATTGATATTGAGATGGTGCAGGTTCGAGTTCAGTCGATACGGGTTTTTAATAAAAAAATTTTAAACAGATATCTTCCTCTGCCACGTGGCCGGTATAAAGAGGGTATACATATGTTTTCCACTAACTTATTTATAAACTTCTATTAATATATATAAAAGAATTGAACATTGCTGACGTGGCGTGCAATGGTGTCTTCAACCTCTTCATGAAACTGCCACGTGGCATCATCATTGAAAGATTTTAGTGTTTTTGATTTATTTCCTTTTTTTAATTAAAAAAAGATAAACATAAAACCCTAAATTTATCTCTCTATCTCTCAATTCTCAATTACTAAAATTAAATTGAGTTATTTTGGAAAAAAAAAAAAAGAATTTAAAAACAAATTAAATTTTTTCTCTCTTATGTTTCCTCCCATAATTTTTAAACGTTAATATTTTTTATATTCGAGATTTTTTAAATAAAAAAATTACACCAAATTAACGAGCGTTTCATTATCTTTTCAACGAGTACCATAGTGCTATATAAAAAACGGAGAAAAAAACGACTATTTTTTGTGGGGTTTTGTTCATACAGGAAAAAAAACACAAAGTGTTCAGGTTATTCATTAATCATGTTTTTTCTTTTAAACCAGGTTCTTATATACGATGTTGAAATTCAGCCCAATCGCCATGCTATAATTGGAATTTTACTCTTCTAAAGATGGATAGGTGTACTTCATCCAGAGAAGCTAGGAAAAAGAATCGCGCAACACTACAACACATGGTGTCACCTTATAGCAAGGTTATTTTTTATTTATTTAATTACAAGAGTAATAATTATTACTATTAGTATTAATATTATTAAAATGGTTATATTTTTCAACCCCGGGACACTCCCGGGATAAAAGCTAGTAATTTATAAGACTGAGGGGTATGGTCATCGGGGCAGGGATCGGTGGGTGAGGTGGATGGTTTTGCCGAAGGGGAACACCGCCCCCGACCACACTTCGGCGAAAACGGCAAAAATGTACCGATGGTACCGACCCACATTCCAAGAAAATTTGAACGTTGCAAGTGAACGTTTGGGCTATTGGACCATTAGAAAGGGGAGGGGAAGGGGGAAATGACATGGCGCTGACGTGGACAAGGGGGAAGGAAGGGGGAAGGGTGACCACACCCCATAGCCTAAACTTAAGTATACATATGTTTAGCTTGAAGCCATTGAGTAGTGCCACAGAGGGCTTCTCCCCCATTTGTGCACACCTGGTCTATCACACCACCACCGTCTTCACGATTGCCGTGTTTCCATAAACATTTCCGGTCGTTCACCATCTCAGTGATGATTACGGTGGCGATTGTTATGGGATTTATCATTAGGGTTTTTTTATTTTTTATGAAAACCTTCTCCATTCAAGATTTGTATCGAAGCTCTGAAAGACAAAACAGAGTTCTTTCTCTTTGTCGGTTGGTCGGCGCCACCGGTGGCCGTGTTTGGCTGCCTTGGGTGGCGTCACCACCAACCGGCCTCCGGTCGGTCACCTCAGTGATGATGACGGTGGCGATTGTTATGGGATTTACCATTGAAAACCCACTGTTTTTGGTGAGTTTTGCTTTATTGAATTTACTTTTTTGATAGATCTGTTATTATTTTGGATCTTTACTGCTGTTGAATCATTACTTGGTATAACGTTAGCGTTAACATTAACGTTACTACCACTACCGGTTACAAAGCTCATACCGCCGTTAGGGTTTGTAGTGCTGCTGGTTGTATGACTTATTCCTTGATAATAAGTTTTGTCAGGTGGAAATAATGGAAGGCTGGAAAACACACATAACCAACAGTGTTTATAGTGGAGTGGTTAGCAGCATTGTCAGCATGACTAACAGTGTTATATTAACTGTTCACGTATAGTAACTTGAAACTTAATGACATTTTAGTCGGTTTGGAGAACTATGGTTTGCGTCAGGGTATGATGAGTTGGTATCTCTGAGTGTAAAGTTGAAATGCTTTTCGTTTTGGCGTAGCGGGGTTCAAGGATGGCACTTCATTTCGTGCAACCTGCCCTGCAGCCAAAGTGGTTTCGTTTTCCCGACTCTGAGCCTGCTTTGCATTCTTATTGGTTTATTGCATTTTTTAATTTTTTTCCATTTCATGCTGCATAATTTGTACAACCTAAACAGTTGGGTTTGGTGTCTTATCGCATTGAGACCTTTGAAAGGAGTAGTAAGGCTGCAAGCTTTGGTTCGAGGGCGGAAGGTTAGGAAACAACATGCTGTGACTTTGCGCTACATGTAGGCGCTGGTTCGGGTCCAGGCTAGGGTCAGGGCTCTAAGGGTTCGGTTGTGTATTGAATGCCATTTTCGCTGGTTTGGGGAACTATGGTTTCCCTAAAGGCTATGATGAATTGGTATCTCTGAGTGTAAAGTTGAAGTGCTTGCCGTTTTGGCCTGGCGGGGTTCAAGGATGGCACTTCATTTCATGCAACCTGCCCTGCAGCCAAAGTGGTGTTGTTTTCCCGACTCTGAGCCTGCTTTGGATTCTTATTTGTTTATTGCGCTTTTTAATTTTTTTCAATTCATGCTGCATTATTTGTACAACATAGGCAGTTGGGTTTGGCGTCTTATCGCGTTGAGAGCTTCGAAAGGAGTAGTGAGGCTGCAAGCTTTGGTTCGAGGTCGGCAGGTTAGGAAACATGCTACTGTGACTCTGCGCTACATGCAGGCGTTGGTTCGGCTCCAAGCTAGGGTTAGTGTTCGATGGGTTCGGATGTCTATTGAAGGTCAGGCGGTTCAAAATATGCTTAATGAATGCTGCACGCAAGCTGAGTTTTTAAAGGAGGCTCAGGTAAGGCTTTATTTTTAAGATCAGGTTAAATTTGGTTCTGTTGATAGTTTCGGTTTCGACATTATTTTAATTTGTTATTTTACTAAATGATCATTGGGATATTAATTAGGGAGAGCATCGGATACTCCGAAGAGGGTACCTATGCCGGACAAGAAGACTCTTGAGTTGATCCTGGATAAGCTACACAAGTGAGTATCATTGGTTTTAATGTTTTGGCTTAATGGGTTGTGTTAATTTTGGTCTTTTTTTTTCAGGTATTGTTGTATATTTTGTAGTAGCTGTTTCATACTTCTATGTTATAACTTTTTTATTGACACTGATCTATTGTGTTTTGTCATTGTTCACCCAGGTACAAGTTAACATTTTTTTGTTTTGAACAAAAATTGTTTCTGCTCAACTAAAATTTATTTCCTTTTTTGCTTTTCAACAGGTATCTCTACAACAGTATTGCATGCAGGTATGTGCTCTGTTTAGCTTTTTTACTGTTAGATATGTTTTACCATGTTGAAAAAGAAAAGCAGTTATGATGTTTCTTTATTATTTTTGTTGGTAGTTCTGTACTCCTCTGTCTACAAGGTTGGGTAGTTTACGACTGTAAATTAGTGTAAATTATCGTAGGCAAGGTATCGCCACACAAAAGCGTAAAAACTTTTTCTCAGCATTGATGGTCCCCCTAATTTTCCTCTGCTTTAGAACATGAGATGTCTATTTTGTTTGTCAATTGTGATTGGATTGAGCCCCTTACTTTGTGAATGGTCTGTGTGATTCACTTTTATGTTATAAATTGATTGGATGAATACAATATTATAAAAAAAAGATGATTTCAGGGGCGACGCCTCAGGTAAAACAATTATGTATGCATTCGTATAGATGGACACTTCAGTAACTTAATACTCTTGAGTGAAGGGCAGCGACGGGTAAAATACCAATCGGTGATGAATTGATTAAAAGGGGCATAATGGCTAATAATTCATAGTGCTCATGCTGTGGCCAGGTATAGGAGACTGCAGACCATGTGTTAATTACTTGTCTGTTTGCCAAAGTGGTTTGGTTGGCAATTTCGCTATTTAGTTATTTTGTAAAAACATGGAGTACATGTTCCATGCTGATGACTCAAAATTTGTGTTGATCCATAGGCAACTAGATTTAACATAATAATCATGGATTGTTTCTTCATGTTCACTTGCATTTTTACAGATTAGTCACAATGCGTTTGAAGGCACTACTGATGTTTAATCCTGTTAGTGAATGATGATTAAAATTGTTGACGAAATCACATGATATCTATAGAGAATGATGATGAAAACTTTTTATGCGTCTCATGATATCTATTGATGTATTTTCGCAGGATAGTGATAATGATAGTTGTTTCCTGATGATGATATATTGGTGTGGCTGGAGATGGTACTTTGTAATGAGCTTCGGTAACCTCATTATGGTCAACGCCATCAAAAGTTAAGCAATGAACATGTGTACTAACTTACTGTACGGCGACCGAGTGTGAAACACCGCCCCATCACTTTCGGGCGTGAACGAGTATTAAACACCGCCCCATCACGGCATGAAACTGGCATGAAAGTGCAAGGCGTGAGGGTCTTTTGGCTTCCAATCTCTACAGCTCCACCCTTTGTTTTTTGAATTAATTAATTGATGCTCAGTTTAAGCTATAAATGTATTTCTTAAACCCTTTACATAAACAAGCAAACTTCATATAAGTTGGATACAGTTTGTTTGACCATAAGATTTATATTTATTTTTTATATATACTAAACTGAGTCATCATTATGTGTTATTGATAGGTAGAGAGCACAAGGGCGACTTGGCCTATTGGTTGAAACGAAAACATGCTCATAGGAATACGAGAGTTCCCGCTGCAACGCGCGGGCCGGAAAAAGCAAAAAACACATACCCATCAAGTTAAGCAAGCGAAATGAGGAAAAGGCCCATGAAAATCAGTCGGCGTTCGTTAAAACCAGAGAATCGCCGCCGTCAAGGGTTACAAATACCCTTAACAAAAAATAAAAATTACACACTTGCAAGGCATTTAGTAGCTCAGTCGGTGGGAATTAGGCGAGACACAATAACAGAGGAGAATTAAGTTGTAGAGAGAGAATGATGAAGCATTTACAAAACAATAATAATGAACAAATGTCCTAAAATAAATGCCCTCAAATCACTATTTAATTACATAAATGCCATAATTTTTGGGCGCTTTTTCTACGTCCCAACGTTAACGTTGATTACTATGTGTGTTGAATGGTTTAGAATAAAATTGGGTTGTGTAAGTCGACATGGATGTTATAGAGGCGGTCCTTAGGCACAATCAGTTCCGCTGTTAGCGGTTTAAAGAGAATTACAGGCGCAACATCCAGTGGATCACAATTGTGTCTGGTTATTGCTTTTGATCTATTCTTTACTTTCATAGACATCAATTCATTATCCTGATTGCACTGCAAAATACTAACCACACATATAGCTGGTCTATGGATGCATTGAATGGAGCCAACATTAGAAGGTTTGTTGGTCAACCTTTTTTAAGCGGTGGTAGCTATGGTGTCGTCGTAGTTGTAGCGGATACGGCTCGCCTAATTGAAAATCATTCATTAACTTTATTTGTTGACCTTTGAATTTCAGGTGCGACCAAATCACAAGGCGTGCAACAGTCTTGATGTGGTGTGCTATGCTCTTATCAACCTTAATAACTTATCTTATGTAATTCATCGACTAAATTACCGGTTAAGATGCCATGTCTCCTTAACAAATTATAATTCATCGATTAAATTACCGCCGCAACGCGGCGGATAATGCCACTAGTTGATATAAATGTATGGTTGTTAAATTTAGATTGTTTCATGTCAAAATAGTAAAGCTTTTATATATAAATAATAATTTGTCATCGACACAGTTCTAGATTTGTTTATAACTTGAATACATAAGAATTTTAAAAACAACTTATTAAGAACATCATTTTCATTGGTGATTATACATAACTTTTAAACAATAGTATGTGTTTGAATATAAATGTATTAAACGACTTTGATTAGTCAAACTTCCATTCATTTTTATTATCATAAAAGTCACTTAAGGTTCTTACATTATGCTGTTTATACCTAACCTGTTTGACTTTCTGAGGTCACAGTTGACTTTCTCAAGTCACAGTTTGACCTTTATACTTAACTTTCTAACACTGGCGAAGGTTTGTAGGGGCGGGGAGGGGCGGCCGACCCCCCCGGATTTTCGCGCAGAAGTTTCGATTATATAGTATCCGTATAGAAAATTTTGAAAATATAGGGTTTCGACCCCCGAAACCGGTTTTCGACCCCCCGAAACCAGTGACTTCCGAACCCCCGGTGACTTCCGACCCCCCGAACCTTCGGGTCAAGCTTCGCCACTGCTTTCTAATATTTAAAATAAAATCAGCTTTTCGAAAAATGCAGGCTGCGATCAACACTTCAACAGCATTGTAGGCTGTGATTAGCAGCAGCATAATCAGCTGCTTATTCAGTTTAGAAGTGACCTATTTTGATTAGATGACTACAAGGATAAGAATGAAATAAAAAGGTTTATCTGATATTGTCGATTAGTTTGTGTTTGCATGTTCGTTTAGCATAAATTGGTTACCTTATGTTTATGTCAGTTTTGCATTCAATTTAAATAAATTACCAGCTGCTGGGTATTTTATCGAGTAGGCGCCTAACTGAAACAAGCGCCTAAGCACCTAAACGATTAGTCACGTAAGCAAATCATACACCTTAACACTAAAACGCCCAAGCGAATAAACGCTTTTGCGCCTACGCGACTAAACGATTGCGCGTCTAAGCGAGTAGGCACAATGGTACATGATTACATCGCCAAATATTATAGAAAATGCAAAGCTGTTGGTAATCAGTTGTTTTTTAGAGATTGGTGCATAAGTGCCTAAGCGAGTCACACGCCTTAGCACCAAAACGCATAAGCGAGTAAGCGCCTAAACGCTTAGTCGTGTAAACAAATCATATACCTTAGCGCCTAAACGGTTAACCGAATAGGCGCATAGATGTCAGGTTGCGTTCTGGTTCTTTGGGAAATTTGTAAAAGTCATCATCCACCTGTTATTCGAACAGTTTATTATTAATCTTTACATGATTCATGTTTTTAACAACTTACAAAAACAACTGTTCTGTTTTACTTTCTGAAATCACACTTTTTATTTTATAATTGACTTTCTAATTGTCATAATTTCTTGATTATGTGATAGTATAGTTTATGTTTTTAGTGTGCGTGTGCGCGTAAATTAATCTAGCATGATTTGCTAATTGTTCTTATTTGATCAGGAATGCTTAGTGTTCAAATAGATTATATATTTGAATTTACTTAAATACTGTATAAGAATGTTTATAAGTTAATCATAAGACATAAGCAAAAGTAGATCACTCATGACTCATGGTAACACTATAAAGTGATATAAGGCAGCAGATTATCATTTTCAGAGCACAACTCCAAACACCCTAACTATCCATTTGAATGACCATAAGAAGTATAGTCACCCTAATGTTATGAAATAGGACCACATAATTGTTATGCATGTTGATGAATGTGTTGTCTGGAGTATCAGAAAATCAATGTCACAGAGGTTGTTATGGAGATAAAGGCTTTGACATTTCTTTGGTTTAGATCTAGATTTAAGAATGGTTGCATAGATTGGAATTCTTGGCGTAGATTCGAGGTAAAGTCACTGATGACGTGTGTCCTAAAACGACAACGTCTAGACCTCTCGTCAAAAAGATAAGCAAAATAAGTTTGATTAAGAGGTTGCCTGACTTAGTGGAGCTGGTATAAGGCAGCCGACCTGCCGTATAGGAGCCTCAGGGCAGAAAGCAAACAGTAAAATGTCTTGGAAATGTAAAAAGGGATTTTGGCTTATTATCTTTGCAAGGGACAAAACATCACACAGCTCCATACCTTGTATTGGAAAAGATAAAAGCTGAAAATATCCCAAAAGGGAAAAGTCTCACTGCTGGGAACTAAAAGAGGGTCAAAACACATCCAGGTATGATAGGGAAGCTACCCTGAGGGAGCTCCTGGGCAGAATTCGACTGCCTATATAAGGAGACCCTTGGGTAGACATTCCATACACACTTCTCACTTCTTCTCTCTACCCTTATACTCTCTACTTCATTAATTTCCAACTCCAAATGAATATGTACTTATTCTCACGCCGGAGTCCAAACGCAGGAGGCTCCCTCCTGCGTTAAGGCTAACGGTGTCTGCTACCTTTGTGCAGGTCCCTTCCAGGAGCTTGAAGACCCCCATTCTCAGAACCAAACCCAAAACCTTAACTGAATCCTATCTTAAAACCTAAACCTTAACGTAATATACCCTTAACCTATAATCCTAAGCATCTCCTAACCTAATACCGGTCATTTTCCTTGTTGTAGCAACAAGTGGCGCCCACCGTGGGGCTGTCGCTACTTTGAACAAACTGTTGAGAGTCTCTACAGTCCCATTTGTTCCTAAGTAACCTCCTTTTGTGATGACTGGTGGAGATAACCGCCTAGGAGGGGGTCTTCCAGAAACACCGGCCACTAGCCACACCTCAGGTGATGTCTCTGGCCATGAAACGCCTGGAACGGACGGACAACAAGTCGAACCGTCTCTAGGGGACATGCTCAACTTCCAAACACCGCCATCCTCAAGGGCTGTTAACTCGTCTCCTAGAGACGACTTGTTGTTTCCAGTTGAACGAATGGATATCACCCCGGAGGGAGTACGAAGAAATTTCTTGCAACTCCGAGACCTCCTGAATGGTTATGTGCGAGAGGAGAGGTCCAGAGGAGTCAGGGTCAGGTTGTCCTATGACGAAGAACCTGTTGTCACCCTCTCACCTAGCCCTCCGTTACTGGGAACCACCACCTCACCAGCAACCCAGCGTGACTACACTAACAATCACCCCTACTTGAACAGCCGAGGGGACATTTACTCAGGAGGAGGAGGTCCTAGCAGCTCTGTGCTCTCTCCGGGGACCTCATTACCACTTTCCTATGAAGAAGCTTTAAGATCGTTACCGTTGGCCAGCAGTGCCGTAGCCACCTCCCTTGCGGGAGCAGGGAGTCTTGCTGGAGGATTCGTCGTTCCTCCAGGAGCTATGTATCCTAACTACTCACAGTCTCAATACTTCCCTATATGGCCGGGAGGATATCCTTGGCAATATCCTTCGCCTTTGAACCAAGTATCAGTAACTCCCCCTGTGGAAGGGCAAGGTCCCATGACCTCCCAACCTTTGATTCAAACTCCTGTAGCTGAAGTTAGAGCAGAAACTACACCTTCTAAGCCGTACCGACCCAAGTCGTTGGAATGCTTTGCTGAACACATTGCTCATTTCGATTTCCCCAACAAGATCAAGATGCCAGCTAATGTGAAAACATACGACGGCACAGAAGACCCGGATGACCACTTGAACGTCTTCTCTGGGGCAGCCACTGTAGAAAAATGGAATGATGCCGAGTGCTGTCACATGTTCATGCAGACCCTGGTAGGACCGGCTCGCCTGTGGTTCAGTGGCCTACCGTCTCGGAGCATTTCCTCGTTTGATGATTTAAGGAGAGGTTTCACCTCAAACTTTAACCCCCTCAGGAAGTGTACCAAAGATGCCGCCATATTGCATCAAATCCAACAAGGGGTGCACGAAAACCTCCGTAGTTTCATTGAGAGGTACAAGAGGGAAGGTCTGCAGTATAGTGGTGCCACCGAGAAGATCCGGGTGTCGGGATTCATGGGAGCCATTCGTCCCAAGAAGTTACTAAGAAGGTTTCATTAAGATGTTCCCCAAACCATGGAGGAGGCTTTCGAAAGAGCAGAAGCCTTCCTCAGGGGAGAGGAAGCATTAACTCGACAGGACACCAGGAAGAGGGATCGAGGGAGCTGGAGAGACAGCTCAACGAGCTCCCGGAGGCCTCACTTTCAACCCTACAATGAAAGACGATCAGGGAGATCCTATGACAACCAAAGGGGAGAAGAAAGACGACAGTCCCCAAGATCAGGAAGGTACCATGACAAAGAAAAACAGGTTTTCACTGTCCTCACTAAGACTCCTCAAGAGATACTCTCCACAGAGGAAGTAAAGTACACCTTCCGACCCCCCAGACCTCTGTCTAAGCCAGCTAGCAAGAGGGATGCCAGTAAACATTGTGCCTTCCACAATGATACGGGGCATCACACAAACGATTGCTACCAGTTGAAGAAACGGATAGAAGAAGCTGTTAAGTCCGGGGAACTCGCTCACCTGATCAAAGACATCAAGGGGAGGAGAGATGAAGGGAAGAAAGATAAAGAGGTCAATATGGTCAGTCTTGAAGGAAACCAGCAGGTCAAGAAGGCTCGAACCGAGCCCTGGAACAAACAATACATCTGCCTCCCTCCGGCTCCCGATGAACTGATAGTCACACCCGTGATAGTGGAAGCCGAACTTGATGGCCTCCCTGTGGACAGGGTATACATGGACTGTGGAGCCTCATCAGAGGTGATGTATGAACGATGCTTTGAATCCTTGAGCCCGGAGATCAAGTCCAAGCTCAAACCATCCGACGCCTCACTGGTGGGTTTCTCAGGGGAACGAGTACATCCCCTAGGGAAGCTCACACTTAGCGTCTGTTTCCGTGACGGAGACTTATCAAGGACTGAGGAGCTAACATTCTCCGTTATCAGGTACCCTTCAAATAACATTGTCATCTTTTCACTGTCAAGGACAGAAGAGTTGACTTTCTCTGTTATCAGGTACCCTTCAAGCTATAACGTTCTCATTGGAAGAATGGGAATCGCCACTTTCGGTGCGGTCGTGTCAACAACTCATGGCTTAATGAAGCTCCCCACTCCTAATGGAATTGCAACCCTGAAGCCAACGGCAGAGGCTCTTTTGATAGCCTCCGTGGAAGAGAACAGAGGTTCCAAGAGTCCGGAAACACCAAGCGGTGGTCCCATCCGGGAGGTTAGCATCAATGCTGCCTGTCAGGAGCAGACCATCAAAGTAAACAACCTGCTTCCCGATAAGGTTATGAGTGAACTAATTAACCTTTTGCAGGATAGTCAAGACGTGTTCGCTTGGTGCCCCGGAGACATGACAGGTGTCCCCAGAGATATGGCTGAACACTCTCTCAACATAGCTCCCTCATATAAACCAGTTGTCCAGAAGAAAAGGAGCCTGGCCCCAGCAAGGAGCCAAGCTGCCTGTCAGGAGGTGGAAAAACTGGTAGAAGCAGGCATCCTAAGGGAGGTTCAATATCATTCGTGGGTGGCAAATCCGGTCATGGTTGCCAAGCAAGACGGATCTTGGAGGATGTGTGTCGATTTCAAGGATCTCAACAAGGCCTGCCCTAAGGATTGCTATCCCTTGCCCGAAATTGATTGGAAGGTGGATTCTCTCGCCGGCTTCCAATACAAGTGCTTCTTGGATGCCTACAAGAGATACCACCAAATTCAGATGAAGCAAGAAGATGAAGAAAAGACAGCCTTCCATACCGACAAGGGGATCTTTTGCTATAAGAAGATGCCCTTCGGTCTAAAGAATGCGGGAGCCACCTACCAACGGTTGGTGGACCAAGCTTTCTCGAAACAAATTGGAAGGAATATGGAAGCTTATGTGGATGACCTTGTCATCAAGAGCAAATCTGGGGAGGCCATGATCCAAGACATCCGAGAAACGTTTGACAACCTTCGAAGAATAAACATGAAGCTCAACCCTGTCAAGTGCTCCTTTGGGTTCGAGGAGGGGAAATTTCTAGGCCACATTGTTGGAAAGCAAAGCAACAAAGCAAACCCAAGCAAGGTCCAAGCAGTCCTTGACATGAAGTCTCCTACCACAAAGAAAGAAGTGCAGAGCCTCAACGGTAAAATTGCTGCCTTAAAACGTTTCTTGCCCAAATCCGCGGAAAGATCCTTACCTTTCTTTAAAACACTCAAAAACTGTGTCGATAAAAAGGATTTCCGGTGGACAGCTGAGGCAGAGGCTGCCTTCTTGGAACTCAAAAAACACATAGCTTCCCTGCCTGAAGTGGCAGCCCCTGAGGTAGGGGAAGTAATAACAGTTTATTTGTCTGCAGGAGCGGAGGCTGTGAGCTCAGTCCTCTTGGTTGACGGAGGAAAGGAACAAGTCCCAGTATACTTTGTCAGCAGAGCCCTCAAAGATTCTGAAATTAACTACACTCCCATAGAGAAGCTTGTATTGGCACTTGTGCACACCGCCAAGAGGCTCAGACGGTACTTCCAGGCCCATCCCATGAAGGTCATCACAGATCAGCCCATACGAGCCATCTTAGAAAAACCAGAAGACTCGGGGAGGTTAGCCAAATGGGCCATTGGCCTAGGAGAACACAAAATAGAGTACCTACCGAGAAGGGCTTACAAGGGACAAGTGTTTGCTGATTTCCTTGCCGAGTTACCCCACCTGCAGGCAGATGAAGAAATGAACGAGATTGAGGAGCAACCTGATCTTCAGGGGAAATGGTGCCTTTTCACTGATGGAGCCTCAAGTGTAGAAGGTTCCGGGGCTGGTCTTGTCATCAGGGACCCTCACGGAACCGAATACACTTATGCCCTCCGTCTGGACTTCCCCTGCACCAACAACGCTGCTGAATACGAGGCCCTACTGGCCGGGTTGCGATTGGCAAAAACAATGAAGGTACAAGAGCTAAAAGTCTTTGTTGATTCAAATCTTGTGGTCAAGCAGGTGAATGGAGGATACACAGCCAAAGAACCCTCAATGATTAGGTACAAGGACAAGGTCAAAGAACTCATCAAAGAATTCAAAGAGTTCTCATTGGAGCAAGTGTCAAGGACTAAGAATAAGCAGGCAGATGCCCTCAGCAAGCTGGCTTCCTTGACTTTCGCTCACCTTACCAAGAAGGTCCTAGTTGAGGTGCTGAAAGAACCATCCATTGATGACAGAGAGGTACAAGATGTGGTCACCGAAACAGACTCCACATGGATGACACCCATAATGTCCTACTTGAAGGAAGGGAAGCTGCCAGAAGATGAGCTGGAAGCTAAGCGGTTGGTCATAAAGGCGAGGCAATATGTAATCGAAGATGACAAGCTCTACAAGAAAGGGTACTTGGCACCCCTACTAAGATGCGTGGGCCCCAACCAGAGTAACTACCTCATCAGGGAGGTACACGAGGGCATATGTGGCATGCATTCTGGGCCACGGTCCGTGGTATCAAAGCTCATGAACTTGGGCTACTACTGGCCCACCATGCACAAGGATGCCTCCGAAACAATCCGAAGATGTGAAGCCTGTCAGCTACAAACACCGATCAAGACCAACCCCAAGCATGACCTTGTCCCCATTATCTTAGCATGGCCCTTCTACAAATGGGGGATGGACATTGTGGGTCCCTTCCCGCAGGCCGCAGGAAAATTGAAGTTCCTTCTCGTGGCAGTAGACTACTTTACCAAATGGCCAGATGTTAAACCATTGGCTACCATCTCAGGAAAACATGTGATAACCTTCGTATGGGAGCAAATAGTCTGCAGATACGGCCTACCAGGGGAGATGGTGACAGACAATGGGAAGCAATTTGCCAACAAACCTTTCAGCAGCTGGTGCTCCGAGCTAGGCATCAAGCAGGTCTTCAGCTCACTAGCTTACCCCCAGTCCAATGGACAAGTTGAGCGGATGAACAGAAGCATCGTTGAAGGAATTAAAACGAGACTAGGGAGATATGGCAAGAAATGGATTGATGAGCTCCCCAGCGTCCTGTGGGCCATAAGGACCATGGAAAAGACAAGCCATCAAAGGACCCCATATAGCCTCGTCTTTGGAAGCGAATCTGTCATACCAGCCGAGATAGGGGTAAGCTCAAGAAGAAGTACTCGCCAAGATGCTCACCACAATCAAAGGGAGGTCCTGCTCAATCTGGACCTACTCGAAGAATCAAGAGACCAAGCCTCCATCAGGGAAGCAAGGTACAAAAAGAAACGCGAAGCATACTACAACACAAGGGTGAAGAAAGAGGCCTTCAGGCCAGGGGACCTCGTGTTGAGATGCAATGAAGCCAGCAAGCAGCAGAATGTAGGGAAATTGGGTCCCCGATGGGAGGGTCCCTATGTCGTAAAAGAAGCCCATAAAGGGGGATCCTATAAGCTAGCTGATCCTAATGGCAACATGATTCCAAGGCATTGGAGTGACAAGCATTTAAAACGTTTCTATGTTTGAAAGTTGTAAACGTCTCTTTTGTACCATCAAAGTTATGATGAATGAATGAATTATGTTTCAAGATATTAACTTTTCGCTTATCTTATCAAAGGGTGAGCCCCTCCAAACCAGGCTCCATGGGATCCGGCGCTATACCTACCCATGAAACGGGGATGAGCTCCCAGGCCACAACTGCTCAACAGGTAACAAGGCTAAGTAACCTTCCTGTATACAGGGTGAGTCCCTAATACAATCCACGACTCCATGGGACAAGTCCTTAGAAGGAATACCTAAACCCATGAAAGAGGGTGAGCTCCTCACACCAAGACAGCTCCCACATGTTCACACTTAATATAAAACGAACATAACACTAAGAAACCGTTTGAAAAAAGTCTAAAACATAAACGAAAAAAGCTGATAGGATGAGCATTGCATCGGTTCCTTAGCTAAGTATCCTAAGTTGGATGACTGCAGCATCCACCTTTGGGAGAAAAGTTAAAGACATTGCAAACACTATGAACGACAAGTAACAGAGTCAAAACAACGAAGCAATAAACATAGATAAAGCATCAACCCCTAAAGGGGGGAGCATTCCATTAAAAGACAATAATTAAAAGCCCCAAGGGCTGAGTACAGCATAGTTCGGTTACAAAAGACATGCTAAAAACTTGAAAACATAACTAAGGCAAGTCACGGGGTAGCTGGGTCTTCGGCTTCATGGGTGGCAGCATCCTCACCAGGGGGAGCCAAGGCTCGGTTACCAACATCATCATAAAGGCCCTCTGTGTCAAGACCGGCAAAGGGATCATCTTCGCTAGAAGGAGGGAGAGACTCAACCTCCAGAGCTTGTAGGGGGGAAGGACTCTCAAATACCTGCTCTAAATTTGGAACCTTAGAAGAACTAGCAGGTTTTATACGTTTGGAACTGCCCTCCCCACCGTCGGCTCCCTCCAGCATGATCATAAGAGGCCTTTTTGACACATAAGAGCCAAACACTTGGTCAGCCACATCCTTTTTAAGGCCTTCCGGCTCCAAGTCTTGAAGGAAGGAGAGAGGCTGCTCAGAAGCCTTGGCAATAGCAGAGATATAGGGGTAAGTTGCAAGCTCCATTGCCTTCACAGCATTCACAAACTCGTCACCGGAAGAAGGCTTAAAGGATGGCAGCTCTTCAAGATCCTGACCCTCCCGAGCCGCTTTAAAGCCGGCTTGAATCCCTCCATGGCGACCGAAAGCTATGGCCTTTGCATAAATGTCAGCCAGGGGAGCATTAAATTCTTGGGAGTGCAGGAGGTTGGTGACAAAGCGAGCTACCCCCTTGGAGACCAACCACTCTTTCTCTTCGGTCAAACGGTCCACCTGGACTCGAAGCTCTGTTCCCACCCTCTCCACCGAGGCCAACTCCTGCTTAACTGCCTGACGTGCCCGAGCCAACCCCTCCCTCTCCTCTGCAACTTTAGCCTTCTCATCATGAAGACCCTTGAACATCTTCTCAAATTTTTCCTTCTCTAAACCAAGCTGAGTCTTCGACACAGCCAACTCTTGAACCAAGTCTTTCTCCCGAGCAGCAAGCTTGGTCAACTCCTCCCTCGCCTTCACCAACTCAGCCTCATGCTCTTCAAAAAACTCTTCCACTTGTTCCCTCCTTGCCATCAACTCACCCCATCTGGCCATACCATCCGGGAACAAAGATAGGAATTGCCCGAAGTGGTAATACATCTTCTTCATCACGTCCCTGTCTGTCCATTCCTTGTGGAGCTCTCTCTCAGCATCTGGAACACAATGGTCTATCAGATCACGGCACACGGAAGCTTTCTTCAACAAATCAGTAGACTTGATATCCCAATCTGGCACAAACACTCCTTCAACAGGCTCCTGCTGGGCAGGAGCATCAGAAACATCTTCAACGGCAGCTTTGGAACTTTCACCACCTTCAACTGACAATAACTTTGAACTTGGACTTGGTGCAGCAACATCCTTTGGCTTCTTGAAAACAACATCGTCTTTCTTCGGGGAGGATAATGTCAGCTTGCCCTTCCCAGGGGCAGGGGTATACCCCAACGCTGAAGAAATCAGAGAAGAATCTTCATCTTCATCTCCTAAGACCAAGGGCACAACAGAAGAAGCCCCCTGACCCGAAGAAGCAGTTTGAAGTCGCTTGCTGGAGCGACGGGCAGTAACAGACCTCTCCACAGAAGGCTCTGTAGCAGCAGCAGACGATGTGATCACACTTGTGTACACTCCCTTGAAACGAACATGCTCAGTCTTCACAACAACAATCTGACCCTCAGCAACACTCCGAACCTTGAATTTCACGTCAGCAATATCATCCAAAGCCAGAAAATCCAAAGTGCTCATCTCTGCAAAAAAGACAAAAGGGTTAGACAACATAACAAGGATAAGGGTACCAAAGAGGAGACAGGGAGACACCTACCCTTCCCACCATGATATATCACCGGGTCAGTCCCAAGATCATGCCAGTTGGCACTCAAACCCACCATCACCAGAAAATCCTCAGGAAAGGTACGAAGACGAGTAGGGAAGCCACGCAGCTTCTCCAACAACACTTGGTCGAGAGTACCAGGTTCAGGCTCCTTCTCATTCAGGGGAGCATCCGAAGATCTCCGAGGAGTTTTAAAAGGTAGGAAGTCAGAATTTAAGAAAAAGAATTTGTCTTTCCAGGAGGAAACAATCCCGATGACACTAGAAATAAGAGCCGGTTCACATTGAGTCTTCTCAATGGTAAACCAGTTCCCATTTTTAGCCAATCTGAAAAACCGCCGGTACATGGCCAAGGAAGGCTTATGACCAAGGCAGCGACACACTATCTCGAAGTGCAAAATTCTTGCAACTCCGGACGGACACAACTGATCAAGGGAGAGTTGATGATATTCTAAAACATTAAGGAAAAAGGTGGAAAAGGGGTACCTAAGGTTACCCTGATCAAACTGACGGGTATACACCGCCACCTTGCCAGTAGGAACGGAGGTCACAGGGGTTTTTCCCTTTGGAACAGTAGGATTAAAAGACAAAGGAATACCGATCTCAGTACAGAATCGCTCAACATCGGACTTAGATAGCCGAGTAAATTGATTTGCGAGATCAGTTTTCGACATAATGAAAGGCAAGGTATGACAAAAGAGAGAAGTTACTTACCAGATTTATAGGGAAGAAAAGAGGATCACCGGTTGAATAATCGTGGGAGAGAATATGACGGTTTTCTAGTTTAGGAATGAAATGGAGAAGAAAGAGGGTTTATCTCTTTATAAGAGATTTAAAATTTGAATTTAATGGCATTAAACGGTTATCAAGGGAAACCATCATTCAGCTGTCCTAGGGGATGACGTCAGCCTAGACCCTTGTCATGTCAACAGTCGCCTGGGACGGCTGATGGGACACTCGCCTGCTCCCTAGGGAGTAATGGTGATAGCCATATTAAATTAAAAAATCAGACCATCATGACAAATGCAAGGCCAAAAGCTTGCACGAAATTTGATGAAGGAAAAAATAACAAACCAACGCTCCCATAAGGGAGCCAGGGGTTTGTAAAAATTACCCGGTGCTAACCCCAGCTCGAGCAGCGTTACCACCAGGAAATAAGACAATGAACAAGTCACAAGCACTTCTAACTTCTTTACAAATGCTTATGACTAGGGGGCTGATGACGTGTGTCCTAAAACGACAACGTCTAGACCTCTCGTCAAAAAGATAAGCAAAATAAGTTTGATTAAGAGGTTGCCTGACTTAGTGGAGCTGGTATAAGGCAGCCGACCTGCCGTATAGGAGCCTCAGGGCAGAAAGCAAACAGTAAAATGTCTTGGAAATGTAAAAAGGGATTTTGGCTTATTATCTTTGCAAGGGACAAAACATCACACAGCTCCATACCTTGTATTGGAAAAGATAAAAGCTGAAAATATCCCAAAAGGGAAAAGTCTCACTGCTGGGAACTAAAAGAGGGTCAAAACACATCCAGGTATGATAGGGAAGCTACCCTGAGGGAGCTCCTGGGCAGAATTCGACTGCCTATATAAGGAGACCCTTGGGTAGACATTCCATACACACTTCTCACTTCTTCTCTCTACCCTTATACTCTCTACTTCATTAATTCCCAACTCCAAATGAATATGTACTTATTCTCACGCCGGAGTCCAAACGCAGGAGGCTCCCTCCTGCGTTAAGGCTAACGGTGTCTGCTACCTTTGTGCAGGTCCCTTCCAGGAGCTTGAAGACCCCCATTCTCAGAACCAAACCCAAAACCTTAACTGAATCCTATCTTAAAACCTAAACCTTAACGTAATATACCCTTAACCTATAATCCTAAGCATCTCCTAACCTAATACCGGTCATTTTCCTTGTTGTAGCAACAGTCACAAAATTTATCTTCACTATTCATCAAAATAAATGTTCCACGTTTATTATTTTAGGCATTTAAAAGAAAACGCGTAAAGAAGTATAGTGTAGGCGTTTACTTAGAAACGCCTAGGTTGTAGGATTATAGCGTTAAGGAAAACGCCTCTCACCCTAATCTAAGGTTTGTGTGTAACCAGTGGAAGGAAAACAAAGGAAACGCATTTCGGCAGGAAAGATTAGTTAGTTGTAACATCCCAGTTTTTTGCCACGGGTGTAACGTGGTGGGTGTCAAATCACTATAGAGTGATAAATTTTGCCACGGGTATAACGTGGTGGGGGAATGATCACAGTTATGTGATAAAATTGGCATAAACATAATATGGCAAAGGATTTAATTCACATGTTATAAATTACAATTTGCCGTAGCTTGATTATGATGGTGGATTGGTGTGGTTAAAACTGGGAATTGGAAAACATTATTAGATTGTTGATAAATGTACTCCCTTAGCATGGCTAATAGTTGTTTAAATAATGTTTTCCAGGTAAATCACCGGTATGGGATTAAAGAAGTAAAGCCAAGCCTCAGTTAGTTGAAGGATCGAACAATATGTTTATAACCCGTTTTTGGATGTATAAATCATGGGTTATTTACACAAGTTCTGGTTATGTAAACTTACTCAACTTATCAAATAAATATATAATGTGAATTATTGAAGGTGTTGTTTTATCACATTATATTAGTGCATTTGCTTCCGCTGTATAAAAAAAAATATGGGACCGCTTTTGGAAGATACTAATATAAATAAGTGTATTAAAATTACGGGTGTTACATTAGTATGTTCTTATGTGGTTTAATTAAGGATCATTAGGTTTTAATTCATTGTTTTAGACGAGTCAATAGGTATATTAGTTTAGGCGAAGTTTATGATCTGGCCTCGGGTTAAACATGTGTCGAATTTGTCTTGCACTAAGGCTAAGGCTGGATAAAGAAACCTGTTTGGGTACAGTAACGGGTCAGGTCACAGTAACCAGTTTACATGTTTAGATATTTCAGCACTTAACTCAACTGTTGCTGATATGGGTCATATGTTAGTATGTAGGTAGCTTAAACCTGCTATGGGTCAACTGCACTAAACTGTTATTATTTGATTTAAGGTTTAATTATTGACATTAAAACTTAAAAAAAAAAGTTGCATTATACATAGGTCTGAGGCTGCAGTTGTGTGTTCAGATAACACAAATATCTACAGCCTGCACAAATGTGTACAACCTGTTACTAAGAAACATAACTGTTCAACAAAGTTTGAAACAATCATGCAATGCACAATAGTTTAGCCGCCTATGTATGCAGACACTTACACAAAACAAATGGTTGCGCAATAATTCATGGTTCCTTTTTTAAAGACTTTCACTTAACCCATTTTGTATGACAAAAAATTGTTGTCGCCAAAAAGGCGAACTTAACAGTTTGCGCCATTTTCTTCCTGCATTTTAATTTTTATTTTTCTCGGACAAAGAAAATTACTTTAAGATAACGGGCAGGCGGGCAACAAGCTGCGCCGCTAACCCTTTCTGAATAGCAAATCCTAATCTACTAAAAACGTAACCCTGCCCACCCGAAGCCGAGACACTACTATGAATAACCCGCTGTACCCTGGTCAGGAAACGGGTAGCCTCTGGTGCCAATGAGCCAAAGGTATCAAAAGCCAATGGTACAAAAACGTGTTGGTTCTCCTCGCAGGCTTTAGCATGTTTTTCTACCTTCTTTGCCTCTGCTTTCCGCACCGCTTGCCCAACTACGAAGCCACTATCCCTTAACCCAACTAGGGGAGATACACCTGTCAAGTCAACACAAGCATGCTTCCCCCCGGCCCATCCAAAGACAAGGAGATCTGCTGGTCGTAGGGTTGATCTCCCTTTTGCTGGATCCGAGAGGAAGTTCACAGGGGCCTCCTTTTTGGCTGAGATCCCAGCACGTCT
Source organism: Ambrosia trifida (assembly GCA_028751855.1). Taxonomy (NCBI): domain Eukaryota; kingdom Viridiplantae; phylum Streptophyta; class Magnoliopsida; order Asterales; family Asteraceae; genus Ambrosia; species Ambrosia trifida. The sequence goes on from CM054129.1 coordinate 7,542,947, forward strand.
TAAAATGTCCCACAGAATGTCTCGAACCCAATCATGTCGATATTTGAAACCGGGTAACTCCTTACAATGAACCGCATGTTCCCCGTATTCATCCAGGCAGGCCTTACGACAAATCGGACAGATTTCATCCTCCTGGTACATGGGGATCATCAGACGATATTTAAGAATGGCCCTGTATTCAATAGCAGACATGCTTTGGCCTAGACCTTCGATCGGGATGACAGTCAGGAAATCTTGGGCGTGGGGGCTTTGCAAGCATTCAATAACTTCCTGCATTTGTTTAAAATTTATTAAAATTGTCTACTAACAATGTGTTTAATAAATAGGGGTTTGGTGTTAGACATATAATTCTTATTTCCCACATTATATCTTGTATATCCTAAGTATATATTTATCCTAAGTTTAGTCAAGGGTCATGTTAGTTAATTGTCAACCGACACGTCGGTTTATAGTCAAGGGGACACACCCCTTCATCATGTATAAATAGGGGACATATTGTTTCATTTGTCATTGTATTGAATCTTTAGTTTCACATATTCTCTCTCAATCATAATCCCTCATCCAATCCTGTAATCGATCCTGCGATCTACATTTGGCATCAGAGCATTCGGTTATCAAAAGAGTTCCATTGATTACACAAGAGCACGAAGAAGAAGATCTAAGTTCAATCCCCAGTTTTTGTTTTCCGAAACAGAGGCAGACGAAAGACGATTAGTATTTGTTGGAACAATCATCAAGGCCAAACAGGATTGAAGTAGAAGATCAATACCAAAGTATATTACCGTTCAAAGACGAAGAATAAGAACCGGTCAGATTTTTCCGGCGAACTTCATCTTCTCCGGCGAGATACCGGAACCGAAGAATATTGTTTAAACGCATCAAAGACGGTTATACTTATCCCTGCCCTATTAGAATATCATAATCGAATACACAAAATCTTAATCCAAGTCGGAAATCAAACTTTTTTTTCATACTCTGTTTTGTTCGAAGTTTTTTCGTTTCCCGCCAAAATTTTTATAAACAAAGCCAATTTTTTCTTATACTTCAAAATTAGTTTCGAACATCACTGATACGAAAACAGAATCGTTTTTGCAATTTTATTATCAAAACCATCAAAGTTTAATAAGGATTAAGAAAATTTTTCGGGTTCGAATAAGGAAGAACCGGAAATTTTTTTTCTCTAAAACTTTTCGTATTCGATCATCGTTTTGGATAGGCGATCCAAACAGTCTATTGTGGAACATTGTTGTTTCATTCAGATCATTTCAGACACAAAAAGGAAGTGTCTGTATTTTGGGCAGTAGGTTCTTGAAGAAGAGGTTGACTTTGAGAAGTCAACGTAAGAAAGTCTAAAGAATAATTGAGGGATTTATTTTTGGTCATCAGTGTTTTCGGGGTTTTAATTATCACTGATTAGAAAGTTTTTATTATTATTGAAGTCAAATATTAAACAAACAAGGGGGTTTGTTTTAGAAGGGTGTTTTAAAGATTCAGTGTTATTTGAAGAACACTAATCATATTGTTGGAGGATTATCAAGTCAAAAGGATTGACTTTAGAAATTTAGTTAGAGGAACATTATTGATACACAAAAATATTATAACGAAATTCTTGATACTTTGTTAAGGCGCCTACGAAATATCAAAACCTTTGTTAACCAAATAATATTTTAAGTATATCGATTTAAGTTTGACCACTTGTCGAACAAAGTTCCTAAAGAAACGTGGGTAGTCCATATTAGATTTGGACAATAGGGAAGAAAAAGAAAAAGTCCGCAGAAGACGCCCATTAAACCCACAATGACAACGAAGGAGACGATCACGAAAGAGACTCTCACTTTTAGCCTCCAAACACCGATGTTGACATCTACAAATTACACGATTTGGGCTGTTCGTGTTAAAGCAATATTGAGTGCAAATGGTCTTTGGGAAGTAGTGGAACCCATAGAAGGCACGTCAACGGTAGATGTAAAGAAGGATAGGACAGCGATTGCCTATCTCTTCCAGGCAATTCCAGAAGATATGGTGATGCAGGTGGCGTCACATAATACAGCAAGAGAAATTTGGGAAGCATTAAAGACAAGATTTATTGGAATTGACCGAGTCCAGAAAGCAAGACTTCAATCATTACGCACAGAATTTGAGATGATAACGATGAGAGAGACAGAGACCATAGACCAGTTTGCTGGTAGGTTAAGTGAGATTAGTACAAAGTCAAAAACCCTAGGAACGACAATTGAAGAGTCGATGTTGGTACGAAAATTGCTGGACTCCGTACCAGAGAGGTTCCTACAGATTATTGCATCCATAGAGCAATATTCAGATATAGATTCCATGACGTTAGATGAAGCGCTTGGAAGACTTAAAGCTTATGAGGAACGCCTTAAGTCAAGAGATGAGAAGAAATATGGACCAGCCGGTCAAGAGAAGCTGTTATTTACAAGGCAAGAAAGAAGACCTAACAGCAATTACAAGAACTACAATCAGAATCGAGGTAGACAGAACTTTAGGAAGTTCAATAAGAGTCAAAGATATGAGAAGAAGAGCTTTGACAGATATGGCCATCAAGATCAGAGAAGTGATCGAAATCCCACTAAGAATCGTCATGACAACAGTAGTTACAAGCCCAGAAGAGATGGCAGCATTGTAAGATGTTACAATTGCAATGAATTAGGACATATAGCTCCTAGATGTCCTAAACCTCGAAATAAGCAAGAAGAATCTCACCTAGTAATGGAAGAAGAGGATCCCACATTACGTATGGTAGTTGGTGAAGAAAGAAGTGTAGTTCTCGAAGAAAAGAAGATAATACCAGAACGCTATCACAATGAAGAAAATGTAAATGAAGTATGGTATTTAGACAATGGCGCAAGCAATCATATGACAGGAAGATGCTCCTATTTAACTGTTAGCCATCAAATGAGAAAAAAACAGTCTAACAGATTAAATATTTAACTGTTAGCCGTTTACCAATATGCCTATTTGATGAAATCTGTTAGGCGTTTACTAATATACCTTTTTGTTGTTTATCAAAACTGTTTTTGTAACTTGCCTTTTGATTGATAGTCAAGATTAACATGTTAGTAGAAACGTTACTAATAGATTTAGGCGAAACCAACAATGCTAGTGTCACAGTTAAGACATTTGGCTATAGGTTTACCATCTGTTCCATGAGCAGTTCTCATAACAGCAAAAAAGCAAGTAATCACCATAGGAACATCCTATATATCAGTTTGCTTCAAATGATCAAGTGTGTAAAAAAGGAAGTAGAACCAGTCAACCAATAATATAGGCCTGTTGCATCTTCGGTTTAAAATCGCTCATTTCATACATAACTTTATTTCTATTACAACCAGGTCATAGTCGTCCAAAACACCAAATGTCGAATGCTATTGCTTTTTTTAAATTCGCTCATTTCATACATAAATTTATTTCTACACCAAACGTGTCATAATTGTCCAAAACACGAATAATGTCAAACGCTGCGGCTTTTATTAATCGAAATATATAATGTGAATCAACAATTTTATTGTGAGTTTGCTGTAGGAATTTGGGCTGCAGTTGCAGCTTGGTGCGGTCTGTCTTTAGTATATCATAAGAACACATGATTAGGGGCGGACTTAGCATAGGAGGAGGGGTTGCGCCCGCTACCCCTCAATTTTTCCGGCGTAGTAGAAAATTTGTGTATTTTTGACGTTTTTCGTATTACGTTACCCCGAAATACCACTAAACGTTACCCCTAAAATTTTGGCCTGCACATGATGCAACAAATCACCAAATTTACATTTTTTAATGGGCCCGTTTTGACGTTATCTATTTATGCCCAAACCCGTTCGGATCTGAACTAAAATGACAACTTTCTAAAACCAAAATGACAATTTTCATAATTTTCTCTAAGATATTTATATCATTCAACTATATAAATGTGCAAACGTTTTGAACAGTGATTTTGATCACCGTTTTTATTGTATAAGTATTATTAGTTATGGAATCTGATCAGATGTTATGGCATTGGGTTGGTGGTTAAATGGGTTTATTGATATTGAGATGGTGCAGGTTCGAGTTCAGTCGATACGGGTTTTTAATAAAAAAATTTTAAACAGATATCTTCCTCTGCCACGTGGCCGGTATAAAGAGGGTATACATATGTTTTCCACTAACTTATTTATAAACTTCTATTAATATATATAAAAGAATTGAACATTGCTGACGTGGCGTGCAATGGTGTCTTCAACCTCTTCATGAAACTGCCACGTGGCATCATCATTGAAAGATTTTAGTGTTTTTGATTTATTTCCTTTTTTTAATTAAAAAAAGATAAACATAAAACCCTAAATTTATCTCTCTATCTCTCAATTCTCAATTACTAAAATTAAATTGAGTTATTTTGGAAAAAAAAAAAGAATTTAAAAACAAATTAAAATTTTTCTCTCTTATGTTTCCTCCCATAATTTTTAAACGTTAATATTTTTTATATTCGAGATTTTTTAAATAAAAAAATTACACCAAATTAACGAGCGTTTCATTATCTTTCCAACGAGTACCATAGTGCTATATAAAAAACGGAGAAAAAAACGACTATTTTTTGTGGGGTTTTGTTCATACAGGAAAAAAAACACAAAGTGTTCAGGTTATTCATTAATCATGTTTTTTCTTTTAAACCAGGTTCTTATATACGATGTTGAAATTCAGCCCAATCGCCATGCTATAATTGGAATTTTACTCTTCTAAAGATGGATAGGTGTACTTCATCCAGAGAAGCTAGGAAAAAGAATCGCGCAACACTACAACACATGGTGTCACCTTATAGCAAGGTTATTTTTTATTTATTTAATTACAAGAGTAATAATTATTACTATTAGTATTAATATTATTAAAATGGTTATATTTTTCAACCCCGGGACACTCCCGGGATAAAAGCTAGTAATTTATAAGACTGAGGGGTATGGTCATCGGGGCAGGGATCGGTGGGTGAGGTGGATGGTTTTGCCGAAGGGGAACACCGCCCCCGACCACACTTCGGCGAAAACGGCAAAAATGTACCGATGGTACCGACCCACATTCCAAGAAAATTTGAACGTTGCAAGTGAACGTTTGGGCTATTGGACCATTAGAAAGGGGAGGGGAAGGGGGAAATGACATGGCGCTGACGTGGACAAGGGGGAAGGAAGGGGGAAGGGTGACCACACCCCATAGCCTAAACTTAAGTATACATATGTTTAGCTTGAAGCCATTGAGTAGTGCCACAGAGGGCTTCTCCCCCATTTGTGCACACCTGGTCTATCACACCACCACCGTCTTCACGATTGCCGTGTTTCCATAAACATTTCCGGTCGTTCACCATCTCAGTGATGATTACGGTGGCGATTGTTATGGGATTTATCATTAGGGTTTTTTTATTTTTTATGAAAACCTTCTCCATTCAAGATTTGTATCGAAGCTCTGAAAGACAAAACAGAGTTCTTTCTCTTTGTCGGTTGGTCGGCGCCACCGGTGGCCGTGTTTGGCTGCCTTGGGTGGCGTCACCACCAACCGGCCTCCGGTCGGTCACCTCAGTGATGATGACGGTGGCGATTGTTATGGGATTTACCATTGAAAACCCACTGTTTTTGGTGAGTTTTGCTTTATTGAATTTACTTTTTTGATAGATCTGTTATTATTTTGGATCTTTACTGCTGTTGAATCATTACTTGGTATAACGTTAGCGTTAACATTAACGTTACTACCACTACCGGTTACAAAGCTCATACCGCCGTTAGGGTTTGTAGTGCTGCTGGTTGTATGACTTATTCCTTGATAATAAGTTTTGTCAGGTGGAAATAATGGAAGGCTGGAAAACACACATAACCAACAGTGTTTATAGTGGAGTGGTTAGCAGCATTGTCAGCATGACTAACAGTGTTATATTAACTGTTCACGTATAGTAACTTGAAACTTAATGACATTTTAGTCGGTTTGGAGAACTATGGTTTGCGTCAGGGTATGATGAGTTGGTATCTCTGAGTGTAAAGTTGAAATGCTTTTCGTTTTGGCGTAGCGGGGTTCAAGGATGGCACTTCATTTCGTGCAACCTGCCCTGCAGCCAAAGTGGTTTCGTTTTCCCGACTCTGAGCCTGCTTTGCATTCTTATTGGTTTATTGCATTTTTTAATTTTTTTCCATTTCATGCTGCATAATTTGTACAACCTAAACAGTTGGGTTTGGTGTCTTATCGCATTGAGACCTTTGAAAGGAGTAGTAAGGCTGCAAGCTTTGGTTCGAGGGCGGAAGGTTAGGAAACAACATGCTGTGACTTTGCGCTACATGTAGGCGCTGGTTCGGGTCCAGGCTAGGGTCAGGGCTCTAAGGGTTCGGTTGTGTATTGAATGCCATTTTCGCTGGTTTGGGGAACTATGGTTTCCCTAAAGGCTATGATGAATTGGTATCTCTGAGTGTAAAGTTGAAGTGCTTGCCGTTTTGGCCTGGCGGGGTTCAAGGATGGCACTTCATTTCATGCAACCTGCCCTGCAGCCAAAGTGGTGTTGTTTTCCCGACTCTGAGCCTGCTTTGGATTCTTATTTGTTTATTGCGCTTTTTAATTTTTTTCAATTCATGCTGCATTATTTGTACAACATAGGCAGTTGGGTTTGGCGTCTTATCGCGTTGAGAGCTTCGAAAGGAGTAGTGAGGCTGCAAGCTTTGGTTCGAGGTCGGCAGGTTAGGAAACATGCTACTGTGACTCTGCGCTACATGCAGGCGTTGGTTCGGCTCCAAGCTAGGGTTAGTGTTCGATGGGTTCGGATGTCTATTGAAGGTCAGGCGGTTCAAAATATGCTTAATGAATGCTGCACGCAAGCTGAGTTTTTAAAGGAGGCTCAGGTAAGGCTTTATTTTTAAGATCAGGTTAAATTTGGTTCTGTTGATAGTTTCGGTTTCGACATTATTTTAATTTGTTATTTTACTAAATGATCATTGGGATATTAATTAGGGAGAGCATCGGATACTCCGAAGAGGGTACCTATGCCGGACAAGAAGACTCTTGAGTTGATCCTGGATAAGCTACACAAGTGAGTATCATTGGTTTTAATGTTTTGGCTTAATGGGTTGTGTTAATTTTGGTCTTTTTTTTTCAGGTATTGTTGTATATTTTGTAGTAGCTGTTTCATACTTCTATGTTATAACTTTTTTATTGACACTGATCTATTGTGTTTTGTCATTGTTCACCCAGGTACAAGTTAACATTTTTTTGTTTTGAACAAAAATTGTTTCTGCTCAACTAAAATTTATTTCCTTTTTTGCTTTTCAACAGGTATCTCTACAACAGTATTGCATGCAGGTATGTGCTCTGTTTAGCTTTTTTACTGTTAGATATGTTTTACCATGTTGAAAAAGAAAAGCAGTTATGATGTTTCTTTATTATTTTTGTTGGTAGTTCTGTACTCCTCTGTCTACAAGGTTGGGTAGTTTACGACTGTAAATTAGTGTAAATTATCGTAGGCAAGGTATCGCCACACAAAAGCGTAAAAACTTTTTCTCAGCATTGATGGTCCCCCTAATTTTCCTCTGCTTTAGAACATGAGATGTCTATTTTGTTTGTCAATTGTGATTGGATTGAGCCCCTTACTTTGTGAATGGTCTGTGTGATTCACTTTTATGTTATAAATTGATTGGATGAATACAATATTATAAAAAAAAGATGATTTCAGGGGCGACGCCTCAGGTAAAACAATTATGTATGCATTCGTATAGATGGACACTTCAGTAACTTAATACTCTTGAGTGAAGGGCAGCGACGGGTAAAATACCAATCGGTGATGAATTGATTAAAAGGGGCATAATGGCTAATAATTCATAGTGCTCATGCTGTGGCCAGGTATAGGAGACTGCAGACCATGTGTTAATTACTTGTCTGTTTGCCAAAGTGGTTTGGTTGGCAATTTCGCTATTTAGTTATTTTGTAAAAACATGGAGTACATGTTCCATGCTGATGACTCAAAATTTGTGTTGATCCATAGGCAACTAGATTTAACATAATAATCATGGATTGTTTCTTCATGTTCACTTGCATTTTTACAGATTAGTCACAATGCGTTTGAAGGCACTACTGATGTTTAATCCTGTTAGTGAATGATGATTAAAATTGTTGACGAAATCACATGATATCTATAGAGAATGATGATGAAAACTTTTTATGCGTCTCATGATATCTATTGATGTATTTTCGCAGGATAGTGATAATGATAGTTGTTTCCTGATGATGATATATTGGTGTGGCTGGAGATGGTACTTTGTAATGAGCTTCGGTAACCTCATTATGGTCAACGCCATCAAAAGTTAAGCAATGAACATGTGTACTAACTTACTGTACGGCGACCGAGTGTGAAACACCGCCCCATCACTTTCGGGCGTGAACGAGTATTAAACACCGCCCCATCACGGCATGAAACTGGCATGAAAGTGCAAGGCGTGAGGGTCTTTTGGCTTCCAATCTCTACAGCTCCACCCTTTGTTTTTTGAATTAATTAATTGATGCTCAGTTTAAGCTATAAATGTATTTCTTAAACCCTTTACATAAACAAGCAAACTTCATATAAGTTGGATACAGTTTGTTTGACCATAAGATTTATATTTATTTTTTATATATACTAAACTGAGTCATCATTATGTGTTATTGATAGGTAGAGAGCACAAGGGCGACTTGGCCTATTGGTTGAAACGAAAACATGCTCATAGGAATACGAGAGTTCCCGCTGCAACGCGCGGGCCGGAAAAAGCAAAAAACACATACCCATCAAGTTAAGCAAGCGAAATGAGGAAAAGGCCCATGAAAATCAGTCGGCGTTCGTTAAAACCAGAGAATCGCCGCCGTCAAGGGTTACAAATACCCTTAACAAAAAATAAAAATTACACACTTGCAAGGCATTTAGTAGCTCAGTCGGTGGGAATTAGGCGAGACACAATAACAGAGGAGAATTAAGTTGTAGAGAGAGAATGATGAAGCATTTACAAAACAATAATAATGAACAAATGTCCTAAAATAAATGCCCTCAAATCACTATTTAATTACATAAATGCCATAATTTTTGGGCGCTTTTTCTACGTCCCAACGTTAACGTTGATTACTATGTGTGTTGAATGGTTTAGAATAAAATTGGGTTGTGTAAGTCGACATGGATGTTATAGAGGCGGTCCTTAGGCACAATCAGTTCCGCTGTTAGCGGTTTAAAGAGAATTACAGGCGCAACATCCAGTGGATCACAATTGTGTCTGGTTATTGCTTTTGATCTATTCTTTACTTTCATAGACATCAATTCATTATCCTGATTGCACTGCAAAATACTAACCACACATATAGCTGGTCTATGGATGCATTGAATGGAGCCAACATTAGAAGGTTTGTTGGTCAACCTTTTTTAAGCGGTGGTAGCTATGGTGTCGTCGTAGTTGTAGCGGATACGGCTCGCCTAATTGAAAATCATTCATTAACTTTATTTGTTGACCTTTGAATTTCAGGTGCGACCAAATCACAAGGCGTGCAACAGTCTTGATGTGGTGTGCTATGCTCTTATCAACCTTAATAACTTATCTTATGTAATTCATCGACTAAATTACCGGTTAAGATGCCATGTCTCCTTAACAAATTATAATTCATCGATTAAATTACCGCCGCAACGCGGCGGATAATGCCACTAGTTGATATAAATGTATGGTTGTTAAATTTAGATTGTTTCATGTCAAAATAGTAAAGCTTTTATATATAAATAATAATTTGTCATCGACACAGTTCTAGATTTGTTTATAACTTGAATACATAAGAATTTTAAAAACAACTTATTAAGAACATCATTTTCATTGGTGATTATACATAACTTTTAAACAATAGTATGTGTTTGAATATAAATGTATTAAACGACTTTGATTAGTCAAACTTCCATTCATTTTTATTATCATAAAAGTCACTTAAGGTTCTTACATTATGCTGTTTATACCTAACCTGTTTGACTTTCTGAGGTCACAGTTGACTTTCTCAAGTCACAGTTTGACCTTTATACTTAACTTTCTAATATTTAAAATAAAATCAGCTTTTCGAAAAATGCAGGCTGCGATCAACACTTCAACAGCATTGTAGGCTGTGATTAGCAGCAGCATAATCAGCTGCTTATTCAGTTTAGAAGTGACCTATTTTGATTAGATGACTACAAGGATAAGAATGAAATAAAAAGGTTTATCTGATATTGTCGATTAGTTTGTGTTTGCATGTTCGTTTAGCATAAATTGGTTACCTTATGTTTATGTCAGTTTTGCATTCAATTTAAATAAATTACCAGCTGCTGGGTATTTTATCGAGTAGGCGCCTAACTGAAACAAGCGCCTAAGCACCTAAACGATTAGTCACGTAAGCAAATCATACACCTTAACACTAAAACGCCCAAGCGAATAAACGCTTTTGCGCCTACGCGACTAAACGATTGCGCGTCTAAGCGAGTAGGCACAATGGTACATGATTACATCGCCAAATATTATAGAAAATGCAAAGCTGTTGGTAATCAGTTGTTTTTTAGAGATTGGTGCATAAGTGCCTAAGCGAGTCACACGCCTTAGCACCAAAACGCATAAGCGAGTAAGCGCCTAAACGCTTAGTCGTGTAAACAAATCATATACCTTAGCGCCTAAACGGTTAACCGAATAGGCGCATAGATGTCAGGTTGCGTTCTGGTTCTTTGGGAAATTTGTAAAAGTCATCATCCACCTGTTATTCGAACAGTTTATTATTAATCTTTACATGATTCATGTTTTTAACAACTTACAAAAACAACTGTTCTGTTTTACTTTCTGAAATCACACTTTTTATTTTATAATTGACTTTCTAATTGTCATAATTTCTTGATTATGTGATAGTATAGTTTATGTTTTTAGTGTGCGTGTGCGCGTAAATTAATCTAGCATGATTTGCTAATTGTTCTTATTTGATCAGGAATGCTTAGTGTTCAAATAGATTATATATTTGAATTTACTTAAATACTGTATAAGAATGTTTATAAGTTAATCATAAGACATAAGCAAAAGTAGATCACTCATGACTCATGGTAACACTATAAAGTGATATAAGGCAGCAGATTATCATTTTCAGAGCACAACTCCAAACACCCTAACTATCCATTTGAATGACCATAAGAAGTATAGTCACCCTAATGTTATGAAATAGGACCACATAATTGTTATGCATGTTGATGAATGTGTTGTCTGGAGTATCAGAAAATCAATGTCACAGAGGTTGTTATGGAGATAAAGGCTTTGACATTTCTTTGGTTTAGATCTAGATTTAAGAATGGTTGCATAGATTGGAATTCTTGGCGTAGATTCGAGGTAAAGTCACTGATGACGTGTGTCCTAAAACGACAACGTCTAGACCTCTCGTCAAAAAGATAAGCAAAATAAGTTTGATTAAGAGGTTGCCTGACTTAGTGGAGCTGGTATAAGGCAGCCGACCTGCCGTATAGGAGCCTCAGGGCAGAAAGCAAACAGTAAAATGTCTTGGAAATGTAAAAAGGGATTTTGGCTTATTATCTTTGCAAGGGACAAAACATCACACAGCTCCATACCTTGTATTGGAAAAGATAAAAGCTGAAAATATCCCAAAAGGGAAAAGTCTCACTGCTGGGAACTAAAAGAGGGTCAAAACACATCCAGGTATGATAGGGAAGCTACCCTGAGGGAGCTCCTGGGCAGAATTCGACTGCCTATATAAGGAGACCCTTGGGTAGACATTCCATACACACTTCTCACTTCTTCTCTCTACCCTTATACTCTCTACTTCATTAATTCCCAACTCCAAATGAATATGTACTTATTCTCACGCCGGAGTCCAAACGCAGGAGGCTCCCTCCTGCGTTAAGGCTAACGGTGTCTGCTACCTTTGTGCAGGTCCCTTCCAGGAGCTTGAAGACCCCCATTCTCAGAACCAAACCCAAAACCTTAACTGAATCCTATCTTAAAACCTAAACCTTAACGTAATATACCCTTAACCTATAATCCTAAGCATCTCCTAACCTAATACCGGTCATTTTCCTTGTTGTAGCAACAAGTGGCGCCCACCGTGGGGCTGTCGCTACTTTGAACAAACTGTTGAGAGTCTCTACAGTCCCATTTGTTCCTAAGTAACCTCCTTTTGTGATGACTGGTGGAGATAACCGCCTAGGAGGGGGTCTTCCAGAAACACCGGCCACTAGCCACACCTCAGGTGATGTCTCTGGCCATGAAACGCCTGGAACGGACGGACAACAAGTCGAACCGTCTCTAGGGGACATGCTCAACTTCCAAACACCGCCATCCTCAAGGGCTGTTAACTCGTCTCCTAGAGACGACTTGTTGTTTCCAGTTGAACGAATGGATATCACCCCGGAGGGAGTACGAAGAAATTTCTTGCAACTCCGAGACCTCCTGAATGGTTATGTGCGAGAGGAGAGGTCCAGAGGAGTCAGGGTCAGGTTGTCCTATGACGAAGAACCTGTTGTCACCCTCTCACCTAGCCCTCCGTTACTGGGAACCACCACCTCACCAGCAACCCAGCGTGACTACACTAACAATCACCCCTACTTGAACAGCCGAGGGGACATTTACTCAGGAGGAGGAGGTCCTAGCAGCTCTGTGCTCTCTCCGGGGACCTCATTACCACTTTCCTATGAAGAAGCTTTAAGATCGTTACCGTTGGCCAGCAGTGCCGTAGCCACCTCCCTTGCGGGAGCAGGGAGTCTTGCTGGAGGATTCGTCGTTCCTCCAGGAGCTATGTATCCTAACTACTCACAGTCTCAATACTTCCCTATATGGCCGGGAGGATATCCTTGGCAATATCCTTCGCCTTTGAACCAAGTATCAGTAACTCCCCCTGTGGAAGGGCAAGGTCCCATGACCTCCCAACCTTTGATTCAAACTCCTGTAGCTGAAGTTAGAGCAGAAACTACACCTTCTAAGCCGTACTGACCCAAGTCGTTGGAATGCTTTGCTGAACACATTGCTCATTTCGATTTCCCCAACAAGATCAAGATGCCAACTAATGTGAAAACATACGACGGCACAGAAGACCCGGATGACCACTTGAACGTCTTCTCTGGGGCAGCCACTGTAGAAAAATGGAATGATGCCGAGTGCTGTCACATGTTCATGCAGACCCTGGTAGGACCGGCTCGCCTGTGGTTCAGTGGCCTACCGTCTCGGAGCATTTCCTCGTTTGATGATTTAAGGAGAGGTTTCACCTCAAACTTTAACCCCCTCAGGAAGTGTACCAAAGATGCCGCCATATTGCATCAAATCCAACAAGGGGAGCACGAAAACCTCCGTAGTTTCATTGAGAGGTACAAGAGGGAAGGTCTGCAGTATAGTGGTGCCACCGAGAAGATCCGGGTGTCGGGATTCATGGGAGCCATTCGTCCCAAGAAGTTACTAAGAAGGTTTCATGAAGATGTTCCCCAAACCATGGAGGAGACTTTCGAAAGAGCAGAAGCCTTCCTCAGGGGAGAGGAAGCATTAACTCGACAGGACACCAGGAAGAGGGATCGAGGGAGCTGGAGAGACAGCTCAACGAGCTCCCGGAGGCCTCACTTTCAACCCTACAATGAAAGACGATCAGGGAGATCCTATGACAACCAAAGGGGAGAAGAAAGACGACAGTCCCCAAGATCAGGAAGGTACCATGACAAAGAAAAACAGGTTTTCACTGTCCTCACTAAGACTCCTCAAGAGATACTCTCCACAGAGGAAGTAAAGTACACCTTCCGACCCCCCAGACCTCTGTCTAAGCCAGCTAGCAAGAGGGATGCCAGTAAACATTGTGCCTTCCACAATGATACGGGGCATCACACAAACGATTGCTACCAGTTGAAGAAACGGATAGAAGAAGCTGTTAAGTCCGGGGAACTCGCTCACCTGATCAAAGACATCAAGGGGAGGAGAGATGAAGGGAAGAAAGATAAAGAGGTCAATATGGTCAGTCTTGAAGGAAACCAGCAGGTCAAGAAGGCTCGAACCGAGCCCTGGAACAAACAATACATCTGCCTCCCTCCGGCTCCCGATGAACTGATAGTCACACCCGTGATAGTGGAAGCCGAACTTGATGGCCTCCCTGTGGACAGGGTATACATGGACTGTGGAGCCTCATCAGAGGTGATGTATGAACGATGCTTTGAATCCTTGAGCCCGGAGATCAAGTCCAAGCTCAAACCATCCGACGCCTCACTGGTGGGTTTCTCAGGGGAACGAGTACATCCCCTAGGGAAGCTCACACTTAGCGTCTGTTTCCGTGACGGAGACTTATCAAGGACTGAGGAGCTAACATTCTCCGTTATCAGGTACCCTTCAAATAACATTGTCATCTTTTCACTGTCAAGGACAGAAGAGTTGACTTTCTCTGTTATCAGGTACCCTTCAAGCTATAACGTTCTCATTGGAAGAATGGGAATCGCCACTTTCGGTGCGGTCGTGTCAACAACTCATGGCTTAATGAAGCTCCCCACTCCTAATGGAATTGCAACCCTGAAGCCAACGGCAGAGGCTCTTTTGATAGCCTCCGTGGAAGAGAACAGAGGTTCCAAGAGTCCGGAAACACCAAGCGGTGGTCCCATCCGGGAGGTTAGCATCAATGCTGCCTGTCAGGAGCAGACCATCAAAGTAAACAACCTGCTTCCCGATAAGGTTATGAGTGAACTAATTAACCTTTTGTAGGATAGTCAAGACGTGTTCGCTTGGTGCCCCGGAGACATGACAGGTGTCCCCAGAGATATGGCTGAACACTCTCTCAACATAGCTCCCTCATATAAACCAGTTGTCCAGAAGAAAAGGAGCCTGGCCCCAGCAAGGAGCCAAGCTGCCTGTCAGGAGGTGGAAAAACTGGTAGAAGCAGGCATCCTAAGGGAGGTTCAATATCATTCGTGGGTGGCAAATCCGGTCATGGTTGCCAAGCAAGACGGATCTTGGAGGATGTGTGTCGATTTCAAGGATCTCAACAAGGCCTGCCCTAAGGATTGCTATCCCTTGCCCGAAATTGATTGGAAGGTGGATTCTCTCGCCGGCTTCCAATACAAGTGCTTCTTGGATGCCTACAAGAGATACCACCAAATTCAGATGAAGCAAGAAGATGAAGAAAAGACAGCCTTCCATACCGACAAGGGGATCTTTTGCTATAAGAAGATGCCCTTCGGTCTAAAGAATGCGGGAGCCACCTACCAACGGTTGGTGGACCAAGCTTTCTCGAAACAAATTGGAAGGAATATGGAAGCTTATGTGGATGACCTTGTCATCAAGAGCAAATCTGGGGAGGCCATGATCCAAGACATCCGAGAAACGTTTGACAACCTTCGAAGAATAAACATGAAGCTCAACCCTGTCAAGTGCTCCTTTGGGTTCGAGGAGGGGAAATTTCTAGGCCACATTGTTGGAAAGCAAAGCAACAAAGCAAACCCAAGCAAGGTCCAAGCAGTCCTTGACATGAAGTCTCCTACCACAAAGAAAGAAGTGCAGAGCCTCAACGGTAAAATTGCTGCCTTAAAACGTTTCTTGCCCAAATCCGCGGAAAGATCCTTACCTTTCTTTAAAACACTCAAAAACTGTGTCGATAAAAAGGATTTCCGGTGGACAGCTGAGGCAGAGGCTGCCTTCTTGGAACTCAAAAAACACATAGCTTCCCTGCCTGAAGTGGCAGCCCCTGAGGTAGGGGAAGTAATAACAGTTTATTTGTCTGCAGGAGCGGAGGCTGTGAGCTCAGTCCTCTTGGTTGACGGAGGAAAGGAACAAGTCCCAGTATACTTTGTCAGCAGAGCCCTCAAAGATTCTGAAATTAACTACACTCCCATAGAGAAGCTTGTATTGGCACTTGTGCACACCGCCAAGAGGCTCAGACGGTACTTCCAGGCCCATCCCATGAAGGTCATCACAGATCAGCCCATACGAGCCATCTTAGAAAAACCAGAAGACTCGGGGAGGTTAGCCAAATGGGCCATTGGCCTAGGAGAACACAAAATAGAGTACCTACCGAGAAGGGCTTACAAGGGACAAGTGTTTGCTGATTTCCTTGCCGAGTTACCCCACCTGCAGGCAGATGAAGAAATGAACGAGATTGAGGAGCAACCTGATCTTCAGGGGAAATGGTGCCTTTTCACTGATGGAGCCTCAAGTGTAGAAGGTTCCGGGGCTGGTCTTGTCATCAGGGACCCTCACGGAACCGAATACACTTATGCCCTCCGTCTGGACTTCCCCTGCACCAACAACGCTGCTGAATACGAGGCCCTACTGGCCGGGTTGCGATTGGCAAAAACAATGAAGGTACAAGAGCTAAAAGTCTTTGTTGATTCAAATCTTGTGGTCAAGCAGGTGAATGGAGGATACACAGCCAAAGAACCCTCAATGATTAGGTACAAGGACAAGGTCAAAGAACTCATCAAAGAATTCAAAGAGTTCTCATTGGAGCAAGTGTCAAGGACTAAGAATAAGCAGGCAGATGCCCTCAGCAAGCTGGCTTCCTTGACTTTCGCTCACCTTACCAAGAAGGTCCTAGTTGAGGTGCTGAAAGAACCATCCATTGATGACAGAGAGGTACAAGATGTGGTCACCGAAACAGACTCCACATGGATGACACCCATAATGTCCTACTTGAAGGAAGGGAAGCTGCCAGAAGATGAGCTGGAAGCTAAGCGGTTGGTCATAAAGGCGAGGCAATATGTAATCGAAGATGACAAGCTCTACAAGAATGGGTACTTGGCACCCCTACTAAGATGCGTGGGCCCCAACCAGAGTAACTACCTCATCAGGGAGGTACACGAGGGCATATGTGGCATGCATTCTGGGCCACGGTCCGTGGTATCAAAGCTCATGAACTTGGGCTACTACTGGCCCACCATGCACAAGGATGCCTCCGAAACAATCCGAAGATGTGAAGCCTGTCAGCTACAAACACCGATCAAGACCAACCCCAAGCATGACCTTGTCCCCATTATCTCAGCATGGCCCTTCTACAAATGGGGGATGGACATTGTGGGTCCCTTCCCGCAGTTCGCAGGAAAATTGAAGTTCCTTCTCGTGGCAGTAGACTACTTTACCAAATGGCCAGAGGTTAAACCATTGGCTACCATCTCAGGAAAACATGTGATAACCTTCGTATGGGAGCAAATAGTCTGCAGATACGGCCTACCAGGGGAGATGGTGACAGACAATGGGAAGCAATTTGCCAACAAACCTTTCAGCAGCTGGTGCTCCGAGCTAGGCATCAAGCAGGTCTTCAGCTCAGTAGCTTACCCCCAGTCCAACGGACAAGTTGAGCGGATGAACAGAAGCATCGTTGAAGGAATTAAAACGAGACTAGGGAGATATGGCAAGAAATGGATTGATGAGCTCCCCAGCGTCCTGTGGGCCATAAGGACCATGGAAAAGACAAGCCATCAAAGGACCCCATATAGCCTCGTCTTTGGAAGCGAAGCTGTCATACCAGCCGAGATAGGGGTAAGCTCAAGAAGAAGTACTCGCCAAGATGCTCACCACAATCAAAGGGAGGTCCTGCTCAATCTGGACCTACTCGAAGAATCAAGAGACCAAGCCTCCATCAGGGAAGCAAGGTACAAAAAGAAACTCGAAGCATACTACAACACAAGGGTGAAGAAAGAGGCCTTCAGGCCAGGGGACCTCGTGTTGAGATGCAATGAAGCCAGCAAGCAGCAGAATGTAGGGAAATTGGGTCCCCGATGGGAGGGTCCCTATGTCGTAAAAGAAGCCCATAAAGGGGGATCCTATAAGCTAGCTGATCCTAATGGCAACATGATTCCAAGGCATTGGAGTGACAAGCATTTAAAACGTTTCTATGTTTGAAAGTTGTAAACGTCTCTTTTGTACCATCAAAGTTATGATGAATGAATGAATTATGTTTCAAGATATTAACTTGTCGCTTATCTTATCAAAGGGTGAGCCCCTCCAAACCAGGCTCCATGGGATCCGGCGCTATACCTACCCATGAAACGGGGATGAGCTCCCAGGCCACAACTGCTCAACAGGTAACAAGGCTAAGTAACCTTCCTGTATACAGGGTGAGTCCCTAATACAATCCACGACTCCATGGGACAAGTCCTTAGAAGGAATACCTAAACCCATGAAAGAGGGTGAGCTCCTCACACCAAGACAGCTCCCACATGTTCACACTTAATATAAAACGAACATAACACTAAGAAACCGTTTGAAAAAAGTCTAAAACATAAACGAAAAAAGCTGATAGGATGAGCATTGCATCGGTTCCTTAGCTAAGTATCCTAAGTTGGATGACTGCAGCATCCACCTTTGGGAGAAAAGTTAAAGACATTGCAAACACTATGAACGACAAGTAACAGAGTCAAAACAACGAAGCAATAAACATAGATAAAGCATCAACCCCTAAAGGGGGGAGCATTCCATTAAAAGACAATAATTAAAAGCCCCAAGGGCTGAGTACAGCATAGTTCGGTTACAAAAGACATGCTAAAAACTTGAAAACATAACTAAGGCAAGTCACGGGGTAGCTGGGTCTTCGGCTTCATGGGTGGCAGCATCCTCACCAGGGGGAGCCAAGGCTCGGTTACCAACATCATCATAAAGGCCCTCTGTGTCAAGACCGGCAAAGGGATCATCTTCGCTAGAAGGAGGGAGAGACTCAACCTCCAGAGCTTGTAGGGGGGAAGGACTCTCAAATACCTGCTCTAAATTTGGAACCTTAGAAGAACTAGCAGGTTTTATACGTTTGGAACTGCCCTCCCCACCGTCGGCTCCCTCCAGCATGATCATAAGAGGCCTTTTTGACACATAAGAGCCAAACACTTGGTCAGCCACATCCTTTTTAAGGCCTTCCGGCTCCAAGTCTTGAAGGAAGGAGAGAGGCTGCTCAGAAGCCTTGGCAATAGCAGAGATATAGGGGTAAGTTGCAAGCTCCATTGCCTTCACAGCATTCACAAACTCGTCACCGGAAGAAGGCTTAAAGGATGGCAGCTCTTCAAGATCCTGACCCTCCCGAGCCGCTTTAAAGCCGGCTTGAATCCCTCCATGGCGACCGAAAGCTATGGCCTTTGCATAAATGTCAGCCAGGGGAGCATTAAATTCTTGGGAGTGCAGGAGGTTGGTGACAAAGCGAGCTACCCCCTTGGAGACCAACCACTCTTTCTCTTCGGTCAAACGGTCCACCTGGACTCGAAGCTCTGTTCCCACCCTCTCCACCGAGGCCAACTCCTGCTTAACTGCCTGACGTGCCCGAGCCAACCCCTCCCTCTCCTCTGCAACTTTAGCCTTCTCATCATGAAGACCCTTGAACATCTTCTCAAATTTTTCCTTCTCTAAACCAAGCTGAGTCTTCGACACAACCAACTCTTGAACCAAGTCTTTCTCCCGAGCAGCAAGCTTGGTCAACTCCTCCCTCGCCTTCACCAACTCAGCCTCATGCTCTTCAAAAAACTCTTCCACTTGTTCCCTCCTTGCCATCAACTCACCCCATCTGGCCATACCATCCGGGAACAAAGATAGGAATTGCCCGAAGTGGTAATACATCTTCTTCATCACGTCCCTGTCTGTCCATTCCTTGTGGAGCTCTCTCTCAGCATCTGGAACACAATGGTCTATCAGATCACGGCACACGGAAGCTTTCTTCAACAAATCAGTAGACTTGATATCCCAATCTGGCACAAACACTCCTTCAACAGGCTCCTGCTGGGCAGGAGCATCAGAAACATCTTCAACGGCAGCTTTGGAACTTTCACCACCTTCAACTGACAATAACTTTGAACTTGGACTTGGTGCAGCAACATCCTTTGGCTTCTTGAAAACAACATCGTCTTTCTTCGGGGAGGATAATGTCAGCTTGCCCTTCCCAGGGGCAGGGGTATACCCCAACGCTGAAGAAATCAGAGAAGAATCTTCATCTTCATCTCCTAAGACCAAGGGCACAACAGAAGAAGCCCCCTGACCCGAAGAAGCAGTTTGAAGTCGCTTGCTGGAGCGACGGGCAGTAACAGACCTCTCCACAGAAGGCTCTGTAGCAGCAGCAGACGATGTGATCACACTTGTGTACACTCCCTTGAAACGAACATGCTCAGTCTTCACAACAACATTCTGACCCTCAGCAACACTCCGAACCTTGAATTTCACGTCAGCAATATCATCCAAAGCCAGAAAATCCAAAGTGCTCATCTCTGCAAAAAAGACAAAAGGGTTAGACAACATAACAAGGATAAGGGTACCAAAGAGGAGACAGGGAGACACCTACCCTTCCCACCATGATATATCACCGGGTCAGTCCCAAGATCATGCCAGTTGGCACTCAAACCCACCATCACCAGAAAATCCTCAGGAAAGGTACGAAGACGAGTAGGGAAGCCACGCAGCTTCTCCAACAACACTTGGTCGAGAGTACCAGGTTCAGGCTCCTTCTCATTCAGGGGAGCATCCGAAGATCTCCGAGGAGTTTTAAAAGGTAGGAAGTCAGAATTTAAGAAAAAGAATTTGTCTTTCCAGGAGGAAACAATCCCGATGACACTAGAAATAAGAGCCGGTTCACATTGAGTCTTCTCAATGGTAAACCAGTTCCCATTTTTAGCCAATCTGAAAAACCGCCGGTACATGGCCAAGGAAGGCTTATGACCAAGGCAGCGACACACTATCTCGAAGTGCAAAATTCTTGCAACTCCGGACGGACACAACTGATCAAGGGAGAGTTGATGATATTCTAAAACATTAAGGAAAAAGGTGGAAAAGGGGTACCTAAGGTTACCCTGATCAAACTGACGGGTATACACCGCCACCTTGCCAGTAGGAACGGAGGTCACAGGGGTTTTTCCCTTTGGAACAGTAGGATTAAAAGACAAAGGAATACCGATCTCAGTACAGAATCGCTCAACATCGGACTTAGATAGCCGAGTAAATTGATTTGCGAGATCAGTTTTCGACATAATGAAAGGCAAGGTATGACAAAAGAGAGAAGTTACTTACCAGATTTATAGGGAAGAAAAGAGGATCACCGGTTGAATAATCGTGGGAGAGAATATGACGGTTTTCTAGTTTAGGAATGAAATGGAGAAGAAAGAGGGTTTATCTCTTTATAAGAGATTTAAAATTTGAATTTAATGGCATTAAACGGTTATCAAGGGAAACCATCATTCAGCTGTCCTAGGGGATGACGTCAGCCTAGACCCTTGTCATGTCAACAGTCGCCTGGGACGGCTGATGGGACACTCGCCTGCTCCCTAGGGAGTAATGGTGATAGCCATATTAAATTAAAAAATCAGACCATCATGACAAATGCAAGGCCAAAAGCTTGCACGAAATTTGATGAAGGAAAAAATAACAAACCAACGCTCCCATAAGGGAGCCAGGGGTTTGTAAAAATTACCCGGTGCTAACCCCAGCTCGAGCAGCGTTACCACCAGGAAATAAGACAATGAACAAGTCACAAGCACTTCTAACTTCTTTACAAATGCTTATGACTGGGGGGCTGATGACGTGTGTCCTAAAACGACAACGTCTAGACCTCTCGTCAAAAAGATAAGCAAAATAAGTTTGATTAAGAGGTTGCCTGACTTAGTGGAGCTGGTATAAGGCAGCCGACCTGCCGTATAGGAGCCTCAGGGCAGAAAGCAAACAGTAAAATGTCTTGGAAATGTAAAAAGGGATTTTGGCTTATTATCTTTGCAAGGGACAAAACATCACACAGCTCCATACCTTGTATTGGAAAAGATAAAAGCTGAAAATATCCCAAAAGGGAAAAGTCTCACTGCTGGGAACTAAAAGAGGGTCAAAACACATCCAGGTATGATAGGGAAGCTACCCTGAGGGAGCTCCTGGGCAGAATTCGACTGCCTATATAAGGAGACCCTTGGGTAGACATTCCATACACACTTCTCACTTCTTCTCTCTACCCTTATACTCTCTACTTCATTAATTCCCAACTCCAAATGAATATGTACTTATTCTCACGCCGGAGTCCAAACGCAGGAGGCTCCCTCCTGCGTTAAGGCTAACGGTGTCTGCTACCTTTGTGCAGGTCCCTTCCAGGAGCTTGAAGACCCCCATTCTCAGAACCAAACCCAAAACCTTAACTGAATCCTATCTTAAAACCTAAACCTTAACGTAATATACCCTTAACCTATAATCCTAAGCATCTCCTAACCTAATACCGGTCATTTTCCTTGTTGTAGCAACAGTCACAAAATTTATCTTCACTATTCATCAAAATAAATGTTCCACGTTTATTACTTTAGGCATTTAAAAGAAAACGCGTAAAGAAGTATAGTGTAGGCGTTTACTTAGAAACGCCTAGGTTGTAGGATTATAGCGTTAAGGAAAACGCCTCTCACCCTAATCTAAGGTTTGTGTGTAACCAGTGGAAGGAAAACAAAGGAAACGCATTTCGGCAGGAAAGATTAGTTAGTTGTAACATCCCAGTTTTTTGCCACGGGTGTAACGTGGTGGGTGTCAAATCACTATAGAGTGATAAATTTTGCCACGGGTATAACGTGGTGGGGGAATGATCACAGTTATGTGATAAAATTGGCATAAACATAATATGGCAAAGGATTTAATTCACATGTTATAAATTACAATTTGCCGTAGCTTGATTATGATGGTGGATTGGTGTGGTTAAAACTGGGAATTGGAAAACATTATTAGATTGTTGATAAATGAACTCCCTTAGCATGGCTAATAGTTGTTTAAATAATGTTTTCCAGGTAAATCACCGGTATGGGATTAAAGAAGTAAAGCCAAGCCTCAGTTAGTTGAAGGATCGAACAATATGTTTATAACCCGTTTTTGGATGTATAAATCATGGGTTATTTACACAAGTTCTGGTTATGTAAACTTACTCAACTTATCAAATAAATATATAATGTGAATTATTGAAGGTGTTGTTTTATCACATTATATTAGTGCATTTGCTTCCGCTGTATAAAAAAAAATATGGGACCGCTTTTGGAAGATACTAATATAAATAAGTGTATTAAAATTACGGGTGTTACATTAGTATGTTCTTATGTGGTTTAATTAAGGATCATTAGGTTTTAATTCATTGTTTTAGACGAGTCAATAGGTATATTAGTTTAGGCGAAGTTTATGATCTGGCCTCGGGTTAAACATGTGTCGAATTTGTCTTGCACTAAGGCTAAGGCTGGATAAAGAAACCTGTTTGGGTACAGTAACGGGTCAGGTCACAGTAACCAGTTTACATGTTTAGATATTTCAGCACTTAACTCAACTGTTGCTGATATGGGTCATATGTTAGTATGTAGGTAGCTTAAACCTGCTATGGGTCAACTGCACTAAACTGTTATTATTTGATTTAAGGTTTAATTATTGACATTAAAACTTAAAAAAAAAAGTTGCATTATACATAGGTCTGAGGCTGCAGTTGTGTGTTCAGATAACACAAATATCTACAGCCTGCACAAATGTGTACAACCTGTTACTAAGAAACATAACTGTTCAACAAAGTTTGAAACAATCATGCAATGCACAATAGTTTAGCCGCCTATGTATGCAGACACTTACACAAAACAAATGGTTGCGCAATAATTCATGGTTCCTTTTTTAAAGACTTTCACTTAACCCATTTTGTATGACAAAAAATTGTTGTCGCCAAAAAGGCGAACTTAACAGTTTGCGCCATTTTCTTCCTGCATTTTAATTTTTATTTTTCTCGGACAAAGAAAATTACTTTAAGATAACGGGCAGGCGGGCAACAAGCTGCGCCGCTAACCCTTTCTGAATAGCAAATCCTAATCTACTAAAAACGTAACCCTGCCCACCCGAAGCCGAGACACTACTATGAATAACCCGCTGTACCCTGGTCAGGAAACGGGTAGCCTCTGGTGCCAATGAGCCAAAGGTATCAAAAGCCAATGGTACAAAAACGTGTTGGTTCTCCTCGCAGGCTTTAGCATGTTTTTCTACCTTCTTTGCCTCTGCTTTCCGCACCGCTTGCCCAACTACGAAGCCACTATCCCTTAACCCAACTAGGGGAGATACACCTGTCAAGTCAACACAAGCATGCTTCCCCCCGGCCCATCCAAAGACAAGGAGATCTGCTGGTCGTAGGGTTGATCTCCCTTTTGCTGGATCCGAGAGGAAGTTCACAGGGGCCTCCTTTTTGGCTGAGATCCCAGCACGTCTTAAAATGTCCCACAGAATGTCTCGAACCCAATCATGTCGATATTTGAAACCGGGTAACTCCTTACAATGAACCGCATGTTCCCCGTATTCATCCAGGCAGGCCTTACGACAAATCGGACAGATTTCATCCTCCTGGTACATGGGGATCATCAGACGATATTTAAGAATGGCCCTGTATTCAATAGCAGACATGCTTTGGCCTAGACCTTCGATCGGGATGACAGTCAGGAAATCTTGGGCGTGGGGGCTTTGCAAGCATTCAATAACTTCCTGCATTTGTTTAAAATTTATTAAAATTGTCTACTAACAATGTGTTTAATAAATAGGGGTTTGGTGTTAGACATATAATTCTTATTTCCCACATTATATCTTGTATATCCTAAGTATATATTTATCCTAAGTTTAGTCAAGGGTCATGTTAGTTAATTGTCAACCGACACGTCGGTTTATAGTCAAGGGGACACACCCCTTCATCATGTATAAATAGGGGACATATTGTTTCATTTGTCATTGTATTGAATCTTTAGTTTCACATATTCTCTCTCAATCATAATCCCTCATCCAATCCTGTAATCGATCCTGCGATCTACATTTGGCATCAGAGCATTCGGTTATCAAAAGAGTTCCATTGATTACACAAGAGCACGAAGAAGAAGATCTAAGTTCAATCCCCAGTTTTTGTTTTCCGAAACAGAGGCAGACGAAAGACGATTAGTATTTGTCGGAACAATCATCAAGGCCAAACAGGATTGAAGTAGAAGATCAATACCAAAGTATATTACCGTTCAAAGACGAAGAATAAGAACCGGTCAGATTTTTCCGGCGAACTTCATCTTCTCCGGCGAGATACCGGAACCGAAGAATATTGTTTAAACGCATCAAAGACGGTTATACTTATCCCTGCCCTATTAGAATATCATAATCGAATACACAAAATCTTAATCCAAGTCGGAAATCAAACTTTTTTTTCATACTCTGTTTTGTTCGAAGTTTTTTCGTTTCCCGCCAAAATTTTTATAAACAAAGCCAATTTTTTCTTATACTTCAAAATTAGTTTCGAACATCACTGATACGAAAACAGAATCGTTTTTGCAATTTTATTATCAAAACCATCAAAGTTTAATAAGGATTAAGAAAATTTTTCGGGTTCGAATAAGGAAGAACCGGAAATTTTTTTTCTCTAAAACTTTTCGTATTCGATCATCGTTTTGGATAGGCGATCCAAACAGTCTATTGTGGAACATTGTTGTTTCATTCAGATCATTTCAGACACAAAAAGGAAGTGTCTGTATTTTGGGCAGTAGGTTCTTGAAGAAGAGGTTGACTTTGAGAAGTCAACGTAAGAAAGTCTAAAGAATAATTGAGGGATTTATTTTTGGTCATCAGTGTTTTCGGGGTTTTAATTATCACTGATTAGAAAGTTTTTATTATTATTGAAGTCAAATATTAAACAAACAAGGGGGTTTGTTTTAGAAGGGTGTTTTAAAGATTCAGTGTTATTTGAAGAACACTAATCATATTGTTGGAGGATTATCAAGTCAAAAGGATTGACTTTAGAAATTTAGTTAGAGGAACATTATTGATACACAAAAATATTATAACGAAATTCTTGATACTTTGTTAAGGCGCCT
The DNA here is from genome assembly GCA_028751855.1 of Ambrosia trifida. NCBI lineage: Eukaryota > Viridiplantae > Streptophyta > Magnoliopsida > Asterales > Asteraceae > Ambrosia > Ambrosia trifida. Next base: position 7,568,709 of record CM054129.1, read on the forward strand.
ACGAAATATCAAAACCTTTGTTAACCAAATAATATTTTAAGTATATCGATTTAAGTTTGACCACTTGTCGAACAAAGTTCCTAAAGAAACGTGGGTATTCCATATTAGATTTGGACAATAGGGAAGAAAAAGAAAAAGTCCGCAGAAGACGCCCATTAAACCCACAATGACAACGAAGGAGACGATCACGAAAGAGACTCTCACTTTTAGCCTCCAAACACCGATGTTGACATCTACAAATTACACGATTTGGGCTGTTCGTGTTAAAGCAATATTGAGTGCAAATGGTCTTTGGGAAGTAGTGGAACCCATAGAAGGCACGTCAACGGTAGATGTAAAGAAGGATAGGACAGCGATTGCCTATCTCTTCCAGGCAATTCCAGAAGATATGGTGATGCAGGTGGCGTCACATAATACAGCAAGAGAAATTTGGGAAGCATTAAAGACAAGATTTATTGGAATTGACCGAGTCCAGAAAGCAAGACTTCAATCATTACGCACAGAATTTGAGATGATAACGATGAGAGAGACAGAGACCATAGACCAGTTTGCTGGTAGGTTAAGTGAGATTAGTACAAAGTCAAAAACCCTAGGAACGACAATTGAAGAGTCGATGTTGGTACGAAAATTGGTGGACTCCATACCAGAGAGGTTCCTACAGATTATTGCATCCATAGAGCAATATTCAGATATAGATTCCATGACGTTAGATGAAGCGCTTGGAAGACTTAAAGCTTATGAGGAACGCCTTAAGTCAAGAGATGAGAAGAAATATGGACCAGCCGGTCAAGAGAAGCTGTTATTTACAAGGCAAGAAAGAAGACCTAACAGCAATTACAAGAACTACAATCAGAATCGAGGTAGACAGAACTTTAGGAAGTTCAATAAGAGTCAAAGATATGAGAAGAAGAGCTTTGACAGATATGGCCATCAAGATCAGAGAAGTGATCGAAATCCCACTAAGAATCGTCATGACAACAGTAGTTACAAGCCCAGAAGAGATGGCAGCATTGTAAGATGTTACAATTGCAATGAATTAGGACATATAGCTCCTAGATGTCCTAAACCTCGAAATAAGCAAGAAGAATCTCACCTAGTAATGGAAGAAGAGGATCCCACATTACGTATGGTAGTTGGTGAAGAAAGAAGTGTAGTTCTCGAAGAAAAGAAGATAATACCAGAACGCTATCACAATGAAGAAAATGTAAATGAAGTATGGTATTTAGACAATGGCGCAAGCAATCATATGACAGGAAGATGCTCCTATTTCACAGAATTAGACGAAAAGATAGCAAGCAGCGTAAAATTTGGAGATGGATCGTGTGTTAACATCAAAGGTAAAGGCTCAATAGTACTGGAATGTAACAATGGAGAACAAAGACTAGTCACAGAAGTATACTACATTCCAACGCTCCAAAGCAACATCTTAAGCCTCGGGCAAGTTACAGAATCAGGATGTAAAGTAATTATGGAGAATGAACATCTATGGATCTATGACGCCTACAACAACCTATTGATGAAAGTCCCAAGAGCTAAAAACAGACTCTACAAGGTAAAGCTCAGAATAACAAATCCGATTTGTTTACAAGCTACAATAGATACACCTGCATGGCTATGGCATGCACGTATGGGACATGTGAATTTTGATTCACTAAAACAATTAAGCACAAAAGGAATGGCACGTGGATTGCCAAAGATTCAGCACCCGTCTCAAGTATGTGATGCATGTATTACGGGAAAACAAAGCAGACTTCCATTTCCCTCTCAAGCAAGTTTTAGAGCTACAAGACCTCTAGAACTCGTACATGCAGACTTATGTGGACCGATTTCACCCACATCATTAGCAGGCAACAACTATTTCTTCCTGATAATTGACGATTATTCAAGATATATGTGGATCTACATGCTTAAGTCAAAAGACCAAGTTTATGAAAATTTCAAGAAGTTTCTAAGCGAAGCTCAGACAGAGACAAGTCACAAGCTCAAAAGATTAAGAACGGATCGTGGAGGAGAGTTTACTTCTAAAGCTCTTACCGCATATTATGAGGATAAAGGAATCCTTAGACAGCTTACAGCACCTTACACGCCACAGCAGAATGGTGTAGTAGAAAGAAAGAACCGTTCAGTAATGAGTATGACCAGAAGCATGTTAAAGGCTATGAACGTACCATAGAACTTATGGGCAGAAGCAACACGACAAGCGATATACATACAGAATAGGTTACCTACCAAAGCATTAAAGGGAATGACGCCCTACGAAGCAGTAAATGGCAAAGCACCCAATATCAAGCATATTAGAGTATTTGGATGCACAGCATATGCAAAGGTAACAACGCCCTATTTAAAGAAGTTAGAAGACAGAAGCAAGAAAATGGTACATCTAGGAAACGAAAATGGTTCAAAAGCCTATAGATTATATGATCCCATAGAAGAAAAGATACACATTAGCAGAGATGTCCAATTCATAGAAAACGAACCATGGGATTGGAACAACTACTTAAAAGAAGGAAGTAATAACGAACCATCTTGGACAAGATTCGAAGTTTATGGAGATCACGAAAGTGAAGCTGTACAAGAGCAAAGTAATGAGGACAGTGAAGATCAAGATAATGAATGTGATAATGAATTTTTTAGCAGTCCAATTACAGCTACACGAACTCCAATAACAATTCAAGAAACGCCGACAACTGATCCAGCAGTTGAGACAAGTACTCAAGAGTTAGAAGACTCACCAGGCTCCCAACATAGACCAGTTCGAGCCCTTAGATCACTTAATGACATCTATGCAGCCACACAACCTCTTAGACCAGAAGAATATGAACATCTATATTTAGCATATGATGAAGAACCTGCAAATTACAAAGAAGCAGCAGAATACCCACAATGGATAGAAGCAATGGAAAGCGAAATAGACTCAATAGAGAAGAACAATACTTGGACATTGACTACACTTCCCTCAAGTCAGAAACCAATAGGTCTAAAATGGGTATTCAAGGTCAAGAGAGACGCAAGTGGACAGATCACCAAATACAAGGCCAGATTAGTAGCAAAAGGATACGTACAACAAGAAGGAATAGACTATAATGAAGTTTTTGCACCAGTTGCAAGAATAGAAACAATCAGGCTACTATTAGCATTGGCAGCACAGAGAGGATGGCAAGTACATCACTTAGATGTAAAATCAGCATTCTTACATGGTGAATTAAAAGAAGATGTCTACGTTTCACAACCAGATGGATTCATAAAGAAAGGAAAAGAAAATCTAGTCTACAAGCTAAAGAAAGCTCTATATGGTTTGAAGCAAGCACCAAGAGCATGGAACATAAGGCTGAATAACATCCTAAAGGAAATTGGATTTATAAGATGTCCGCAAGAGCAAGCAGTATACAAGAGAACTTCAAAGCAGTCAACAATAATTATAGGAGTTTATGTCGATGACATAATAGTTACGGGAAGTTCAATAAAGGACATATCAAGCTTCAAGAAAGAAATGCAAGGCAAGTTTGAAATGAGTGATTTAGGACCACTCACTTACTATCTAGGGATAGAAGTTAGTCAAACACAAGGAAAGATACAATTGAAGCAATCAGCCTACGCGAAGAAAGTCGTTAAAGAAGCCAGACTAGAAGACTGCAATCCAACAAAATATGCAATGGAATCAGGTCTAAAGCTCACTAAAGAAGATGAAAGTGAACCAGTCAATGAAACAGAATATAGAAAGCTAATTGGAAGCTTAAGGTATCTTACACATACCAGACCAGATATCACCTACGCAGTTGGATACGTCAGCAGATTTATGGAAAAGCCAAAAACAACGCACTTGAAGGTAGTTAAGCACTTAATAAGATATATCAAAGGCACATTGAATTATGGAATTCAATACAGCAAAAGTAAAGAAGCAGAAATCACTGGATACAGCGACAGCAGTTATGGAGACCAAGATGATGGAAAAGGAACAACAGGAACAATATTCTACTACAGAGATTCACCTATCACATGGACAAGTCAGAAACAAAGTACAGTAGCACTATCATCATGCGAATCAGAATTTATGGCAGCTACATCAGCAGCATGTCAAGCAATATGTCTACAAGGAGTACTCAGCGAACTCACGGGTGAACAACCAAAGAAGATAACACTACTAGTAGACAACAAGTCAGCAATACAACTTATGAAGAACCCAGTGTTTCATGGAAGATCAAAGCATATCAACATAAGGTATCACTTTATCAGAGAATGCATAGAGAACGAGCAGATACAAGTTGATCACATCAGTGGAGAGATGCAGAAAGCAGATATACTCACCAAGGCACTACCAAGAATAAAATTTCTCGAGATGCGACGTCTCATAGGAGTTGAAGACCTTGGGGAAATCAAGAATTAAGGGGGAGAATGTTAGACATATAATTCTTATTTCCCACATTATATCATGTATATCCTAAGTATATATTTATCCTAAGTTTAGTCAAGGGTCATGTTAGTTAATTGTCAACCGACACGTCGGTTTATAGTCAATGGGACACACCCCTTCATCATGTATAAATAGGGGACATATTGTTTCATTTGTCATTGTATTGAATCTTTAGTTTCACATATTCTCTCTCAATCATAATCCCTCATCCAATCCTGTAATCGATCCTGTGATCTACATTTGGGATTCAAGCAATGGCAAAGGATGACGATCGAACCATAGTAGAGGCAAAATTATCACTCGACTATTGCTATCGCCTTGAAAGTTATGCCTGTATATAGCCTGAAAACTATACCAGCACATTGCTTCATCCAACATTGATAATATTCGGCTCAGCAACTCAAATTACATCTATTCCTGACTGTCCTGATATACAAAAACACTACTTTGAAATTGCTACTCGACACATGGCAGAAATCAAAGTCCGATCTGAAGGAATCATAGGTAATGTTTTACACAGAAATAAAAAATTTACTGCACACATACATATTACAATTGCCAAATCACTTCCGGTGAAATATACAGATTACATAGGTATTGTCTGTAGCATCAAAGACAAGTTTACAATAAAAAGCAGTTGTATGTTGTTGTGACTGTGCGCGATCTCAGGTAGGTAGCATAAGACTGTTTTTAGTGTTTCAACTCCTTTTTGTCACCACCTTACAATCCGTTTTGCACAACAACCAAGATACCACAATTGCTGTCTGGGAAGAAACATGCACATGGGCAGACAGATTTGATCGTCGCCAAATAGGGAATGCAACGGTGCCTGTTATCATAGCAATGACCGGTTTGAAAGCTAAACGGCTTACAAGTGACCATATATTTACCTTTGCTTGCACACCTATATATATATATATCAAACGACTTACATTTGTTTCTTTTTCAGCTTACTTGCAGCTACAAATAACCAGGGCAACATACACCTACCTAGAACCCGAAATCATGGAAACCGAGATTTCTGATTATTTTTTCCTATTAAAAACTTCCCCCAAATTATCTTTTTTTCTTACAGGTTTGCCAAAGTGGATCTTTCAAAACCTGTTGTCAGTCCACCAATAGAAAACACCACTTCCATTATTGAGCTGAAACAAATGCCAAACAATGCAGTCACAGTACGTCGGTTTGACTTATTTGTCCAATAGATATCACCCCAAGTTAACTGTTTTTCCCTGTCTATTGCAGAGCAGAAACTTTGTTGTTAATGGGTCAATCACACAGGCTCATATTGACAAGACAGGTACTACACCAAATGCCTTAAATGTCAAGGAAAAAGTTATCCGGCGTATGACAAATGGTTTTGTCGACATCACGGAAATATAGAAGACACAAACTTTATGTAAGCAACTTCTTTTTATACTATTTTGTTATTGTTGTTGTATTTAGAACCTTTTGTTTACAGGTTGGTAACAATTGTTTTCCTAAAATAGATTTTTTTATAATACAAAACAAATTTAGGCCTGCATTACATTAATTTACTAGATTACATGTACAACAACAATGAAAATCATATCAATGCCATTCCTCGTAGGGTCGGCCCTGAAAATTTGGGTGCCTGAGCCGAGCTGCAAAAGTCGTGCCCTTTAGCCTTACCTTTAGGCCTTAACGAAATAAATAATGTAAACTATTTTTTTAAGCTACGATTAAAGTCATATCAAATTGATTGATCAAATTTTATTTCCTAGTAGGTTGGGAATTCGAATCCCACAAAGGGTGAAAATATAAATAGGTGAAAGTTTGAAAATTAAAAAAAAAATTGTTTCATAACAAAAATAAAAGTTAAAAACCTGCTTTTTTTTCATAACAAATATAAATGAGTGAAAGTTTGGCAATTAAGTGTGAGCCCTCTTCATTCTATCTTCTTCGTCCTTTCTGGTCCTACACTAATTAATAAACCTGCAATTTTTTTTTCTCAAACCATTTTATTTTCTTCTTTAATTCTTAACCTCTCTCAACATTTCTTTATTTTCTGTTTTATATAAAATACCCTTCACTTTGATTAATACTTGATTAACAATTTTAGGGCTCAAACATACAAAAATCCATTGAATTAAGGACATCACTGTTAAGAAAACTTGGATTGCAATGTGCCCCCATGAAATTGGGCCCGGGTCGGGAGTCCTCCCCGCACCCCTTAAGGGCCGGCCCTGATTCTTCGTATATTGATGCATAAATACAAACTGATTTCTCACATATTGTTACAATTGATTTGACAATACAGTTGACTCATGTGTGTAATCCAGGTACCACATTCCTATTACCATTGATGATAAAACAAATTTCTTGGAGGCGACTGTGTTTGACAAGGTAGCCACACAATTGTCGGAGATCCCATGCAAGGAAATGTTCACCAACTCTGCTGCTCGAACAGCTATACGCAACAAAATTACAGCCAAGCCAGCCCAGTTTACAATCAGAGCGGTTAGGGATGATCATACGGCTTTAACATCATATTCAGTCAATAACGCCATTTTCCTCCAGCAAGATAAAACAACTGACATCACTTCCAGCAGCGCCAATCCAGCCGTATCAACTCCAGCGCCAATCACTCCTGCTTCTACCAGCTCTTCTGTGAACGAGAAAAAAAAAGATGCAAGTGCAAGACGCGAATTGTTTGACAAAGAAGGTATAAAACATTTTCCCACCTTCCATTATCACAACAAAATAATTATTAACGACCTTTTTTTAATAACAGAACCTGGAAATCCTGCCAAAAGACCGGCCACTGATAGCAGAATACGCGCAGCATAACAACCACGTTGCCTTTTTTGTTTATCATGGATGTTGCTGTCCTGACCTCTCTATGGTCTCTTCTGCATATTTGTTATTTACAGATACTGCGTATCGCTTAAACTTAGCGTCTTTTGTTTAGTATGAATGTTGGTATCCTAGGTTCTTTAGGTTCTGATCATGCTGTTGAATACATGCAGCAAAACAACAACGTTGCCTTTTTTATCATGGATGTTTATAACTATCGTTTCGCTTAACTTTAGTGCCTTGCACCTTTATGGGCTACTCATGAATGTCGGTATCCTAATTTTAGCGCCTTTGTTTACTATGAATTTTCTTTATGCTGCTGGAAGTACTGTTTAGCGCCTGTTGCTCTTTTCTGTGTTCACAAAACATATATAACAAAAGCGTTTAAGCAACAACATTTTTTGATATCTCTATTCGGTGAAAACCATGCTCAACAGTTGCGCGCTATGAATATTGGTATCCTAGGTTCTTTAGGTTCCGATCATGCTGCTGAATACGCGTAGCGCCTTTTGTTTAGTATGAATGTTGGTATCCTAACTTATGAATGTTGGTATCCTAACTTTAGCGCCTTTGTTTACTATGACTTTTCTTTATGCTGCTGCAACTACTGTTTAGCGCCTGCTGTTCTTTTCTGTTTTGACCAAACATATATAACAAAAGTGTTGTTAGTACATGATGTCTCTAAGCTAGTATAGACGATGTTTGGACAACGTTTAGGGTGTTTAGGTGTGCTTGGAAGTCGTTTTGGCTTGTTTGGAAGTAACACACGAGTAGAGACTGCTTTGGACGAGTAGACTTTCTACTCGTGTGATATTTGGCAGTTTTGGACGAGTACAAAATCCTACTCGTGTGTAATGCCTTCTACTCGTGTCTAAGGTCCTGGACGAGTAGAACACATATAAAAGCTTCCAATCATTGCCCTAATCATCAAGTTGTCACCTCACACATTCCCCAAGCACCCTACCCTGGTCTAAAGGTCTGAGATTGGTCCGTAAACACTCGTGCTCTGTTTTATCAATCAAATCAACCTTTTAACCGTATTTTGTGTGTGTTGATGCTTCATTTATCATAGTTTCATTGTCGTTTCTGTTATCCGAACCTTTTCAGAGGATTCCGCACTCTGAATAGTAAAGCTCGTGATTGTCGGGTGACCCGAAAGTCGATCCTACAAGTGTTTAACCAACAACACCATTCTGTAACAATCTTTTACATTCACATCATACACTCAACAACATTTGATAACTCTATTCAGTGACAAACATGCTCACAGTTGCGTAACGTGCAACTCGGCAACCAACTAGTTTATATGAAAGATCAAAGTCAGAGCCGGCCTTGGGGGTGGGCGAGCCGCACCCCGGTCGAGGCCCGTCTTTTTGAGGGGCCAAAATATTATATATATATATATATATATATAAATATATATATATATATATGTGCAATAACGGAACTTCATTAGGTTGAGGTGGGTCTCCTGCTCCCCTAATTTTATCCTAGAAGCAAAGGTGGAAGGTTTATTGGATTTTTGTTTCTGGTCTGTTGAGGTGGGTCTCCTGCTCCCCTAATTTTATCCACCACCACTACCGTCTACCACCACGGTCCACCACTACCATGGTCCACCAGCCACCACCACTACCACCACGGTCCACCACCACCACCACAACGGTCCACGACCACCACCACCTACCATCCACCACCACCACGGTCCACCATCGTCTACCACCATCCACCATCACCACCACTACCGTTCACCACCACCACCACCACCGTCTACCACCACCACGGTCCACCACCACTACCGTTCACCACCACCACGGTCCACCACCAGACTATTGTAAAAAATCAGTTTATTTAAATTTCTGTTTATTTCAGCAGCATGCAGACGTTAACAAACAAACAGTCTTCTTCTTGCACACTGCACACCTTCGATCCACCTCTTCTCCTGTAGATGTGGTCCGCATACTGCAGACCTTTTCCTGCAAAAAAAACAAACAACACCTAAAAGAAGTTTGGGTATTTTGTTAATTTAGTTAAAACAAAAGTCTGTAATCTAATTGTCCAACAGTCTATAGCAAGAGAATGCTAAAGTAATAATTATAATTTAAATCAATTCTTTTATATATATATTTTTTTTTACTTTTAGCTTGATTTATTATTTAATTTAGTTTAAAACTATGATGTTTTGCTTATTCTTAAACTTGATTTATCATTTTGGATTAGTAAAAAGCTAATATATATATATATATATATATATATATATATATATATATATATATATATATAGGGGAGGGTTATCTTGAGAACGCTAAATATTGTGAGAACCGTGAGAACAAGTAAAAAAATCAATCAAGATCAATTTTTTTAATACAAACCTCATTATAATCAAAATACAACATTAATAAATGAATTTTCTTTCCAAATAATTCATCTTTTCTTGCAAAAACACTTTCAAATTAACTTTTTACACATGTGTAAATGAAACAGTTTATACATGTATAAACAGTAAATTTAAACATGTGTAAAAACAATTTATTTCCGTATACGTTTAAATTTTTACGCGTAAATTGTGTTTTTGAGATTGTATTTTAGTAATAAAGATAAATGTAAAAAGAAATTTTGAATTTGAATGGTTTTAGATGCCGTTCTCACGGTTCGCATGAAATATAGGTGTTCTCAAATTAACTTTCCCCTATATAGATATAGGGTAGGGATCCTAAGAGAACCAACCCCTATTTGAGAACTGAGAGAACCATTCTGGGCCACACATTTCTGTAAGGCAAAAAAAAAAAAAAGAAAAAATTATTTTTTTTGTATTTTTTTTTCAGTATACACATATGTATAATGCAATATACACATATGTATAACTGAAATATACACATATGTATAGCTGAAAAATGCTATATACACATATGTATAATTGAAAAAAAAATATTCAAAAAAAATAATTTTTTTTTCCTTGCATAAAAATGTGCAATTAAAGCAAAAAAAAAAAAAAAATTTATTTTTTTTTGCCTTTATATGAAATGTGTGGCCCAGAATGGTTCTCTCAGTTCTCAATTTGGGGAAAAGTTCTCATTTGAACCAAATTCTATATGTTATCATTGGAATTTTACTAGGTATACTTCATCAAGAGAAGCTAGGAGAAAGAATCGCGCAACACTGCAACACATGGTGTCAGCTTATAACATGGTTATTTTTTTATTTATTTAATTACAAGAGTAATAATTATTACTATTAGTATTAGTATTATTAGAATGGTTATATTTTTCAACCCCGGGACGCTCCCGGGAAGAATTGATAGTTGCTGATGTGGTGTTCAATGGTGGCCTCAACCATCTCTTGATTATTCCACGTGGCATAATGAGATGCAATGGTTACAACTTCTAACTTAAGTGTTTGTTTAGTTGATTAGGTTAGAAATTATAAGAGCCATTAGAATGTGAGAAATTAGAGAGAGGTGATGAGTTTTTGAATAGTTGCAGCTTACATAAGTGATTCTTTAGATGATTACTGATTAGGTTTTAGATTAGAGAATATGAGTTATTACTGATTAGAATACTATGAACATGCAATGATTGAGAGATTTTGTGGTTAGTCAACTTGAGCCATTTGCAATAGGTTATCACGTAAAATTAGATTTTTCAACTCCGGGACCCTCCCGGGGTAATCAGCTAGTATATATATATATATATATATATATATATATATATATATATGTGTATATATATATCGACTCTTCATCTAAATATGTTTGGTTCCATCGCTACTAAAGTAGTGTTTAGTTTAGCTCGTTCGTTAGCTTAGAAAAAAAAAACTCTATTAATTTTTTATATTTGTAAAGAATTATACTTTAATTTTAATAATTATCGGCCCCAATCTAAGTGTTTAAGTTCCTTCACGGTATATATGTTTAAAAATATGACAACGAAAAGCTTATTAGGTACTCTCTAAAATTTAGACCTTAAAACGTATTGAGCTATTTATGATTTATCTAAAATCTTATAAGTTATACTAGGCCAGTTTGATCCATAGTTGATAATCCATATATCAAATCATCTAGTAATCTAATCTAAACAATAATATAACGACAAAAAACATTAAAATAATTATTGTTATAACGTTAATCGTTGTTTTAGTAAATTCCAAGAGAGCTTCACGAATCATCGGTTAACTATTACGATATGTTTTTCTTATACTATAGTTTTGCTATGCTTCTTGCTATAATGTTAATCGTCGTATAAAATTTTTTATTTCTTTTATAAAATTCGTCAAGGCCTACGGGCCTTTCTTTTCGGTTCGGTCGAGGCACTTGAATCCTTAGGACCGGCTCTGATCATAGTCATGACATCTTGTATTCAAACACAATATGAAAGACCAGAGCCGGCCTTGGGGTGGGCGAGCCGCACCCCGGTCGAGGCCCGTCTTTTTGAGGGGCCAAAATATTATATATATAGTTTTTATATATATGCAATAACGGAACTTCATTAGGTTGAGGTGGGTCTCCGGCTCCCCTAATTTTATCCTAGAAGCAAAGGTGGTAGGTTTATTGGTTTTTTGTTTCTGGTCTGTGAATACTTACAAAGTAGGAGGAAGATGAGGTAGGTTGGTGAAGAAAAACGTGCAAATAGTAAATAGTAAAAGAAGTTTGGGTATTTTGGTAATTTAGTTAAAACAAAAGTATGTCATCTAATTGGCTAACAGTCTATAGTAAGAGAATGCTAAAGTAATAATTATAATTTAAATCAATTCTTTTATATAATTTTTTTTTTACTTTGAACTATTTTAAGTGATTTATTATTTAATTTAGTTTCAAACTATGAAGTTTTGCTTATTCTTTAACTTGATTTATCATTTTGTATTTGTAAAAAGCTATTATATATATATATATATATATATATATATATATATATATATATATATATATATTGATTGACTCTTCATCTAAATATGTTTGGTTCCATCGCTACTAAAGTAGTGTTTAGTTTAGCTCGTTCGTTAGCTTAGAAAAAAAAAAACTCTATTAATTTTTTTTATTTGTAAAGAATTATACTTTAATTTTAATAATTATCGGCCCCAATCTAAGTGTTTAAGTTCCTTCGCTGTATATATGTTTAAAAATATGACAACGAAAAGCTTATTGGGTACTCTCTAAAATTTAGACCTTAAAACGTATTGAGCTATTTATGATTTATCTAAAATCTTATAAGTTATACTAGGCCAATTTGATCCATAGTTGATAATCCATATATCCAATCATCTAGTTATCTAATCTAAACAATAATATAACGACAAAAAACATTAAAATAATTATGATATGTTTTAGTAAATTCCAAGAGAGCTTCACGAATCATCGGTTAACTATTACGATATGTTTTTCTTATACTATAGTTTTGCTATGTTTCTTGGTATAATGTTAATCGTCATATAAAAATTTTTATTTCTTTTATAAAATTCGTCAAGGCCTACGGGCCTTTCTTTTCGGTTCGGCCGAGGCTTGTGGTAGATGACTATAAGGCTAGGTGATGGGGAAGAATGTCCCTAAGCTATTGTTTATCAGAGAACAAAATATATAATAGTATTATTGATGCTTTTTCCTTATGTTGACAAGATGAGAAAGATAAGAATATATAATGATCTAAGTTTGGTAAATAGACCAAACGGCTATGTGATAGATAAACGGCTATATGATTGAATTTTGTGAGCTATCAAGATCTTCATAATTGGGGAAATGATGAATCTCTTCTGATCCTCCTTGATTAACTTTCCAACACTCCCCCTCAAGTTGAGTAGTGGGATTCCCGATACCCAACTTGTACAGGCAATTGTTATAAAGCCTTCCATTAACAGATTTTGTAAGTATGTCCGCTAGTTGATCCTCTGACCGAATGAACTGAAGTTCTATAGTTCCATTTTTGAGTGTTTCTTTGATAAAATATCTGTCAACTTCTACATGTTTCGTACGGTCATGTTGAACAGGATTTTCGGAAATTTGTATAGCAGCTTTGTTGTCACACCAGATTTTGATAGCTTCTTTTTGTACGAACCCAATTTCTGCTAGAAGTTTGCGTATCCATAAGACTTCTGCCAGGCCTCTTGCAATTCCTCGGAATTCAGCTTCAGCACTAGAGAGTGCAACTACCTTTTGTTTTTTACTTCTCCAGGTCACTAAGTTCCCTCCAACTAACGTGAAGTATCCTGATGTAGATCTGCGGTCCTGTTGATCTCCTGTCCAATCAGCATCTGTGTAGGCTTGAATTCTCGAATGTTTCTTTGGTTGGAAGAGAATCCCATAGCTAACTGTCCCTTTTAAGTATCTGATAATTCTTCGAACAACATCCATGTGGTTAACTTGAGGTTGGTGCATAAATTGACTAACCACTCCTACAGCATATGCAATATCTGGACGAGTATGTGAGAGATATATGAGTTTTCCCACTAGACGTTGGTATTTCCCTTTATCTGCCAATTTTGCTCCTTCTTCCATATTGAGTTTTTGGTTGGTTATCATTGGAGTATCAGCTGGTTTGCAGTCGATCATTCCTGTTTCAGCAAGGAGATCAAGGATGTACTTCTTTTGACATATGAAAATTCCTTGTTTCGATCTCAAGACTTCAATCCCAAGGAAGTACTTAAGTCTTCCTAAATCTTTCATCTTGAACTCCTTGAAAAGATTTGCTTTAAGCTTTTCCATTTCTTCTTTATCGTTTTACTGTGATAATCATATCATCAACATATAAAATTAAACAAGTTATGAGTTTACCTTTTCGTTTGAGGAACAAGGTATGGTCAGAATTGCTTTGTTTGAACCCGTATTTCTTCATCGCCAATGTAAATCTACCAAACCATGCTCGTGGTGATTGTTGAAGACCGTAGAGAGTCCTTTTTAGTCGACACACTTCTCGATTTTTAAAGTTATCTGTAAATCCGGGAGGTGCCTCCATATATACTTCTTCTTTCAATTCTCCATGAAGGAAGGCATTCTTCACATCAAACTGATGAAGAGGCCATCCTTCATTAGCGGCAATAGATAAAAGAAAACGGATTGTATCGATTTTGGCTACCGGGGACGTTTGTGTATATCCCTTGGCCACTAGTCGGCCACTAGTCGAGCTTTATATCTTTCTATTGTTCCATTTGGTTTGCATTTAATAGTGAAGACCCACCGACATCCTACTGGTCTCTTTCCTAAGGGAAGGGTACATTTTTCCCATGTCTCGTTTTTCATAAGCGCATCCATTTCTGTTTCCATAGCATCCTTCCATTCCTTAGACTCCAAGGCTTGTTCTACAGAGTTTGGGATTTGCTCATTAAGGAGGGCGGCAGTGAAGGCTTTAGCTTCTCCAGACAAATTTCCATTCGCCATATTTGCCATGGGATATCTAGTTGACCTTGTCTCCTTTTATGGAGAATATCGTTTTGGAGGAACTCCTCTATTGGCTCTTGGAGGTAGCACGTATTTCTCGGTTGTTTCATTTTGTTCTTCCTATATTGATTCCTCCTGATCCTCCTGCATAACCTGTTCACTTGCTATTCTACTGTTAGATGTATCATTTGAAACTCCATTATTAGTCATAACACGGGGGCTTTGCGGTTCATCGTTGGTTTCACCATTTTCAGGTTCACCATTTTCAAGTTCACCAATTTGAGGTGCAGTTGTAGGACAGGAAGATTCTTGGTCAGCAACACTAACAGGACGTGGGGAAGCAGATGAGTCTCGTTGGGTAATGTGAGTCTCCTTGCTCATATATGAGGGGGCCATGTTAGCCAATCCAACGGGTCAATATGCTTCTTCTCCCCCTGACCACTGTATTGGCATGTATAGAAAAATTCGGTCTCAAGAAAATCACAGTCAAGGGTAGTATACACATGTCGACGTGTTGGACTGTAACACCTATATCCCTTTTGATCGATTCCATAGCCAACAAATACGCATTTTTCTGCGCATGGACCTAGTTTTCCTCGATCATGCTTAGGGATATGAGGGTAGACAGTGCATCCATTGACCCTTGGTTGTAAGGTGAGAGGTGGGGGAATTTCGGAAAAATCAGACATGACTTGAATGGGGTTTTAAGGCTAAGAGCTTTGGTAGGAAGACGGTTAATTAAATATGTGGCAGTCGCAACAGCTTCTGGCCAAAAAGACGTGGGAACCTGAGACTCAATTAAAAAGGCTCGTGTGATTTCTAAAAGAATACGGTTCTTTCATTCGACAGGCATGTTTTTTTGATGAACTATTCCTTTGTTTTGACATAATTGTTTCATAGACTCATTGACATACTCTCCGCCATTGTCTGATCTAAGAATTTGAATATTAGTTTTAAATTGAGTCTGTATCATAGTATAAAAGATAGTAAATTTTTTAAAGACTTCAGATTTATGTTTCAAAAAATAGATCCATGTCATACGAGTACAATCATCAATAAATAAGACAAAAAACGAAAGTTTTGTCCCCATTAACCTCTGCGGGACCCCACACATCAGAATGAATTAAAGAAAAAGGAGTTTCAACTCTTGTATTATTAAAAGGATACGTATGTCTGTGGCTTTTAGCTAAGACACAAGTCTCACAATGTAAACTTTTATTGGTAGGAAAAAGTTTTGGAAATAAAATATGTAAATAGCTACTAGATGGGTGCCCTAATCTCCTATGCCAAAGCCAGGCTTCTCTATGAGTAGATCCATGAGCGAGCATCACATGTCCCCGTTGAGTCACTTCATCCACATAATATAATCCTGATCGTTCAGTGCCACGGCCAATAATCCATGTCATACGAGTACAATCATCAATAAATAAGACAAAAAACGAAAGTTTTGTCCCCATTAACCTCTGCGGGACCCCACACATCAGAATGAATTAAAGAAAAAGGAGTTTCAACTCTTGTATTATTAAAAGGATACGTATGTCTGTGGCTTTTAGCTAAGACACAAGTCTCACAATGTAAACTTTTATTGGTAGGAAAAAGTTTTGGAAATAAAATATGTAAATAGCTACTAGACGGGTGCCCTAATCTCCTATGCCAAAGCCAGGCTTCTCTATGAGTAGATCCATGAGCGAGCATCACATGTCCCCGTTGAGTCACTTCATCCACATAATATAATCCTGATCGTTCAGTGCCACGGCCAATAATCATTCCTGTCCTAATATCCCGAAGAATACAAAAGGTTGGATGCATCAAGACGATGCAATTTAACTCTTTTGTAATGTGGTTAATGGATAGCAGTTTATTTGACAGGGATGGGACATAGAGGCAATTCTTATGTTTTAAAGTGGGAGATATTTCAATAGTTCCTCCTCCTTTAACATGAACATCTCCCCCATTGGCAGTTTTGATGTTATTAATCCTAGGTTTAGTTTTAGAAATAATATCATATTTATCATAGGTCATGGTGTCAGTGGCACCACAGTAAAAAATCCATGATTCGTTTGTTTTTGTGCAATGTTGAGCTATATTAGCCTGTCGAGCAATTAAATTTTTATTTTTTATGGAAAAACTGTTTTTATTTTTTTCCTTTAAAAAAATGAGGGTTTTTTAATTTTATGGACCAAAGGTTTTTTATACTTACAAGTATGCTGAGTTCCAACCCCATTTTTTAATTTGAATTTTTTTTTTCGTTTATTTTTGAGCCTCATCTCATCCACACAATTTTGTTTAAAAAAAATGGTGCACCTCTAGTTTCAACACTTTGTGTTTGTTTATTAATTGACGAAGATGATCCCAATCCCAAATTATTTTTAGGACTCATCTCATCCACATATTCTTTCTCAAAAAACAAGTGGTGCACTGGTGCTCATTAAAAGAAGAGTCCATGGCGGTTTGTTTATAAAACAAGTGGTGGGTTTGGTTTTCAATCATAGCCTTTCCCTTTCCCTTTCCCTTTCCCTTCCTTTGGTCCAAGTTAGTGTGTTCATATTTATTCAATAAATCAAAGAATATTGGCGGAAAATTGAGGGTTACAGATTGGATTGGAGGTTAAATCCTCAATCCGGTTACCTCCATCCATAGCATCTTCATCCCAACCGGCCGCCGTCAATCCTCCGAAAGCGTCGTCGCCGGCGTCTATCACGCCGGTGGCTCTTTCTTTGCTGCCCGTGGCTACGACGGCTTTACCTTTCTCCTGTCCGGCGCTTTTGACCCGTTTCTTGTGGCCGTCGTTTGCCCTAACATGCAGATTGTATGTATGTAGCTTATCCTTTCCGCTTCCATAAGTCACCACAAGAGTGTCCCACAGCGTTTTAGCGGTCGGGAACTCGGTTAGGTTGCTGGCGAGGGTCGGTTCAATATTATGAATGAGCCACGAGAAGACGATAAGATCGTCGTGTTCCCATTGCTCATAAGTTTCATCGCTTGGGTTTGGAGGATTTGAGGATAAGTGTTTTAACAGGTTCTTTGATTTTCCGCCTATGCCAACCCGAATCATTCGAGTCCATAAAGCATAATTTTGGCTGTTAAGCTTGAGATTGATTTGTAGGTTGTTTGATAATTTTGGATTTTGTGGTTGAATATTGAGACCGTTTTTGAGTAGATGGGCTAGTTGGGTTGATAAACCGGAACCCGAGTTACCGTCTTCGGACATGGCAGCTGGGTTCTATCAGAAAAACAAAGGAAGATGATGAGTAGGCTGGTCTCAGAATTAGACGTCCTGCTCTGATACCATGTTGTTTATCAGAGAACAAAATATATAATTGTATTATTGATGCTTTTTCCTTATGTTTACAAGATGAGAAAGACAAGAATATATAAGACTTTACAAATGATCTAAGTTTGGTAAATAGACCAAACGGCTATGTGATAGATAAACGGCTATATGATTGAATTTTGTGAGCTATCAAGATCTTCATAATTGGGGAAATGATGAATCTATTCTGATCCTCCTTGATTAACTTTCCAACATAAGCCACATCAGTTTGGTAGCGCCCCAAGTTTGTGAGATCAAGTTTTAACACTATTCAAAACTAGCCAATTAACGATCTTCAAATAGAAACCCAAACCATAAAAAAACTGAATAAGATTAGTTTATACTTTATTTTTTCGGTGTAACGCATTTCTTAATTTTAATGGGCTATCATCCCCTTAGCCCAAAGAGTGTCGGGACTAAGAAGCGGTACGTAGCTGATAAAATCCCACTAGATCTTTGAAATCAAAGTTCACATGATTACTATCCAACGTCCATACCATTAGTAAAGAAGTTGAAGCTTTATATAACAATCTATCTATACTAATAAAGGAGTAACTAGGGTGACACATGTCCCCCTCCTAGAGCTCCTCATCAAGATTTAACACATGTCAATCCCATTTTCGTCCAACCCATACCCGAATTTAAAAAATGACCCGGATCCTTTATCAAAACCCACGCACAAAACAAAAACATCACACCTCTACAATCCTAATCGCCGCTCTCAAAAAGAAAACCCTAACAAACCTCCTCTTCAATCGCCTCTTTCAAACCCATTCAATCTATCTAATTGCTTCAACATCCTTCTAAACATCCACCATCATTCAAACAACTATTCAGATTCCGATTGAATCCAAGGTATGCATCGGCCACCTATAAGTTCATATCATTTTACATACAAATTATTCGCATTTATGCTTTAATCTGATTTTTTATTAGGTTTTGAGGCATTCACGTTCATGATTTAGGCGTTCAACTTCCTGGAAGATTTCGCGGTTGAAGGTATGTTTAATTTTTTTTTTTTAGGTTCAATCATTCATTGCCTTCATAGTTTTTCCAGTTTTTTACGGATATAATATATTAATATAATCTTTTTTGTGTTTTATCCGATTATTACATGGTTTCTTGATGTTTTGTTTATTTTTTTTTTTTCCGATTATGATTCAATGGATTTTGCCCAAAGTGTTTTTTTCCAGTGTTTAGTTAGATCTATATGTCTATTCAGCCATTGAATAAATTCACATAGATCACGTTCGTAGGCTGTAAAATCAAGTCATTTCGTTTGTTATCCGGACTGCTAATACCTTTCATTTTTATCCTGCAATTATTTGATGTATGTGGCTATTCAGTCATTGAATAGCTTCACATAGATTATTGTTTATTAATACACTCTGTTCACAATTTTTGCAGGTAATCCATTTGTCTCTATACCTTTCTTCTGTTCAAAGTATATACGTTACTTTGAAAGTACGGCATATCGAAAGGGAAACCAATTCTTTGTCGTTGTACATGACCCTTCTTCCTTACAATTGGTAAGATATATTTTTTTTTAATATTTACTTATTTTATGACTTTAACCTAAACTTTGATAATTGCATAGCCTTATTTAATTTACCAATTATGTGCAGCCCATTCCTAGATCAATGAACAACTTCTTTAGTGCAAACAATCTTTATAACACTAATGTTATCATTAGGACTAATGAAGGTCATGATTGGTCCGTTCGTGTCAAAGCGGTTGATGATTCTTTTTGTTTAACTAATGGATGGTCTCGGGTTGTTCGTGATTTATGCTACGGCATATTCTTTGCTGTTTTTGATTATATAGGCCATTATACATTTATGATGCGATACTACAATCATTGTCCCTCTAAACAATTATCAAATTCATTTTGCAAGATGATTGATCATGAAATAGTTGGTCCAATGGTATGTTTTCCTTTTTATTTATTATCTTTTAAAGTTTTCCCTTAACATAGATGTAACAATATTTTGATTTATGTTCAGGTGTTACCAATGTCATTTGCCGAAAGGCACTATGCTGTAGGTCTACCTTCTAATCCTGTTAAGCTATTTGTGACTAACAGTTATCAATGGGATGTAACCCTTAAAAAAATTGGTTCCAAGTACTGTTTTACTGTTGGATGGGCCAAATTTCTTGAGGATCTTCGTCTCGAAATTGGTGATTTTATTTGTTTTGAGTTTAATGATACTACACGTTTCAATATAATTACTTTTAGCAAGACTGGTCGGCAGATGCTTTTACATAAACTACTTACAGACGAGATATCATCTTCCCAAAACATATTGCCTACCCATTATTTGACATTCTATAACGAATCAGATTTTCTGACCTTTACTTCAACTATCACCGAAGAACTGGTACAGTTTATTTTTTCTTCGCAACATCAATTTTATTATTCTAAAATTCTAATTTCATTTTACTTTTGTTGTAGATAATACCATATGAAGTTGCTCACATTGCTGGGTTAAATGAAACCTTAGAGGTTACAATTAAATTTGTCGATGGATTTTCATGGACAAGGCCCGTCATTATCAATTTCGACGGTACTTCTACCCGGTAATGTTTTATTTTTGTATACTTTTCTTCATTTTCAATTTATAAGTGTTTGTAATATATAAATTTTACTTTATTTTAATATTAATCTATAATTTGTTTACAAGGTTTATTGTTGATGGATGGCGTTACTTGATTCAAGCCGAAGAAATTTCAATAGGCGATGCTTGTGTCTTCAATTGGTGTGCAATTAGTCGTAAGCTTTTAGTTCGTAAGGTTCCTATACCAGAGGTAATAAACTAGAGTTTATTTTAAATACTTCTGTTATGTGCCTGTCATTGTTATTTCAAATAAAGTTTTAATAAAATATTTTGTTGTTGATGTTTTAATTTTTTATTATGTCTTTTATTTTAATTATAACTTTACATTTTTTTAACAAATTAAATATAGCAATTATCATTATGGTAACCCAATTATAGGTTTGACCAACTATTTATTAAAAATTATTAGTTGCGTTTTTTATGTTTGACTTACCAAATTTTGGTAAGTCATTAAAAATTTTCCTTATTTTTACCCTACAATAAATACGATTTATGTTATTTAAGTTTATAATATTTGCTGATTTTATGGGCATAATTTTACCTTAAGTCAACCATACTATAAATACTATTTACGGTATTAAAGATTTTACTTAAGTGTTTCTTTTTTTAAAAAAAGTCATATTTAGAAAGGTAATTATTTCAGCCATATTATAGGTTTGACTACATCATTAATAAACGTTATTAGTTTCCTTTTTTTAATGTTGGCTGATTTTATTCCAATTCTTCACCTATATTCTTTGAACGTTAGTTTTTAAAATATAATGTTTTACATTCGAAATTAGTATAGTTAGTTAAAATTTGTTGTTATTTAATAAAATATATACATACGCTTTATTTTAACCAACTTTTAGTATTGGCGGATTTTATGCTGTACAATAACTTATATTATTTATTGATAATAATTAACATAGACATTTTTTTGGTAACCTTTACAATAAAATATTCAACATAGCATAAATTTTGGCGGTCAGATTTAAAACGTTTCTTTAATTCTAATTACAAACTTCCCACTATATATACCATACGCGGTAGATTGAACAATCACACAACAATTCTTCAATCCAAAGTAAGTTCAGTTGTTTCTTTATCTTTTATGTTATTATTTCTTTTCAACCGTATACTGTTTTAATTATTATGCTAACACTAAAACATTTTCATTGTTTATGCTATTTTGAGATAAATGGAAGAAGGAGCAACCACCATGTTACGTGACCTCAATGTCATGAGGGACAATGTTGTTTTGCGAGTAAGAGTTATTAGGGTATGGCGACAACCAAATCGCAGAATACCTAATGAAGACTATTCAATTGAGATGATCCTAATTGATGAGAATGTAAGTAACGGCTTGCTTGATTATGTTTGTTAATTTTTTTTTTTATTTTATGAATAACATTGAAAACTAAAATCCTTTATATAACATTCTTAACTGTCTTTTGTCTTTTACAGGGTAATAAAATCCAAGCGAATGTGTTCAAAAGATGGTTTTTTAGGTTTGAAAGGTTTTGTGAAGAAAACTTATGTTTAACCATTACCAGTCCTGGAATTGGATACAATCCATCGAAATATAAATTTTCCGAAAACCCAAACAAAATCTGTTTCAATCCTAATACTCGTGTTTCAAAATGTGAAAATTTTCGAGGTCCTATGTATGGTTTCTGTTTTGTTCCTTTTCAGTCAATCATTGATAATCAAATACCCGAGAACATCACAATAGGTAAATATCATACCTTAATTATCCTTAGTTATTATTAAGTTGTACGTATTTATAATTCAATTAACATAATATTTTGTATGTCCATGTAGATCTTATTGGCCATGTAAAAAGATTTTATAAGAATGAAGAAAAGGATGTCGCTGTTCAACCCCAAAAAAGATTGACAATGGAAGTTCAAAATCAGGAGTATGATATCAAATATTATAAATTTGTATTTATTTTCTAATATATTTTGTATGTCTACCTAAAAATCTTTTATTTTTTTATATAATCTTACCAGGGGTTTATCCGTATACCTTACACTATGGGATGAGTATGCAAAGCAAATGCAAAAGTTTGTGGTTGGACATCCGAAGGAGGAGCACGTTATTGTTATTTTGCAGTTTGCGCGCTTGAAGTTCTTTAATGGTATCATCTATATCTTTAGTTTACTATTTTGCATCTTACCGAATTACATTAAATAAACGTCCAAATGTATAGAAAATAATTTTTTTAGCCACATATGCTAGATGTACACTGTTATTTATACTGTCTTATAGGAAATACAAATAAATTTATTCACATTTGTCTATTAAATAGTTAACTAGACAACAATTAAGAAATAAGAATTTGACAAACAAAAAAAAAATGTAATTGTGTTACCTAATGTCTTTATTATATCAGGAAAGCCATATGTGTCCAATTCTTTTGGAGCTGATATCAGTCGATTGTACATTAATGACGATATCCACGACATTAATGAGTATAAGTCTTCGTAAGTTCGATTTATCAATACATTATATACATATTTACATGTGATTTTTCATGTACTTTATAAATTGTGTTCCTATTATTTTCAGTTTGATTAAGGTCAATATTGATACTCCGTCCTCAATCCATCGTCCGTATGGTGTTTCAATGTTTGCTTCTACCGAGGAGGATTTCTTAACAAACACTACTTTAAGTAGGATTGGTGATATTTGGGAGATTCAAGAGGTTGATTACATTTAATTTAATCTTTTTTTTTTTTTTTTTTTTTATAATTTACTTTTTATATAGTAAAAGTTAAGGAATTGACTATTGTCTTCATTACAGGAGCAACCTTTGGTTGTTTTGGGTACAATTAAGGCGATATGTAAAGAAGTTGGATGGTACTATCTTGGTTGTCCCAAGTGTACAAAAAAAGTTGCTACGGAATATATTGTTAGGGAGAAAGATGATGGCACCGGAGATTTTGAGGAGGAGAAAATACATCAATGTGTAAATGTCAAGTGCAGTTCAAAGATTGTTGACCCAGTTCCAAGGTAATTGTTCTATTGTTTCATTTAATTGAGTCACATATAAATTAACATATACAGTTTGTATTGTATTCAGCCACAGTTTGTATTAACTATATGGTTATTTACATATATTACATATATATTGTTATATTTTGTATTAATATTTTATTCTTAACTAGGTACAAAGTTCAAGTTCGTGTTCAGGATACCAATGGTGCAGTGTCTCTTACTTTGTTTCATCGTGATGCCAGTGAACTTATAAAAGAATCTGCTTCAGACTTGCTAACTCAAAATACCGTAAGTGATTTTATGTATATAAAATATTGAATTTTTTTGGGTTACTTTTCAAATTCATATCTATACACTTATCAAAATACCATACCACAGATTATATATTTATGTTTTGAACCTATAAGTTTTGAGTTAGCATTGTTTATCTCAGATAATAGATTGTATAAGTATTCGGGTTGCACTATATTGATTTTCCTTTGTACACTAGGTTGGCGACACAGTTAAATATCCCGACGAGATTGATTGTTTGTTGGAGAAGGAACTTGCTTTCAAGATTGAAGTGTCCGACTACAATTTGAGAAATAAATATGAAGTATATGGAATCTCTAAGTTTACTCAAGATGTGAACATAATTACAGAGCTAAAGAAAAAATTGAACGTTGGTCAGGTATAAATCGTTATATGTTGTTATTGTCGAAAGTTTGGGTTTAACTTGAAATTATGTACCCAAATAAATACTAAACTGCATATTGTGTTGAAATTTTTGTTATAACATAAAAACCTTAGTTTTGTCATGATGGTTTAATTTGGATTACATTAATCCGTTTACTTTGTTTAGTCGTGAATTAAACATAGTACTACCTTTATAATACTACCAATAAAACTTTCTTTTCCCTTATTTTGTTTATACGAATTCATGAAAAGTACAAACATGTTTATTTGTAAAACTTAATTTGCACTAAACAAATTTTACTTTTATTCTATTTCAAAAGTTTTGTTGTTTTTGTTATTTAAAATATACGATTTATATATAGTTTGTCTATTAATTTTTTTAAAAAAATTTATAAACTATTTTTATGTATTTAACATTTCCATTAGAAGAGTTTTGATGATACTTATATTTCTTAAGTTTGCATGTAACGCTTTTGGATGATAATTGATAATTTCATTTTGGTCAAGAAATTTCGTATTTTCAAATTTCTTTAGCTATATATTCTTATATAAAGACAATATAAACATTGTCAAAACTAATAATTATCTTCAGTCATATACTGTCTTATTTCCAGCAATTCACCTATCACTTATCTGATTTTTATGCTTCTATATTTTGAACAAATAACCATTTCTGGCGAAATATGTGTTATTTACGTTTGCATATATGCATTCAAACCTGGTTCAAAAATTAGTCAATGGTAGTTGCTATTACAAAATTTATTGCAGCATTAAACGTACAATTTGTATTATTAATAACTTTTAATCTATAATACTATTTTTTAATTAATTGTAATTTGAAATCAATGTGTTTAGTCAATACAATAGTACTAATTACAAGTTTTTATATTAAAATATGCAACTATGCGTTTGACCAATTGATAATTAGTACCCGAAAATTATTCATTTCTATAACTAAATCCAAGATTTTTGCGATTTCCTTGGCCTAGCTACTAATCTTCCAGTCTAATTTAAATATAACTGAAATATACACTACTTCAAAATACTTAAAAATATGTGTTTAATGTCTTTTATTACTAGATACAATTGCTCCACAGTATGATCAGTTTCCCTATTTTGCTTATTACACTCATAACCGATTTTACTAACTTTTTCCTAATTTCTATCCATTTCTTTTTTGACATTCATAAATTATGCCATTTCAACACTAATTTTATGTTTTAAATTAAAACAACAATAATATGTATTGTAATGTATTTCTCCTTTACTTAAAATAGAACACTTTATTTCATTATAAATAGTTTTCGATGATTATAATCTATTCACATTTTGTATATCCATAACAAAATATCAAATTGTATTCCCTTTGCAATAATATGTATGTACCATGTCATATTTTTGTTATTTTCATTTTTTAATTTTATTTCACATAATATATTTATGCTTTTATATATATTTTATGTTACTAATTTATTATTTTTTTTTGACCCATTTTTATTTTCTGTTTTACAGTGAAAATCTTCATGGACTCTTTCAATGATTATGTAAACAATAACACATTTAGCCTAATTGCTAATGTGTGGGAATCACAAACTGAAACAAGTCTTATTGTATTTGGTAAGATATCGCAAGTGTATAAAGACTACGGGTGGTTTCACATGGCTTGCTCCCGTTGCCATGCGAAAGTAACCATTGATTATGTTGTTAACAATACTAATTGTGACAACGGAGGATATGAAATAACAGCAAAATACACTTGTGAGAACAATAATTGTGATGAGAATGAAGTTCAAGCAATTCCAAGGTTCTTTACTAAGTTTTATATTTAACCCCTTAAAACAATCAAAAAAAGAAATTCCTATTTTTTTTTTTTTTAATCCCCTATTTTTTTTTTTTTCAGGTTTAAGATAAAAATCTTGGTACAAGATATTAGTGATGGAATCATGTTAATTTTGTCCCATGAAGATGTAGCTAAATTGTATCCACTAGATATTTATGATTTGTTACAAGAAAATACCGTCTGTTTTTATATTTATTCATTTTAATAAGTTTTATATACTTTATTATAAATTATATTATCTAATTACCATACCTTATTTTTCGTAGGTTGGTGATTACGTTCGCTTTCCGGATGAGTTCTTTTTAATCAGAGATAGATGGCTTGGATTCAAAATAGAAGTGACGGAGACAAATCTAAAAACCTTTTCTGAAATTTATACCGTTACAGGTATAAATGAGGAAAAAAATGTTTTGTCTGAACTTGAGAAAAAAATGTTTGTTGAGCAGGTATTATCAAAGTATTTGTGTAATTCATTTGTACATATATATGGTTAATTTTCTTTTTATTATTTTTTATCTTAAATTTCCTACTTTATATACAATTTTAATACAGGATAAGTGGAACAATATTTTGGGATCTGTTGATCTGCGTGTGGAATTGTCAACTGATGAAGAATGATGTGAAATGAAGATGATGCGTTGAAGATGTTTTTGTTTTTTGTTATGAATTTATGTTTTTTTTTTTCGCGTGGTTGGTTTATGTTCTTCTGTTTTTTTTTATCATTTTATGAACATTCATGAATAATTGTTTGAAGTTTCACCTGTTTTTGCGTATTGTAATAAATGAAATAAATCATATGTTATATTTATTTACTTTTTTTTTTTTTTATGTTATATGTAATACGCCTTGATTAACAAATGAAATAAATTAACTTCACTTTCTATATTCGGCTTTATACTGCTAAAGCTATATACCCAATAGCATATTATATATTATTGTTTTTTCTTGCCATTCTTGGTGTATGATATTTTTTTAACCAGAAATATTGTTTTACTTTTATATGTTTATATGTATTGTAAACAATTAGTTAAATCCTATTTAAAGTAATCAACTTTATATCAATTATATTATCAGTATTTTCTTAATTTTCAATAATTATAATTTCGATATTATTATTCGTTGTTTAACTTTTTTTAAAGGTTATTTGCTTTTTTTTTTATATAATTCTTATTTAATTTTACTGTCTAAATTATTTTATTTTTTATTGTTATATTTTTCATTAATAAAAGTTTTATTAAAAATAAGTAATTATTAAAATTAAATCACTTCCTAAAAATAACTTAACCGTTTTTTTTTTATTTTCGTTACTTTTAATATTATAAATGTAAATTAATATCGAAATATTAATTTTATTCCATTATTTTTTTTTAATTTCATTTAAAGATTTTCAATTTTAAAATTTCGGTTTCTTTTATTTTTATTTTTAAGCGGTAATTAATCAGTTTTTATTTTTTCAAAAATTTTAAAAATTAAATACAATTCCATATTTAGGTAATACCATATTAGTATAAATATTCAAAACACTTGAATCATTATACTAAATGTGTTTTTCTTTCAACTACTTTCAATTTCATTTTATATTCTTTTGTTCTTACCTTTGGGGATTGTATACAACAAGTCTTACAATTTAATCTTCAAAACTTAATGTCTGAGTAAGTTTTCACATCCATCTTTATATTTATTGTCTATATGAGATTTATCATATAATGTCTATGTAATTTAGTATACGTATATATCATGTGGTTGTAGTTTTTATTTTTTATTTTTTTAAGATATTTACTGTAAAGCAAATAATATATAATTTAAAATCTAATATTACAATTTTTTTATATATTTTACCATTATATGTCTACTTCGACTTTCAAAAAAATGGATGTTAGGATTATCAAGAAATAGTTTTAACTTACAATATATTTAATGTTTCAAACAATCTACTAAGAATTGCATGAAAACTTATTTTTTTTATTTATCTTATAAGTTAATCATTTAAATTATAACTTAGTATTTCTAATGTTATTATCCCTAATAATCATTGTCACTCGTGTTGTTATACAGAGGTCAACGGTTATTCTACAATGTCTCAATTACCGAAAAGTACTTTTAGTTTACCGGCTTCTAAAGTTATCAAGAGTAGTAGTACGTCTAATGGTAAGCTATTCTGTAGGTTATATTGATTTTACATTCATAATTTTACTATAAAATTTCTAAACATTAATTATATAGTAAGTTACAATTATAATTATGCTAATTATTTAAAATAGTTTAATGATATATATGTGAGATTTGATTAAACGTTTTTTTTTTTTCATTTTGTAATTTTATGTTTTACTTTCAGTTTCTCTTAATTCTACTGAAAGACGTAGACGTATGAATGAATACTTGGATCATGTTAGTTCTACTGAAAACATATCACCTTCAACATTGCAAGACTCTGTTTTATCATCAAGTGTTGTGTTATCTTCATCCGACAATAAAGAAAACATGAATCCTGGTTTGTATACGAAATACGTAACTTTAAGTTTTTTAATATGATGTATCAGTTGTTTGCATTATATTTAAATATTTTGTGCTAAACATATTTATTTTTTCCGTTTCCTAACCTAATTTTTATTTATAGTGTCTCATAATGGTTATGACCATCATAGATTTTTGAATCAATATTTGCATCATGTTTCTTCTGTTGAAAACATGTCGCCTTCAACATTGGTAGAACCCTTTTTATCATCAGATGTTGTATTATCTTCATCCGTCAACAAGGAAAACATTAATCCTGGTTTGTATAGCATATATCTACCTTTTAGTTTCTACACAATATCTATTACTTAATATAATTTTTAAATATTGGCCAAAATTCTGATTATATATATTCTTTTCTGATGTAATGTAGCTGCTGAAAATCGAAAGCGACGAAAGATGTATTTGGATAAAAAAAGATCAAAAAAAGTACAAACCCTTTCAATGTCTAATTCAAATATATTGAATATTAATACATGTACAACACCTTTGTCAAACATTTCAAATGGTATGTTTTCATTCTTAATTTGAATAACTTTACATATTTATACTCTATTTTTCGCAAATTATATTTTACATCTTACTAACCTTTGTAGTTTGTAATCATGATGCTGCGAGTCGAAAACGGAGAACCCAGCCTTCAATAAATGTTCAAGGTATTATGTATAAAACAATTTTTACTTTAATTTTAGTTGAATTTTTATTTTAAGTTGTTATAACTATAATTCTTTATAATTCTTATTATTGTTTTATAGAATCTTACGACAGAAGAAAACATAGAAAAAATGTATTGGATTCTAATTCAATTTTATTGAATGTTAATACAGGTGAAATTATTAATTATTTAAATTATACATTACATATATGAAATTTAATTTATACATTCATATTTATAAATCTAAATATTGTTTTTTTCTACTTCTTATTAGTTAATACATGTGCAACACCTTTGTCAAATATTTCAAACGGTATTTTTTCATTCCAAATTAATATTTTTATATATTTATACTCCATTTTTAGTATATTATATTTTAAATCATACTAACTTTTGTAGTTTCTATTCATGATGATGCGAGTCGAATACGGATTACACAGTCTTCAATAAATATTGAAGGTATTATGTATAAAACAATGTTCACTTTAATTGGTGTTAACTTTTAATTTTAAGTTATGATACCTATAATTTTTTATAATTCTTATTATTGTTTTATAGAATCTTCCGAAAGAAGAAGACATAGAAAAAATGTATTGGATTCTAAAAGGTGCAAGAGCACCCAAATAGGTACAAAATTACATTATTTATTTTATTAGCATTATATTTTAATATTTTATTTTTATATATATTAACAAAAGTTCTTATTACTTTATAGGGTTACAAAACTCTTCTGTCAATCGTAATACTCGAAGGACGGTTACTCCAATACCTATGGCTGATTTGTCTGAATGTTTAGAAGACAACATTGAATCAAATACTGTTAATGCTATAAAAGGCATATCCAAAGGTAACTAACATTTATCAATATTGCTAAATAGGTGTTTTATAATACTGATCTATTTGTATTTGTGTTTATCATATGTTAACCATTCTAGATTACTTGGACCATGGTGACCAAACAGTTGTCTGTCAAGAATGTTATGCTAAGCTATGGAAGAGTGAAGCTCTTAGGGGAAATAAAAACAACACCAAAACAAATTTTTATCTATGTTGTGCTTATGCCAAAGTTGAGCTTCCTGATTTTAAGGAACCCCCCTACATATAAAGAATTATTTAATGGCGTCGATGAGAGAAGTAAAATTTTCCTCAAGAACATTAGACGTTACAATTCAATGTTCGCATTCACCTCTATGGGCGGGAAAATTGATTTTTCAGTTAATAAAGGTAAAGGCCCTTCTGTGTTTAGAATAAGCGGTGAGAATTATCATTCGATGGGTAGTTTGTTACCTACCGATGGAGAGAAACCAAAATTCTGTCAGCTATACATATATGATACTGACAATGAAGTTTCCAATAGAATAAACAATGTTGGGTAAGTGACTTTCTATATTTAATTTAATTATACATTTTATTTTAATATATTTATAATTTTTTAACGTTTTTTTTTTTACCTTTTTAGATCATCATCTAAACGTTCGGAAGCAGAAAAATTAATTGAAGTTCAGCTTATAAAACAATTGAAAATTATGTTGGATTCAACAAATTCCTTGGTACAATCTTATAGAATTGCTAGGGATTGTTTTCATTCAAATCCTAATGAAAAAATTAAGTTGCAATTGAAGGGTAGGAGGCCCAAAGATGGCAGGACATTCAATTTACCAACTGCTTCAGAAGTTGCTGCATTAATTGTAGGTGATATTGGTGACCAAGTTGAAAAGCGTGATATTATTGTACAAACAAAGGAAGGTACTCTTCAAAGAATTAGTGAGTTGCATCCTTCTTATCTTGCACTTCAGTATCCATTGTTACTACCATATGGTGAAGATGGATATAGAGTAGACATTCTTCACAAAAATGTTCCGGATACCTCACCAAGTACAAGTGCTAAAAAAATTGAAACAAAAAAGATTTTGCATGAAAATTTAACAATGAGGGAGTTTTTTGCTTATAGACTTCAAGATAGGGTGAATACATTCTCACTCATTTTAAATGCAAGGCGACTCTTTCAACAGTTTTTAGTTGATTCGTATACAATGATTGAGATGGAGAGATTGTTTTACATACGTAGTCAACAAACGAAGCTTAGAAGCGAGACGGTTGAAACTCTAAACAATAAAAAACAAGAGGGGAATACAGAAACATCACGTATTGGTCAACGTGTTGTCCTCCCGTCTTCTTTTACAGGAGGTGCTCGATATATGATGCAAAATTATCTTGATGCTATGGCAATTTGCAAGTGGTGTGGATATCCAGATTATTTTATAACTATAACATGTAATCCTAAATGGCCAGAAATCAGAAGGTATCTTCATGACACCACTCTGAATCCCGAGGACAGACCAGACATCTTATGTAGATTGTTTAAAATTAAACTTGATTGTCTCATCAAAGAAATAAAACAAGAAAAAATATTTGGAGAGGTTACAGCAGGTAAGTTACAAAAGTCATTTATATTTTTAATTTATTTTCTATAATTTTAAATTTCAATTTATTAAATTTATTAATAACTATTTAAATCAACTATCATTTTATTATTCTAATATTGTATTCTCATCTAGCAAACTAATTGTATTTAATTTCATGTGCAGTTGTTTACACGGTAGAGTTTCAAAAGCGGGGGTTACCTCATGCACATATTTGTTTATTTATGAAACCTGCGTATAAACTCCCTACCGTTGACCATATTGATAAATTTATATCTGCTGAAATTCCAGATAAGGATCAAGATCCAGAATTGTACATGCTTGTACGTGATTATATGATTCATGGTCCTTGTGGTGTTTATAATATGAACTGTCCTTGCATGGTCGACAAAAAATGTTCTAAAAACTTTCCTAGAACATTTCAGATTGAAACATGCGTTGATTCTGAAGGTTTTCCTGTTTATAGAAGGAGAGACAATGGTAACTTTGTTGAAAAGTCTAATGTTGACCTTGATAATAGGTATGTTGTTCCATATAACAAAACTCTGCTTAAAAGATATCAAGCACATATCAATGTCGAATGGTGTAATCAAGCTGGATCTATAAAGTATTTATTTAAATATATTAACAAAGGTCCAGATAGAATTACTCTAAATGTTGTCCAAAGCAATAATGAAGAAGGTAAGGAAGAGGAAGTAGACGAAATCAAAGGATTTTATCAATGTCGGTATATATCTGCATGTGAAGCTTCATGGAGAATATTCTCTTATGATGTTCATTACAGAACCCCTCCTGTAATGAGGCTACCTTTCCATCTTCCTGGACAACAGAAAGTTGTTTATGGTGCTGGCGAAAACATTGATGATGTACTTAACAAACCATGTGTCGCTTCATCAATGTTTTTAGGTTGGATGAAACGCAATGAAAGCGATGACAACGCGAGGCAACTTACGTACGTCCAATTCCCGTTAAACTATGTTTGGAAAAGTGACAAGCGCTCTTGGGAACCAAGGCAAAGAAACAAATCAGTTGGTCGTATTCATCATGTGTCTCCTGCTGTGGGTGAAGCTTACTTTTTAAGGATTCTGTTAAATAAGGTTAAAGGTCCAACCTCATTTGAAGATATTCGTACTGTCAATGGACGTGTTTATGGTACATATAGAGATGCGTGTTATGCCATGGGACTGTTGGATGATGATGCTGAGTATATTGAAGCAATACAGGAAGCATTCCATTCAGGATCTGGTGATTTCTTGAGAAATTTATTTGCAACTATGTTAACATCTAATAGTCTTTCTAGACCAAACTTTGTATGGGAAAGTACATGGAAAGAGTTGTCTGAAGACATTCTACGTAAACGAAGAAAAGACACTGATTGTCAAGGTATGATTTCTTACCAGTATTAGTAAAGTTAATTACATACTAATATTATTTTTATTTTTGTATAAAAAATTATATCGTTTGATATTATTGAGTAAATTTTTTCTTATTCAAATTTATGTAGATCTGAGACTTTCTGAAGATCAGATTAAGAACTTTGCTTTGCTTAGTATTGAAAACTTTTTGTTACGCAATAGTTCCACTTTGCGAAATTTTATAGACATGCCATATCCTGATGATGACTCAATATACATTTCAAACAATCGATTGATTAATGAGGAATTGGGATATGACACAAATTGTTTGAGAGGCGAATTTGAAGAGATGTTTGGTTATCTAACAGATGAGCAAAGAAATGTTTATGACACAATAATACAAGCAGTCGAGGGTAAAAAAGGTGGTGTATTTTTTGTCTATGGATATGGTGGTACCGGTAAAACTTTTCTATGGAAAACATTGGCTTCATCCATAAGATCAAAAAGTAAAATTGTTTTGAATGTCGCTTCGAGTGGTATCGCTTCATTACTATTAACAGGCGGTAGGACTGCACACTCAAGGTTTTCAATTCCAATCAATCTAACCGAGGATTCTTTATGCTTCATAACACCAGACAGTGACGTAGCCCAATTGCTTAAGAAAACTGATTTGATTATTTGGGACGAAGCACCAATGGTTCATAAACATGCATTTGAAGCACTCGATCGAACTTTAAAAGACGTTTTTGGTATTGATAATGATAACAATTCGAACCTACTATTTGGTGGAAAGGTAGTTGTTTTTGGAGGTGATTTCAGACAAATTCTACCAGTAGTTCCAAATGGAAGTAGATATGATATTGTTAATGCATCATTAAGCTCTTCATACATTTGGCTTGAATGCAAAGTCCTTAAGTTAACCAAAAATATGCGGTTAAGTTGTGGCAACACTACATCTGAGATTGAGCAAACAAAGAATTTTGCAAAATGGCTTTTGGATTTAGGTGAAGGTAAGGTTGGCTATGAATTTGAGGATGAATGTATGATTGATATACCTGATGACTTATTGATTACTCAATCGTTGGATCCTGTTTCTGATTTGATATCGTTTGTTTACCCATCGATTTTAGAGAATTCAATTATTCCAGGTTTTTTCGAAGAACGAGCTATTTTGGCACCCAAGAATGAAGTTGTTGAAGATATTAATGATCGTTTCCTTGCTTTGTTTCCTGGTGAGGAGATGGTATATCTAAGTTCAGACAGTGTTTGTAAATCAGAAAATATTGATGAAGAAATGGATGAAAGTTTATATTCACCTGATGTTCTTAATAGCCTTAAGTTTTCGGGAATTCCAAACCACAGATTGGTTTTAAAAGTTGGTGTTCCAGTCATGTTACTCAGAAACATTGATCAAAGAAGTGGTTTGTGTAATGGAACAAGACTACAGGTTGTTCAATTGGGAAAACGTGTTATAGAAGCCAGAATTATTTCAGGTAGTAACATTGGAATGCGGACATTTATTCCCAGAATTAGTCTTACACCCTCTGATAAGAAGATTCCTTTCAAATTTAGAAGAAGACAGTTTCCGCTTTCTGTGTCTTTTGCTATGACAATAAACAAGAGTCAAGGACAGTCGCTATCTAAGGTTGGGTTATATTTGAAAGATCCAGTTTTCACACACGGACAATTGTATGTTGCATTATCAAGAGTGAAAAGTAGGAATGGTCTGAAAATATTAATATTAGACAAGGAAGGTAATGTGACTACACGTACTGTAAATGTTGTTTACAAGGAGATTTTTGGACAGCTATGACAAATTCTTGTAAGTCTAATTTTTTTATTGTTACAGATAAGTCATTATGGTTTAATTATTTTTCCAAATTATTCATCTAAACATTATAGGAACTACCGTGCTACAATCTATCTTACGAACACATCCATAATTTTTTTTTTTACATATTTCAATGTCTTTAGTCATTCACTATTTTTACGATTTTCTTAACAGTCTATGTTTACCGTTTTTTTTTAAAGTATCCTATTATTTTATTTGTTGAAACACTTTTTTAATTATTAAATTTTTTTTACAATATCTCTTTATCAATTTATACATTTCACATACACTATATTATTACAATTTAAAAAAAAAAAGGTTTTATTATTTTAACTTTTCATTTTAAATTATTTTTAATAAGTTTAGTCAACATTAACGGTTTTTAGATTAAATAGTTTCCGAAATTATTAAGTTTATAATTATATATAATTTATATTATCATTAATTGTTACTAAAAATATAAGGTTAACAAAAATAAAAAAAATCTCTAATATCTATATAAACATCATTTGACAACTTTTTTTTTATATCTTCTTCATAATTCAAACAAGGTTTATTCGAATTTTTCTATTTAATTTTTTTTTTTTTTTTGTTTTGAACGGTTTCGTTTTTTTTTAAAATGTATTGTTATTTTTTTGACTTTTTTCTATACTTTGTTTCAAATCAATACAAGACAAAATTGATGTTTGTTTATAGTTAACAATTTTAATGTTAATTACGGTTATGTTTTTTTTTTTTTTTTTTTTCATCTTCGAAATATGCATAAACAATGCATTTGTTTTTATAGGTACTCATGGATATTAGGTTTTCGCATATGCTTTCCAACGGTGCAATTCTTCACCCAACTAATTATTGTCAACTCTGTGACGTTCAATGTCTGGATGATGCCCAATATGCACAACATGTTAATGGTAAAAAACATCAATCTAAGGTATTACATTTAATATATTTATATATATATATATTCATATAACTTATATGTATATATATACATATATGTATGTACTGATTATATGTAAAATTAGATTAATTATTTTTGTATTGATTTTTACTTAGGTTGCACATGCTACGGGCAATGATGTCTTCTATTGTGGTCTATGTGAAGTTAGATGTACCAGTCAACCAAACCTAAATGCCCATCTTGATGGAAAGAAGCATAAGAAGGCTTTGCACAACGTTGGCTTTATTAATATTATTTGATGATTATTTTTTTTTTAGTATTATCATATCTTTTATTTCCGAAATATCTTTTTCCATACTATAATTTGGTGTTTCACATCATGATTGCTACTTTTTTTTTTCTTTAATAATGTTATGATTTGGTAACTTTTGGATGTTTATTTGTTTCTTAATGATTTTGCATATTAATTTTTTAATAGGTTGGTGATTTTTAAATATATATTTCATTTATGTTAGTTTAATCGTGGGTTTGAAATTACATGTTAACACTATTAATTTATTTTTACTTTTCAATTTTGTAAATTTTTATTTACTTAGGTTTTCACCGTGGGTCCCCACGGGACTCTAACCTAGTTTTGGTAATGTAGTCCTCTTGATTTTATGATCATCAACCCAACAATGGATAGGTGTTTCCAATAAAGCCCCACTTTCGCTTTCGGTCCAAGGTTTCTGTCGTCTTAGGCAATAATTTTTATTCCAATCGAGCCTTGTAATATTAGCGGATAACTTTTATTTCCTTTGTCATTTTGCCGTCAAAGTCTCGTTCCAATATGTTCCTCTCTTGAACCATTATTGTTTGGAAAATAGTTTTTAAATAATGTTTGATTACAATTTTTTAGTGGTCGATATAATCATTGATAATCAATGATTAGTATACATCTCCTATTGTTTTGAGAAAACAATTTTCACAAATTCTTTGTGTCATCGGTCATTGGTTGCTTTCTTTTGCTTTATCTCTATTCCATTCTATTTCTTTTCTTATCGTTGTTCTCTAGCCAAATTACGGTCCGCTACTACCGATCTCAGCAGATTAAACGACGGTTTAGTCGGACATCTTTCTTTGATCTAAGCATCTCACTTCTTTTCAAAATCGCCTCCTGACAACGGTCACCGGGCTTTCACCATCTCTTTCATCTCTTTGACAGCCCGCCTCACGACAAGAGTCATAGG
Source organism: Ambrosia trifida (assembly GCA_028751855.1). NCBI lineage: Eukaryota > Viridiplantae > Streptophyta > Magnoliopsida > Asterales > Asteraceae > Ambrosia > Ambrosia trifida. The sequence continues at coordinate 7,605,630 of CM054129.1, forward strand.
GTCTCTATTTGTTCTTCCTTTTTATCTTTTTTTTTTCTTTCTTTCCCACAACATCTCTTTTATCCTTTCTTTTATCTTTTGTATTGTCATGGCCAACAAAGATGGCATTGCGACTTTATTGGGATCTAGTGGATCTTGTTTGTCGTTATGGGAAATAAGAAACGAAACTATACATAGGGAACATGTGGACCGAAGTAAAGTGGGTATGGTTTTTTTTTTTTTTTTTTTTTTTTTTTTGGCAAAGAAGATTGCAGGAATACGGGATTGACTTGAAGGTTGTAGTTTTATGGCAAAACTTCAGACTTACAAGTCAATTCGAGAACCGAGATCAAGACTAGTTTTTTATTTATTTTCTTTTTTGTTTTCATTTTCAGTCTAAGCGTCCGATTTTCTACCGCTTTGACTGCGGGAGTATTGGACCCTATTTGTAGGATCGAATAACACGAAATCCAACAATCACGGGGTTTATACTAGAGGTGCGGAATCCCTCTAATATGCTTTAATAACAGATACGATAATGAAACGATGACAAATGAGTAATCACAACACACAGACGGGTCAAAAGATTATCGATTAATCACTAAAACAGAGCACGAGTGTTTACAGAGATCAAATCAGACCTTACAGACCTTGGGAGGGTGTTTGGAGAGTGTGTGAGGCAAGAACTGATGATTAGGGCAATGATTGGGCCTATTTATACCTCCCGGGTACGAACAGCACCAAACTAGCGATTAGCATGCCCATATGGGGCGAGTAGGGCTAATCGCCAGAACCTCAAGCCCAAACGCGTGAACAGTGACGCGATTAGGGCCCTAATCGCGTGTCACTAACTGCTAATCGCATGCAGTATCACGAACCCTCCAAAACGCGTACAAACATCTCCAAACACCCCGAAACACGTCCAAACAACTGATATACTAGCCTAGGGACATCATGTACTAACAGACTCCCCCTTGGACCAGGCTAGTATACGTACAGAACTAATCAAAAGACAACGTTTATATCAATAGCAAACAACTTTACAGACTTGATAAACATAAACGAATACAACTAAACAAAATAACAAGCAGCATCATCTGTCTTCATCTTTAGCTTGACGTTGTCTTGACCCTTGAGATTCTTGACCAATCGCATCCTGCATGAACTTTGTTGGCATAGCAAAACTGGATCACCCTTTGAAACTTCATGGCTTGATCGGCTTCAGCTGGTAAGTGCATGATCGGATGTTGGTACAACGTCTCCACGTCCTTCTCTGAGAAATTTATCAACCACATAGGATCCCAAATCCTTATCTTTCTGCACGGGTTCGGACTGTTGCTCAAGACAATCACTGCTTCAGTGGTTGCTGCATCATAGTGCCAATAATACAGCTTCGAGGTAAAGTCTTGTTCAACTGGAATAATGGGGATCCTTGAAACGCATTTCGGTGGCTTGATCTTATGCTCCCAGATAGGCTTTAAGGTGAAAGGATGAATCTTGTCTGTCTGATACGATCTGGGATACTGAGGCATCAACTCTTTCCATCCCTCTGAGCTCTCTCGCTTCAACTTTGTGTAAAAACCCTTAAGAGAGGCAGATTTCTCTTCGTACAGCGGATAGTTGAGACGAACTAAGTCACGAATGTACCAGAATGGCAGGCTCAGAGTGTCTTTGAAATCCTCAAAGTACAATACACCTTCTTGCCATTTTACCCCGAGCATTCTTGTCTGACTCACATACGCCCAGCTTATCACATTGCCAGACATCTTCGACAGTCTTTTCTTGAAGATGGATGCTCGCTCAACTGGCTTTTTCTTCTCTTCGGGCTTGAACCATTGGGGATACCGCTCTCTGATTTTGTCATGTCGTATCTTTACTGCATCAGGAACTTCAGTAGAGTCGGATTTCAGCTTTTCTTCGGCCTCACGTATCATCTCTTCGTCAATGTTTGGAATTCCAGCGCCCGAGTCATTTACAACATACTCAGGGGTCGGCACGCTGGTTCCTTCTTCGAGATCCACTTCATTGCACTCTGGATGCATCTCAGGAGGAACGAATTGACTTGCATTGGAAGATTCTCCAGATGCAAAGCCATATACTTTAGTCATGTCCTCTGTTGTCATCTCAGGTGGAATCTCTCCTTCTTCCAGATCGTACTCAGGCATGGCAGGGGGTGGGAGCAAGTTGCCTTCATCATCATATGCAAAATAACAGTTCAGAGGCTCCACATCTTCAACAAGAACTATCGCTTTCTTCTTTAATTTATCGCGTAGTTCTTGAATCTTGCTCCTCATAGGTGCTGGCTCCCCCTGAGCAGAAGAACCTGCCTTGGGATCATTGCCTTTGCGATCGTGACCTTTCTTCGTTCGTCCCGATGCAGACCCACCTGTTGATCCACCCCCGCCTGTGGCTCCGGGATCACCACCATCACCCTTACCATCATTGTCATCATCGTCATCAGACTCATCTTCATCCTCTTCATCATCATCGTCTTCTTCACTATCCTCATCATCATCATCAGCAGCAGTACTAGCTCCAGCTTCCGAACCACCAGTAAGTCTAGGTTGAGTTCCGGTCAACGCATTCAACCTAGTCCTTAGCCTTGAGTTTTGCTTCTTATATTTGGTGATTCGACGCTCATTGTTCACATTTGCGAGCTGGAGATCACGGTTAGACTGAATCAGCTGCTGATGTGATTCCATGAGCTGCTGTTGTGATTCCATGATCTGCCTGTTCGACTCCAAGAGTTGCTGATTAGATAAAGTAAGAGCGTCGACAGTGGTTCTCAGCTCAGTGTTAGCAGTGATAGTGTCTCCAATCAATTCCAACATCGCCGTCTCATTTTCTTCTATGTTGGCGTTTTTGCTCTTCATTTCGGCCATTTCCCGTGCTTGAGCAGCCACTATAGCAGTAAGTTCGTTGATTTGGCGCTGGAGTTGTTCGTTGGTTGTTGGAGTCGAAGATGAGGATTGGCTAGAAGGTTTAGCAGCTGTCGATCTTGCTGCTTCTTTTAACATCCGGATTCTATCACCTATCGGATTAGCAGCCAACTGTGAACCTGTCGCTTCAACGGTAACTGAGACTGGCTCAGTGAAGATTACCGAGGAAGGCATTGACATAGTCACACCCGCAGGCATAACTGCACTGAAAGAGAGTGGGACAGACGATGTTGCCGCTGTTGTTGTTTCTGTTGCTGCTGTTGTTGTATCTGTTGCTGCTGTTGTTGTTGCTGATACAGAAGAGGAAGCAGGAAGGCCAAAAGTATCTGGGAGTTTCATACGCCTTCCCCTCAATTTCTTAGGCGTCTTCTCAGTCGCAGCTGCTTTTCTGACATTCTCTTTTGACCCCTACTAACCTTGTTCGCTTTAGTCTTTTGTCTTTTCTGAGGAGGCGGCGTGCTAAGTTCAGCATCAATATCTGCAACAAGATCACCACTAACTGGAGTAAACGTGGGATCTCTTGCAAGCTCTCTCGCCGCGGCCGTGCGGGCTCTATCCTCCTCAAGTGAAAGTATATCGGGCGATTCATCTTCGGTACGCTCTGAGTCGTCATCTTCATCGTCAACATCTTCAATGTTAACCGGGCCCTCGTCAATCTTGGCTTTGCCTTTGCCTGAACTGGATGGTTCATCTATATTCAGCAAATCAGTATCAAGCATATCATTATCGTGTCTTCCTTCAGTATCACCCATATTGCCCGGTTCATTGGGTCCCAAAGCAACAGTGGGTCTCCCAATGTTATCATCATCCTTGAATACCTGTCTGTGAATCTGAATATCGTCCTCTGAATCACTGTCGCCATGCCTCCATCTATTACCTGGAGGTGCCACATAGTTGTCTCTCAGTAGGTAGGCAAACAATCTACGACTTGGAGGATATTCGGACTTTGGCTTATTCTTGTACTGTAACATTCTCTTCATCTCCACTTCATCAATTTTCTTTATGTTAATCAGCTCTTCTACCCGTTTCACCATGTTCGGGATCTGATTGTCAAGGATCATCTGCAGAAAGCGAGGATAAACAATAAAGGCATTCTCTGTCGGTTTTCGCAGAATCACTTCCTTGAGGTGATGCATAATCATCCCAGAGAAGTTGAACGGCTTGTTCAACGTCAATGCGACTATCGCTGATGCCAAAATGTCTTTGATTGCATCGAACGTTCCTTTGCGAGGTCCGAGACACTTTAACACCACGTGCGTCAGATACTTCATTTCTGGAGGAAGACATCCCTTTTGTAGCATCTCCTGCGCACGAACATCACCCGTATACTTCATCCGTAGGAATCCACCTCGTATCAAAATGGAATCGAAAACGATTGGATCGTCTTTATCATCTCCAAATCTGAGAATCTCGCGAATCATGTCTTCAGTGATAAGAACCTCCTTTCGTTGCACCGAGCTTCTGATAGTAGCTGGAATTGTGCTAACGTCGACTCTAGCATTCTGATAGAATTCCTGGAGAATGTTCTTGTAAGCCGCATAGTCTGTAGATATGGCATAACTTATCTTTGAGCGCTTCAAGTACTCGATGACGCCTTCAAATCGCTTGCATTTCGGCTTCTTTACAGGTCCGAGAAAGGCAAGACAGTTGTGCCTGTCCGACGTACCGTACTGCATGGTTCTGCAAGTCAAACACACCACAAATCATTAACGACAGATCAAGGATATGAAAAACGGACAAAAACGGATTAGTTTTGACTAAAGTTGGTCAACAGAAGCTTAAGGGCGATTATGGGTACTGTTCATGCGATTAGCAGATCAAAAGACACGATTGACTGCTAATCGCTACACTATTCACGCGATTAGCACTTCAATCTGCCTAATCGCTATAATGTTCACACGATTAGCTATCTAATCGCATGAACAGTGTACGAACATAAAGATTTTATCAAATTTGACGTTTTGTTGATTCGAGTCCGGAATTTTGTTGCATTGAACCCTAAAACAACCCAACAATAAAACCCCTATGAATTATTACGCTATTATATCAGAATCAAGGGTTAATTTGACGGTTTTGAAAGCTAGGGTTTATATGGTTTGAAATTGGGGTTTTTTATTCTAGGATGTTATAGATCAAAATCTTGGCATAGAAAGATCCTAGAACACCCGATTAAGAAACCCTCATCAAGAAACAACATCAAACAGCTCTCTATAAGGCTTCCCGATCAAAAACACAAGGTCTAGGGTTTCGGCCCTTTAATCACAAATTAAGCCCTCAAAAACACGTTGTTATGATCTGAAAGATTGATATGTTCTTACCTTGATGATGTAGAACAAATTTCAAAGATCAAAGAAACACGGGCAATAAGTTTTGGATACGTGCAGATTAGAGGGAACGAGTATAACTGTTGGAGTTTTGAAATAATATGAACAAGAAAGAGTTAACTGTTGTATATATACTATCTGCTAATCGCATGATATTACTAGCGAGTGGGCTTCTACTCGCTTGATCAGAGACACGAGTGAATGCCAATCGCGTGTATCAAGACGCGTCTACCCTCTGATCGCCTTTAACTCTTCTTCACACAAAATAATAGGACAATATGGCTAATTGCTTATAAAAAACACACGATTGGGACACAAGTCAAGCGATTGGTAATGTAATCGCCCTATATGTCACGCGATTAGGCCACTCGTCCAAAATTACATGCGATTAGAACACCAAATGCATCTAGTTTTCACACAAATTACCAAATTGCCCCTGCAGCACCAAATCTCGCATTTTTGACCCGTTAAGGTTCAAAACATGCGTTTTTCAACCCGATTTGACACGCGACTCAGATGATGACTCAGATACTTGAAAATATTACATTTTCCACCCTTGTACTTGATAAAAAGTACGGTTTTGACCCGGAAAAAACACAAGTTTCCAATTAGTTGCCCATTTTATTTTTCGGCGTTTTATTTTTGAAGAAGTAAGATTACAATGGATTAGGGTTCCAACATCGGCAATCAAGAATGATTAACTAAGCTAAACTAAGCATAAATAAAATAAAGCGGGAGATCAACTAACTGTACACTAACATATTTTTGCGAGTTTCAACGGTTAGGGAATCATATCAGTGTACGGACATTACTAGAACCCTTATATTTTCAGTTTTCGCTTAAATTACCAATAAGCATCCTACAACAACTGTCGATATTGTTTTCCACCTAAACTCAAAATCAAGTTTTATCGCTAGGCACTTTAGATACGTTTAAGGTAATATTAAGGCTGAGATACAAGGTGTTCCCCGCCACGCGACACATTCCCGTATCAAGTCATGCACAAAGCTTCCTCGTAACCAGTGAGTAAGCTGTTGTCATCCGTATTTTACAAGGAGTGGACTCAGTGGTGATCAGGTCTGCAGAAATGCTGCAACAGAGAGACCAGTGAGATCCAAACCAGGGTACAAGTCAAATACCGTATATTTGATTTTTCACGGTACGATGCTTTAGGTATATGATTTGATACCTTAGAGCGAATTCTCATTGAGAATAGGGTTTTGGCATATATGAATCTTTTTGCTCTTTTAGGATTCCCGGACGTCTCCTGATCAGAATTTATTCTATTTTTTTATTTTTTTTCAGGAAATGACATAGGGGTGTCTCAGTCGTAGGCTGCGACCCCAACGTACGACACGTGTGCCATTCCTAATTATTCTGAGAGACGTCCAGTTCACCCCGGATGTATCAACCTCTTAAAGACCATGAAACCTCGGATTTTGGCATGCTATCAAACGAGATTTCGGTACCAAGACCATATGCCAACGCACGTTGATCCACACATGATTCAGAAGATTTAGGTTTATATCACCGTGCCGAACTTGGAAATGATTTTGAGCCTACCGACACATAATTGTAGAGGCTACCTATCAGTTCCAATATTTTTAAGATGATAAGGGTCCAGACAGACCGACTGATTGGTTAAGATCATCTTCCCATTTTCACCAAAGAAACTCATTTTTGCATTTTTCAATTTTCAATTTTTTTTTTTGATTTTGGAATTTTCTCATTCATTTTTTTTGAATTTTTGCATTTTCTGAATGTTTTTGTATTTTTCTGAAATTTTCTCCCCCTAAAAATCTAAAAATTTGCGAAAAGACAATGTTTTTGGATTTTTCTGATTTTTGAAAGAAAAATATTTACAAAAACGATTACCGATGAGGATCTAATCCTGCTTAACTTTAATGCCGTTTAAGATTAACAAGTACTGAAAACGAGGACCGTCAAAAGCTTTGGTGAATAAATCGGCACGTTGGTAGTCTGTGTGGATTTTTACCATATCGATAAGTTTCTTTTCATAGCAATCGCGTATGAAATGATACTTAACCAAGATATGTTTCGCCTTGGAATGGTTAACTGAGTCTTTAGCAAGCGCTATAGCGGACTCATTATCACAGTGAATGGGAGTATTAAGAAATTTCAAACCGTAGTCTCTCATTTGTTGCTGTATCCAAAGAACCTGGGAGCAGCAGCTCGATGCTGCTACATATTCCGACTCGCAGGTGGATAAGGCGACTGAGGCTTGCTTCTTGCACTGCCACGAGACTAGTCTTGGTCCCAAAAACTGGCATCCAGCCGATGTGGATTTTAAGTCTGTCTTGCATCCGCCATAGTCAGCATCACTAAATGCTATGAGGTCAAACTTATCGTCATTAGGGTACCAAAGACCTTTGGTCGGACAACCCTTTAGATAACGTAATATCCTCTTCACAGCAACCAGGTGTGACTGTTTCGGCCTTGACTGGTATCTTGATAGTAAACATGTCGCGAACATTATATCAGGTCTTGATGCAGTGAGGTACATGAGTGAGCCTATCATAGCTCGATAGAGAAAAGGATCAACGGTTTGTCCTTTCTCGTCAGGCCCACTCCCGTGATTGGTCTGGATCGGTGTGCCTACTGGAGTAGAGTCTTCCATCTGGAACCGGCTCAAGATGTCAGCAACGTATTTTGTCTGGTGGATGAAGATCCCCGACTCTTGTTGTTCTACTTGTAGACCGAGGAAGAATTGCATCTTCCCCATCGAGCTCATCTCAAATTTGTCCTGCATAAGCTTTTCGAATTCCCTGCACATGACATCATTAGTAGACCCAAAAATAATATCATCAACATAAACCTGTACCAGAAGACGATCACCACCCTTTTCCTTGGTGAATAAGGTGCAGTCCACGAGTCCACGTTTGAACCCGTTGGATATCAGATAGTTGCTAAGCATTTGGTACCATTCACGCGGTGCCTGATGGAGTCCGTACAACGCTTTGTTCAATTTGTAGACTTTTTCGCGATGCAGCGGATCCTCAAAACCCGGTGGCTGAGCAACATACACCTCTTCCTTCACGACACCATACAGAAAAGCACTTTTCACGTCCATTTGATACACCTTAAACCGTTTGTACGAAGCGTAAGCTAAGAACATCCGGATAGCTTCAAGGCGCGCAACTGGAGCGTATACTTCGTTGTAATCTATTCCTTCGATTTGACAGAAGCCGAGGACAACTAATCGAGCCTTGTTTCTTATAATCACCCCGCGGTCATCCCGTTTACACTTGTAGACCCACTTTGTTCCAATCTTTTTCGAGCCTGGAGGTAAGTCAACTAAGTCCCACACTCCTAGCTTTTGGAACTGCTGAAGTTCGGCTTGCATTGCTTCAATCCATGGTTCTTCCCTTAGTGCCTCTTGCACAGTTCTTGGTTCAGTTTGAGAAACATACAAGGCGAAGGACCAATCGTTCTGATGACCTGCTTTTCTGATTTCCGAATAGAGTGCCAGAGTACCTGTATTGTCACTTGAACTAGCATTTCTGAGCTGACTGCGCGTCATGACTCTGCTAGTCGGATTACCAATCACATTTTGCATCGGATGAGTGTCGTGAATCCGAGATTCCGGATGTGCCGGCACTGGATCATCCGAATGCAGATTTAGGTTCTCCAAACCTTGAGATAGATTTGTCTCAGCTGCGCTTGAACTAGAGGGAGCAGCGGGTTGCATATTGAAACCGGAGAGATCTATCCGAAGACCTATCCCTGGAGCTGCTGAAGAAGAAGGACCAGCTTGATTGTTTCCTGTCGGATTAACTGGAGCTGTAGTGGTAGATTCACCATTTCCAGCTTGTTCCTCAGTGAGAGTTTCATGAGACTCTGCAAAATCGTCGTCGAAAGATGAAGATTCGAGAACCTCTGCTGACGCTTCCTGAAAAACTTCCTCAACTTCTGCTGCTGCGGTTTTATCAGGGGGACCCGTGGATGCAGAGGCATCAGATGGAGCAGGCGCAGGTGCATTAACCACGATCGGACGCATTAGCGGAGAGCTAGCTGCGTTTTCACATTCGTAATACATTTGCGCTACAGCATCGTCCACCAAATTTTCCACGTTGAAGGAATCAAATAGACTCTTATAATCGAACAACCAATCAGGTCCAACACCAGGTGCATTGGCAGTATAACGCTGAACATCGACATTAAGCCAATCTTCAACGTTGTTGGTTCTTTTGTTGTACAGTCTTTTGTTGGGAGTGCTGTAACCAACAAAGAAACCTTCTTCTGCCTTTGCACCAAACTTCCCATCGGGATGTATCATGGTGCATGGAGCTCCGAAAGGTTCCAGAAACTCTAAGTTAGGTTTCCTTCGGTTCAGAAGCTCGTAAGAGGTTTTTCCAAGCTTCTTTACCGTTAGAACCCTATTCAGAGTATAACACGCGCAGTGAACTGCCTCGTTCCAGAAGATCACAGGCAAGTTCGAGTCTGCGAGCATAGTTCTGGCTGCCTCAATAAGAGTCCGATTCTTTCTTTCTGCAACCCCGTTTTGCTGAGGAGTGTATGGCGCTGTGAATTCATGATGAATACCTTTTTCTGCACATAACGCCTCCATAGCGTGATTCTTGAACTCTGTTCCGTTATCGCTTCTGATCCTACGGATCTTTAGCTGATATATATTTTCCAATTTAGTAAACAGATTCTTCAAGTAATCAAAAGTTTCACTCTTGTGCTTCATGCACACAACCCAAGAAAACCTAGAATAATCATCCGTAACCACTAAGCAGTATGAGTCACCGTTCTTGCTCTTTCGATTGACTGGGCCAAACAGGTCCATGTGCAGTCGTTCGAGTGGTAGACTAACTGAGTTTGTCTTCTTAGGCTTGTGAGACTTTCTTTTCTGCTTCCCTTTCTTGCATGAGACACAGACATCGTTTAAATGAAAATTCTTAACAGAGACACCTTCCACTAGTTGGTTCTGGACCAGATGGTTCATTTTCCTCAAGTGGATGTGCCCCATTCGTCTGTGCCACATTATTGATTCCTTCTCTGTCGCCTTTGACAGAAAACAAGTGACCTGACCTTTTGCAGTCATTGCTCGGCTCATATCCAGGACGTATAAGTTGTTGACCCTGGGAGCTGAGATCATGACCCACTCTTTCGGTATTTTGAATCCAGGCTTCAGAATGAAACATGCGTTGTCATCAAAGAACACAGTGAACTTCTTGTCACATATCTGCGAAACGCTCAGCAAGTTGTGGTCTATCTGTTTAACAAAGCTTATCTTTTCAAAGCTTACTATACCGTTGCTCATACTTCCTTCCTTTGTTATATAACCCCCTTTATTACCAGCAAAGGCAACATACCCCCCATTGATATTATTTATGTCAAAAAGCAGGGATAAATCGTCTGTCATGTGCCCTGAAGCTCCACTATCAACAATCCATAGGTTGCTGATAAGGCCCTGTGGAACTCCCTGCACAAACATTCAAAGTTCAGTGGTTAAGGGGGACCCAAGCCTTCACGGTCTTGGGTCTAACAACTTCATCTAACATCGGAAAGTCAACCCATCTACCATTTGGTGTTGGCGTTGTTTCCGATGGTACAGCATTGCTTTCTCCAGCAGATGATTCTCCTCCTTTGGTTGGTGACTTGGGTCTCCAAATCTGTTCAGGTTTCTTTGGCTTGGGCTTCTTCTTTGCCTGTGGGCTAGAAGGTCCAGCCTTGGATTCCTTTGGAGGAACAGATTTTGGATCCACTTCAGAATTAACTGTACGTGGAGCAGCTTTGGGGTTGCCCTGCGGTTTAGCTGCAGCCTTTGCTGGTGGCTTAGGCGCTGCTTCAACCTTTGGAGGAACAGTGCTCCCCCTCAGCTGTGGACCCTGCCATCAACTGGCTTTTGGTTCATAGCAATTTTGTTGCGGTTATCATAAACAACCTGCTTTCCCTTTTGTTTCTCTGAGAGTTTAGGAGAAACAGGTTGCTTGGATTTGCTAGAACTGGGAGGATCATCCACTTTGATCCTTTCTCGTCTCAATTCAGGGCACGCAGCAACTAAATGCCCACGTTCCCCGCACTTGTGACAGGATCTATATTCTTCAAACTTAGGAGATCCGGGTTTGGTCTCCTTTTTGTTCCTTTTGTTAGATGGAACGGCAAATGAGTTTTTATGTTTTGGATCCTCAAGACATCTTCTTTGCTGATCGACTTGAGGATCATCATTTCTTTCAGTGCCGCTCGATCTAATGAACTCAGTTACATGCTTTTTCGGACCGTTTCTTTGAGCTTGATTTTGAGGATTAACGGTGTTCGACTTTTGATTTTTCTTGTTGCTTTCATTAGGCTGATTTCCCTGATCCTTTCTACCCTTACCCTTACCCTTGTTTTTACTCCAGGTTTCCTTTTCTACGGTAATGACAGATTCTTGCCAAATTTTGGCAACAAGACCAGGGGCGATACATCTGAGAGGGACTTCCTCATCAGCATGCACCCTTTCAGACCCTTTTAACTTATAAAACACCTTAATCCTCCTACCATCCTCGGTTTGCACTTTCGGTTCCAGTTCACTCAAGGTTTCAGTGGTAATGATATGATTCTCAAGAGGAACATCTATAGTTTTGACCGGTGCATACCTAGGAGGTTCATCGAGCTCATCATCCGAAGTGTCAGTGTCATATACACTGATATCATCAGCTTTCTCACACAAATTGACAGCTTTAGCAGGAGTAGCAACCTTAGTGACTTCAGCAGGTTTAGCTGCTTCAGTAACCTTGGCCACCTCTGCAGCTTTTGCTGCCTCAGCTGCCACGTCCACAAGTTCCTCCTTCGGCAAGACATCAAAATTGTGATTTTCGAATCTCACCGGAGGTGGACATTGAGAGTATTTGGGACTGGTGGAGAAGCCTTCCTTGTCAGAGTGTTCTACTATGTGATCAAGGACATACTTGCAGTTTAAATAACTCTCAAGCTTTTTCCTGATCTTTTCATAGTCGCAGTTAACAATGGCCAATTGTTTCTTAGTGTCTTCGACCTCATTGATGTAATTATTTATAGCAATTTGTTTGTTAGCTAAGGTTTTTGACAGTTCAGAAACATCCTTTTTATAATTTTCAATTGTACTAAGAAAATTTTTCTCCTTTTGTCTCAAGGAATCAATTAACCTTTGCAACGGACCAACATCAGCTTTTAAATTCAGATTTTCTTCAGTTAATTCTTTAATTCTGAATTTTAACTGATTACACTCTACACAATCTAATTTTGAATCAGAAGAAGAACTTACCTTGTTCGACGATTCAGTAATGGCCATCAATGCATAATGAGCTGCTGTCTTCTGAGCTCCAAAGAATTTGCCGTAGTTCTTCTCTGTGCAGTCAGCATCCACAAGAAACGATCTTTTACCGATCAATGCATCTGCTTCAGCTAACAGATCCTCTAAATCTTCTCCACTATCAGAATCGCACTCCGAGTCACAGTCAGACACCTCGGTCTCAGAAGTGATGATGTCAGACTGACTCGAAGTTTCTTCAACTTCGGCTGGTGCTTCAGACGCTTGTTGAGCAAAACAGGCTGCACCACCTTGAGGAGCTTCATCTCCGATGATCAGATGGTTCCAGTTATAGCCTTCATCAGCTTGAATAACCATGGCTTGACCTTGATTGTTGTTTGCAGGCGGCCTCTGGTTCTGATTCTGGTTGTTGACTGGGACAATAGCACGCTCAGTATTAGGTTGACCCTGAGCTTGCTGCCTCTGATTCTGATTAGCTCTGTTATTGTTGAAGGGATTCTGATGTCCTTGCTGCATAGGTCGGTCACATTCCCTTGCAAAATGCCCTTTTGTGCCACAGTTGTAGCATGTGACCTTTGTTTTGTCGAACCCAAACTTGGTGTTATTATTGATCAAGACATCTCTCCTTCCCGTCCGGTCCATGTATTCCTTTGCCCTTCTCACCACACTTGCGAAGTGCCATTGTATGTCTATCAGATCCATGTCGTCCTTATCAATCTGGGAGTAATCCTCCTGTGTAAGATGAGGATTCCCGATCTGTCCAGCAACCAGTCCACTATAGGAGTTTACCAAGGTCGACAGTAGAGCCATATGTTCTTGAGCTAGCTCTATAGTCACCTTCTCTAAACCCGCGGTGTTCAGCTGCTCTGGGACTGTATTGGTCCGATATCCACCTTGATTAGAACTAGAAGCACCTCCATATCCACCATAACTTGTAGTTGGAGCCCCGCCAAAACCTGCAGAAGAGGGTCCACTAAAGTTTGCAGTTGCCTGCGCTGGTGCTGCAAGATGAGAAAACGGGTTAATACCAAACTGGTTAGCATTATAATTCAAAGGATACGAGTTTGGTCCAAAAGGATATGTAGGAGGAGGAACATCAGCTGGGGGACCATAATTGTCGAACGCATAGACTGGGTCCGGGTTAACCACAAAAGCAGTTTGTGGTTTGGTGCTACCCACACTGGTGTCCTGAAGAGGATTCCCATAATAGATGCTGGGATTCTGTGGAATGAGCGCCTTGTTTGCTCTCCTGATTTCCTCTATCTCCTTGTTCTCCAGCTCGGTAATGAACTCGTTGATGGAGAGAGTCTGATATGCATTGTTTGACTTTAGAATATCCAACCATTGATGCCAGTGAGGAGGTAGCGCCTCAGCAAATCTTTCTACAAGGTCCGCAGATGAATATAAGACCCCGTACTGATACATTTCTGACATCAGATGGTAGTATCTAGCCGTCAAATCCCTCAGAGATTCGTTCCTAATAGCATTGAAGTTCTCGAACTCCTTCTTGAGCTGATCCATTTTAACCTTTCGCGTCTTCATATTACCCTCATTTCGCTCAGCCAAGGCTAACCAAAGCATCTGTGATGTTGTGCACTGAGCGAATTGATGAAGGATGTCCTTTGGAAGAGCTTGCTTCAATGCCGCCATCGCCTTCTTCTCATAGTTGTATTTCTTTCTCTGATCTTCATTCATGTCTTCAATTGAGATCGGAGTAGTGGAGTTCTCAACTAAAGGCCGACTGTACCCTGTCTCGATAGCTGACCATACAAGACCGTCGATGCCCTCGACATACGTCTGAAATCTGCCCTTCCAACCATGGTAGTCGGACATGTACTGCAGCTTCGGTGCCCTGTTAGAACTACCCGTCTCTAAGTCACTCATGAGTACGGAAGACAGATGATTTGTCTGAGAGTTTGCAGCAGCCGCGAGTGCCCACGGATTCGTGTTCACCATTTGCTGTTGAGCAGCTAGCGCCCACGGATTGATTCCGGCAACATTCGCTTGCATTTGCGATTGCTGCATCCGTTGCGCGTTTCGTTCTGCTGAGAACTGCCAAGGGTTCGTGGGTACGTTAGATTGATTGTTCATTTGTTGATTATACTGAGGTCTCGGTTGACTCAGATGTCCCCACGGGTTCGCCATATGTTAAGGTATGATAATAGTCCGATACTTAGTCAAATTTTATGTTCCAGAACCTTTCAGGCGATTAGGTTTATAATTGTATGTTAATATAGGCGATTATATGGCTAATCGTGTAAACAGTTGAGCGATTTGGGCTAATCGCTAGTTTTTATATGCGATTAGGGTTTTGGATTGACGTGAGTATGGCAGGCGATTAGGGCTAATCGCTAGTAAGCAATTAGGCCTAATCGTGTGAAGAAGCTGGCGATTGTATGCTAATCGCGTATAATTAATGGCGATTAGGGGCTGATCGCTAGAAAACCCTAATCGTGTGAAATGTTTATGCGAGTAGGACTGCGTAATCGCCTGATCTGATCTGTAGCCGCACTTTTGCTCAAAAATCACCTATTTTGCCTCAAAATCTTATCTAAAACATTATATTTTGATCCCAAATGATTAGACAAGTTACCAAAACAGTTTTAGAGCAAACCCTAATCAAAAACACTCGTTTTTAACCGTAAACACACACCAAGATATTGAAAAAGATGGGTTTTTGACAAAAACTCAAAGTTTCAAAATAAGAACAGGCACTACAAAAAAAATGCCATTTAGTGACATACAAAAAGTGCCACAAAAAACAAAAAAGTGTTACTAAAGGGACTTGAAGGAATGTGCGGCACACAAAGAAAGTGTCACTAGAAGTGCTGACGCTAAAGCCTTTTAGTGACACATTTTCATTCTATCACACAAAGTTTTGTTGGCTTTTAGTGACACTTGTTTTTTGCCACAATATAAAAAAAGACTTTTGTGACACATATTTTGTGCCATTAAAAAGTAATCCTATTTACATATTTATACTAGTTTTAATGACACTTTTTTTTGCCACAATATAAAAAAAGACTTTTGTGACACATATTTTATGTCTTTAAAAAGTAATCCTAATTACATAGTTATACTAGTTTTAATGACACTTTTTTTTGCCACAATATAAAAACTTTTGTGGTACAAATTTTGTGTTGGTAAAAACCATTTCTAGTTTTATATATATATATATATATATATATATATATATATATATATGTACTATTTGTAGTGGCACATAATTTTGCCACAAATCAAATGATATACAATATAAAATATAAATAAATGTTCAGTAAAATTATATATGTAAAAATTATCATAATATACTTCAATAAAAATTCAATCCGAAACATATTTCAAATGTTAGCAAAACATTATGTAATAAATAACATATTCCAAATGCTTGCACGACGAATCTAAACATTATTTTAGGGGAGAATTCAACTTTCATAGAACTAAGCTCCAAATTTTCCAATGATATATATCCTGCAATCATAAACCATATAAATAAGTATTAGTATTTATTCAATGAAATCTAAAAGTTCTTTAATTTATGAAACTCATTGTTCCTATTCAAAGGAAAATCCAGTATAAACAAATATGATCGAACAACTAACAATTAGAGAAAAAACCAACATATAATTAATAGGCAGCCATTTATAATTTGTCCAAACACCTAACAAGTATACAAAAAATCAACATATTACCTTAAATGCAATGTCAACAAAAAGAGTTATAGATCAATCCACGTGTAACACTGTAACCACTAGCTGGAATAGGCGTACCTGCAGAAACATTGTTCTCGAGGTCTATATACACTACCCTTGAGATGGTTAAGTGCAGCCACATCAAGATCAACAACTTCGCCATTTGTATTAATCATCTTGTCTAATTTGACCCGTTTCAGATAGAAACACACCGCAAACCAGATGTGGGTCAAAATTGCTAAGTAAATGGATCAAAATTGTCATGGGTCGTAAAAAAATACAAGTGGATATAATAGTTATAGATATTAAACAGTAATGAAAAGCAACATGTCACTTGATCTATTTATCTCCATAGGGATTATTTATAATCAAAATAGTTGGAGGATACTAAGAAACTTCAAAATTAGTCTCAATGATTATACCCAAACCAATGCACATTTCATTATATAAAGGATAACATAAATAGCCAAACATCATTCATTAACAGACTAATAGTATCATAAATTCAAACACCACACAAATAGCACTAATCAAACCAATCTCCAAATTCACAACAAGAAATGGAACAATGGATCAATTTTTCAAACTAACCCCATATAACGAAATGGAATGTGGTTATTCCATGAACATAAAAACATCTTTTCAAAATCTTCATTCAATCTTCATCTTCATTCAATATGTCCAAAATGGTCAACAACCAATAAAAGTAAAGTTTAACAGGTGAAGTCAACATTTGTTTAGGTATAACCAGATTAAGACAAAAACCAATCTAAAAATAAGATACTAACATCAACAAGACAACAAATAAGACTATTACTGTTTAATAAAGCTGAACATATATGAGTCTTATTAACATCGACATTTGTTTTGGATCATTATTATTTTTTAATAAAGCTGAAGATGCACGAGTCAACAACAAATAAATGGATTATAACTCATCGGAGGAGGAGGCGGCCGGAGGTGGACGTGGAGTTGGAAGTGGCAGGAATGGCGGCAGCGGCGGCTGGAGCGATCGGAAGAGAGGGTTGAGAGAGTGGATGGTGGAGGCGGGTTATGCATATAGGAATCCTAACAGATATAACTAACAAGAGGCAATCGGTTCTTATGGTTCTTTTGCAATACCCATGGGTCGGAACCGGAACCGACCCGGACCCGTTTAGTTGAATATTCTGAAACCCACGAACCGACCCTTCTACGCCAAAAGGTTCGGGTCCATTGTGGTTCTGGAACCATATTTTGCTCACCCCTACCTGTGTTCACTGTCACTAAACCCTAGTGCCCAAATCCAGCCCATTCTCATAAACAAACTGACCAAAAATGGGGGCCTTGTAGAATTGGGGGCCCAAAGCCCTAGCCTCAAAATAATTGGGCTTCAGCCGGGCCTGGATGTTGACGAATTATAAGTGTGTTTCTATAAAGCCTTTGATGGTGAGTACGGTTAAGACAAGTAAATAGAAGAAAAATAAAAAAATATGAAAGTTTTTTTTTTTCAAAATACTTAAAACTTGTTGACGAACCAACCCGTTTTTATACGAGTCAACCCGAACTACGCTTGTTTTTAATATGAGTCAACCTGAACCCAACCCAATTTTTAAACGGGTCGTATTTGTCGACCCAAAAACTGTCTGTTTTGTGTCGAGTACGGTTCGTGTCAACATTTGTCGCACCTAGTGGTACCATTAACAAAATGATATTAGTGGCACAAAAATAAATGCCACTAAAGTACGTATCAAACAATTATGGCATACTTAAAGTGTCACTAAAAATCAAAATTAGTGGCATAACATTTAAATGCCACTAAAAGTACGTGTTAAGCAAGTATGACACACAAAAAGTGTCACTAAAAACCTTATTAGTGTCACATACGCTAAATGCCATTAAAAATGTGTGTCACTAAATTAGTGGCACAAAAATAAATGCCACTAAAGTACGTATCAAACAATTATGGCATACTTAAAGTGTCACTAAAAATCAAAATTAGTGGCATTACATTTAAATGCCACTAAAAGTACGTGTTAAGCAAGTATGGCACACAAAAAGTGTCACTAAAAACCTTATTAGTGTCACATACCCTAAATGCCATTAAAAATGTGTGTCACTAAATGACATTTTTTTTGTAGTGAGGTTTTTGCTTAAAAATCTGAACTTTTACACCAAAAACAACCTGTTTTTGCTCGTTTTTGTTATTAAAACACCCGTGATAAGAGCCTCGGCTCTGATACCACTTGTAGGATCGAATAACGCGAAATCCAACAATCACGGGGTTTATACTAGAGGTGCGGAATCCCTCTAATATGCTTTAATAACAGATACGATAATGAAACGATGACAAATGAGTAATCACAACACACACGGGTCAAAAGATTATCGATTAATCACTAAAACAGAGCACGAGTGTTTACAGAGATCAAATCAGACCTTACAGACCTTGGGAGGGTGTTTGGAGAGTGTGTGAGGCAAGAACTGATGATTAGGGCAATGATTGGGCCTATTTATACCTCCCGGGTACGAACAGCACCAAACTAGCGATTAGCATGCCCATATGGGGCGAGTAGGGCTAATCGCCAGAACCTCAAGCCCAAACGCGTGAACAGTGACGCGATTAGGGCCCTAATCGCGTGTCACTAACTGCTAATCGCATGCAGTATCACGAACCCTCCAAAACGCGTACAAACATCTCCAAACACCCCGAAACACGTCCAAACAACTGATATACTAGCCTAGGGACATCATGTACTAACACTATTATTATTAGGGTTAATTAGGATAAGCCCATGGGCTCAGATAGGTTTCTAGGGTTCCTTGTGATCTCTATATATTGTAACCTAACCTTTCAATAATATTATTTAGTATTCTATTATCTTACACATAACATTTTTCTGCAGCTGACATTAGTTGTATAAACATCATATTTGTTTTCGGAGGTGAATAGTCTTCTCGAATTAACAACCCATTTTATTCCGAAGTAATTTGTGCACTCAAACGGTTTGATGAAAGGTCGAAGTTCTCTATGTTCACAAGATTTGGAAAAGAACTCAGCATGGCTTCTGTGATTTGATTGTAAGACAAGTTCTTCTTTTGTTAGATTGTTGCAAAGATCCCACCTTTGTAGGTATTGACTCGGCTAGCTTTGTCTTATTAACTTAATATAGAGATAAAGTTGAATATGGTGAAATATGAAAAAAGTTGAATGTAGTGTAAAAAAGTTGAATTCGCAAACCGCATAACCGGTGGTTAAAACTTAAAAGTCGAATTTAAAAAACGTTGCATTTAAAAGAAGTTTAATTTAACAAATTGAATGGTAAACTTGTCTATCTAGATTCAAATCACATGCTGTGTTCTAATTAGTCAATTATATAGGCTAAAAATGGTGTTTTAGTTATTGTTAGTTACATGGAAATAAGTGTAGCCTTGGGTTCCAGTTAACAAAAAAGTTAAAAACAATGTATTGGGTTCGGACGATGAACCTCTTGTGTTTGGAGGTGGAAGCCTTAACCGTTGAAACACTTCATCAATTTTGTTATGGGTTCATCCCAATATTATCTTTGGGTTCACACCATGTTTTTTATATAGCTCCCCTACTAAAAAAATTGAAATCGAGTACCCGGAGCTCTTCACCTAGCTCCGCCCCTCGCGATGTGTGTATACTAAAATTTATGTTCCATTCAGTATCTGTATAGAAGATGGTGTTCATATGTAGGAAGGTAATTTTGATTAAAAAAGAATATGGTCTTACTTTCGCTTTCATATATTATCATACATACATCAAGACAGAATATTACACAAACACATATGACATATGCATACAAAACTAGTTTGCATTCCAACAGATTGTCAAATAGGTATACTAGTTACGGAAGATCATATAGGGTTTCCTTACTAAATCATGAAGGAAGTAATAACTTGTAAACATGCATTCTTCAACCAACTCTAGCCACCTTCTACGCCAGTACGGATTGATGTAAATAAGCGCAACAAATCCCAACATGAAAACAAACCATGTGGAACCAAAACTTCCATAGAATGATGCCATATCTATATCATGCCAACTTTGATCAGTTCCTTCTTCAGCTGATGGATGAGTCATTTGTGATTCAGTGATGCATTTGTTCTTCAAGGGTTGTCCACAAAGAAGCGGGTTTCCTTCATAGCTATCCTCGGTAAAGGTCCCAAATTGTGCTTTCCATTCGGGGAGTTTACCGGATAGATTGTTATAAGAGACATTGAACACAGCTAAATACTTCAGTTGAATCAGCTCTGATGGAACTTTGCCAGTCAAACCATTAAATGAAAGGTCCAAACTCTCTATGTCTATGAGATTTGATAAGTTCACTGGAATAGGTCCAGTTAACTTATTATGAGACAGGTTTAAAGTGTGAATATGGGTTAATATGCCTAGTTCCGGTGGGATTTCACCAATGAGCTTGTTACATGATAAGTCCAATCCAGACATGTAATCAAGGATCTTACCTTTATAGGTTTCAACATTTCTTTTTGTTGTATATTCAGCTTCATCTTGAGCTTCAAATTGATCCACACCTTCACTAAAATCAGAATCTTGTATTGCACCACGATACGCATAAGAGGAAGGAGCATCAAACCCAAACCACATGTCTTGTATGAAAACAAGTTCTTTGGGTCCAATGTTATAATGTAGGCATCTAGGTATTAAACCGGAAAGGGAGTTACTAGATAAATCTATGAAACTCACATTAGTTAATTTGCACAACTGCGTCGTAATAGTGTAGGATCGAATAACGCGAAATCCAACAATCACGGGGTTTATACTAGAGGTGCGGAATCCCTCTAATATGCTTTAACAACAGATACGATAATGAAACTATGACAAACGAGTAATCACAACACACACACGGGTCAAAAGATTATCGATTAATCACTAAAAACAGAGCACGAGTGTTTACAGAGATCAAATCAGACCTTACAGACCTTGGGAGGGTGTTTGGAGAGTGTGTGAGGCAAGAACTGATGATTAGGGCAATGATTGGGCCTATTTATACCTCCCGTACACGTACAGGTCAGTACAGGCGAGTAGGAGCTATCCACCATGTAAGAACTAGCGAATGAGCCCTATTCGCTTGAATTAATGGCGAGTGAAGCCTAATCGCCTATACCTATAGGCGATTATAAGCTAATCGCTAATACCCATATCCCTACTCGCCTGGGAAGCCCAAACACCCTAAAAACGCTTATAAACGTCTCCAAACACCCCGTGACACGTCCAATCAACATATATACTAGCCTAGGGACATCATGCACTTACAGACTCCCCCTTGGACCAGGCTAGTATACGTACAAAAATTACTTAAGACAACGTTTATAGCAACAACTAGCAACTTTACAGACTCAAAATTGCAAACATACAAAGCAAACATAACATAAACAAACATGCAGCATCTTTAGTCTTCATCAAATTGACATTGTCTCGATCCTGGAAAGTCTTGACCAGTCGCATCCCGCATGAACTTTTTTGGCGTGACAGAAACGAATCACCCGTTGAAACTTCAATGCTTGATCGGCTTCGGCCTTCAGATGTTGTATTGGATATAAGAACAATGTCTCCACGTCTTTCTCCGAGCAGTTAATCAGCCACATTGGATCCCATATTCTAATCTTCCTGCACGGTTTTGGCGAGTTGCTCAAGACTATTACGGCTTCTGTGGTCTCTGCGTCATAGTGCCAGTAATACAACTTAGAAGCGAAGTCTTGCTCAATCGGAGCTAATGGAATCTTCGACGCGGTTTCGGGTGGTTTGATGATGTGCTTCCAAATAGGTTTCTTGGTGATGGGATGTATCTTGTTTGTCACAACAGATTTTGGGTACTGTGGTTGGAACTGGTCCCATCCTTCAACACTTTCTCTTCTCATAATGTTGTAGAACCCTTGTAACTCATAGCGTGACTCATGATACAATGGAAGGTGCAGTCTAACCAAATCACGTATATGCCAGAAGGGCAGACTGAGGACTTTCGTGTACGGTTGAAAGTAGAGAAGACCATCCTGCCACTTTACTCCCAACATCTTAGCATGTTTAATGTAAGCCCAGCTGATCACGCTTCGTGACATCTTTACCAACTGTTTCTTGAACATAGAAGCCTGTACAGGTTCCTTTTTCTTCTCAGACTCGCCTCCAGATGGAAACCACTCAGGATACTTTTGTCTGATCTTGTCATGTCGTTCTTTCACCTTGTCTGGGACAGGTGTAGGATCAGACTTTAGCTTTTCTTCAGACTGGTTAAGCATCTCCTCAGAGATCTTAGGTATCCCGCTGCTCGATTCATCAACTACATACTCAGGTGTAGTGATATCGGTTCCATCTTCCATCTCCACTTCATGATTATCTGGATGCAGTTCTGGAGCGAAGTGGCTAGCACCGGAAGATTCTCCAGGTGCCAAGCCAAAGATCTTTTCCAAGTCCTCAGGTGTAACTTCAGGAGGTATTTCACCCTCTTCCAGATCATAATCAGAGGACACATGAGGAACACACAGGTTGCCATCATCATGATATGCAAAGTAACTGTTTAGGGGCTCCACGTCTTCAACAAGAACTATCGCTTTCTTCTTTACTTTATCGCGAAGTTCTTGAATCTTGCTCATCATAGGAGCTGGCTCCCCCTGAGCAGAAGAACCTGCCTTGGGATCATTGCCTCTGCGATCGTGACTTTTCTTCGTTCGTCCCGATGCAGACCCACCAGTTGATCCACCACCGCCTGTGGCTCCGGGATCACCACCATCACCCTTACCATCATTGTCATCATCGGATGAGTGTCGTGAATCCGAGATTCCGGATGTGCCGGCACTGGATCATCCGAATGCAAATTAAGGTTCTCCAAACCTTGAGATAAATTTGTCTCAGCTGCGCTTGAACTAGAGGGAGCAGCGGGTTGCATATTAAAACCGGAGAGATCAATCCGAAGACCTATCCCTGGAGCTGCTGAAGAAGAAGGACCAGCTTGATTGTTTCCTGTCGGATTAACTGGAGCTGTAGTGGTAGATTCACCATTTCCAGCCTGTTCCTCAGTGAGAGTTTCATGAGACTCTGCAAAATCGTCGTCGGAAGATGAAGATTCAAGAACCTCTGCTGACGCTTCCTGAAAAACTTCCTCAACTTCTGCTGCTGCGGTTTTATCAGGGGGACCCGTGGATGCTGAGGCATCAGATGGAGCAGGCGCAGGTGCATTAACCACGATCGGACGCATTAGCGGAGAGCTAGCTGCGTTTTCACATTCGTAATACATTTGCGCTACAGCATCATCCACCAAATTCTCCACGTTGAAGGAATCAAATAGACTCTTATAGTCGAACAACCAATCAGGTCCAACACCAGGTGCATTGGCAGTATAACGCTGAACATCGACATTAAGCCAATCCTCAACGTTGTTGGTTCTTTTGTTGTACACTCTTTTGTTGGGAGTGCTGTAACCAACAAAGAAACCTTCTTCTGCCTTTGCACCAAACTTCCCATCGGGATGTATCATGGTGCATGGAGCTCCGAAAGGTTCCAGAAACTCTAAGTTCGGTTTCCTTCGGTTCAGAAGCTCGTAAGAGGTTTTTCCAAGCTTCTTTACCGTTAGAACCCTATTCAGAGTATAACACGCGCAGTGAACTGCCTCGTTCCAGAAGATCACAGGCAAGTTCGAGTCTGCGAGCATAGTTCTGGCTGCCTCAATAAGAGTCCGATTCTTTCTTTCTGCAACCCCGTTTTACTGAGGAGTGTATGGCGCTGTGAATTCATGATGAATACCCTTTTCTGCACATAATGCCTCCATAGCGTGATTCTTGAACTCTGTTCCGTTATCGCTTCTGATCCTACGGATCTTTAGCTGATATATATTTTCCAATTTAGTAAACAGATTCTTCAAGTAATCAAAAGTTTCACTCTTGTGCTTCATGCACACAACCCAAGAAAACCTAGAATAGTCATCCGTAACCACTAAGCAGTATGAGTCACCGTTCTTGCTCTTTCGATTGACTGGGCCAAACAGGTCCATGTGCAGTCGTTCGAGAGGTAGACTAATTGAGTTTGTCTTCTTAGGCTTGTGAGACTTTCTTTTCTGCTTCCCTTTCTTGCATGAGACACATACATCGTTTAAATGAAAATTCTTAACAGAAACACCTTCCACTAGTTGGTTCTGGACCAGATGGTTCATTTTCCTCAAGTGGATGTGCCCCATTCGTCTGTGCCACATTATCGATTCCTTCTCTGTCGCCTTTGACAGAAAACAAGTGACCTGACCTTTTGCAGTCATTGCTCGGCTCATATCCAGGACGTATAAGTTGTTGACCCTGGGAGCTGAAATCATGACCCACTCTTTCGGTATTTTGAATCCAGGCTTCAGAATGAAACATGCGTTGTCATCAAAGAATACAGTGAACTTCTTGTCACATATCTGTGAAACACTCAGCAAGTTGTGGTCTATCTGTTTAACAAAGCTTATCTTTTCAAAGCTTACTATGCCGTTGCTCATACTTCCTTCCTTTGTTATATAACCCCCTTTATTACCAGCAAAGGCGACATACCCCCCATTGATATTCTTTATGTCAAAAAGCAGGGATAAATCGCCTGTCATGTGCCCTGAAGCTCCACTATCAACAATCCATAGGCTGCTGATAAGGCCCTGTGGAACTCCCTGCACAAACATTCAAAGATCAGTGGTTAAGGGGGACCCAAGCCTTCACGGTCTTGGGTCTACCAACTTCATCTAACATCGGAAAGTCAACCCATCTCCCATTCGGTGTTGGAGTTGTTTCCGATGGTACAGCAGTGCCTTTTCCAGCAGATGATTCTTCTTCTTTGGTTGGTGACTTGGGTCTCCAAATCTGTTCAGGTTTCTTTGGCTTGGGCTTCTTCTTTGCCTGTGGGCTAGAAGGTCCAGCCTTGGATTCCTTTGGAGGAACAGATTTTGGATCCACTTCAGAATTAACTGTGCGTGGAGCAGCTTTGGGGTTGCCCTGCGGTTTAGCTGCAGCCTTTGCTGGTGGCTTAGGCGCTGCTTCAACCTTTGGAGGAACAGTGCTCCCCCTCAGCTGTGGACCCCTGCCATCAACTGGCTTTTGGTTCATAGCAATCTTGTTGCGGTTATCATAAACGACCTGCTTTCCCTTTTGTTTCTCTGAGAGTTTAGGGGAAACAGGTTGCTTGGATTTGCTAGAACTAGGAGGATCATCCACTTTGATCCTTTCTCGTCTCAATTCAGGGCACGCAGCAACTAAATGCCCACGTTCCCCGCACTTGTGACAGGATCTATATTCTTCAAACTTAGGAGATCCGGGTTTGGTCTCCTTCTTGTTCCTTTTGTTAGATGGAACGGCAAATGAGTTTTTATGTTTTAGATCCTCAAGACATCTTCTTTGCTGATCGACTTGAGGATCGTCATTTCTTTCAGTGCCGCTCGATCTAATAAACTCAGTCACATGCTTTTTCGGACCGTTTCTTTGAGCTTGATTTTGAGGATTAACGGTGTTCGACTTTTGATTTTTCTTGTTATTTTCATTAGGCTGATTTCCCTGATCCTTTCTACCCTTACCCTTACCCTTGTTTTTACTCCAGGTTTCCTTTTCTATGGTAATGACAGATTCTTGCCAAATTTTGGCAACAAGACCAGGGGTGATACATCTGAGAGGGACTTCCTCATCAGCATACACCCTTTCAGACCCTTTTAACTTATAGAACACCTTAATCCTCCTCCCATCCTCGGTTTGCACTTTCGGTTGCAGTTCACTCAAGGTTTCAGTTGTAATGATATGATTCGCAAGAGGAACATCTATAGCTTTAACCGGTGCATACCTAGGAGGTTCATCGAGCTCATCATCCGAAGTGTCAGTGTCATATACACTGATATCATCAGGTTTCTCACACAAATTGACAGCTTTAGCAGGAGTAGCAACCTTAGTGACTTCAGCAGGTTTAGCTGCTTCAGTAACCTTGGCCGCCTCTGCAGCTTTTGCTGCCTCGGCTGCCACGTCCACAAGTTCCTCCTTCGGCAAGACATCAAAATTGTGATTTTCGAATCTCACCGGAGGTGGACACTGAGAGTATTTGGGACTGGTGGAGAAACCTTCCTTGTCAGAGTGTTCAACTATGTGATCAAGGACATACTTGCAGTTTAAATAACTCTCAAGCTTTTTCCTGATCTTTTCATAGTCACAGTTAACAATGGCCAATTGTTTCTTAGTGTCTTCGACCTCATTGATGTAATTATTTATAGCAATCTGTTTGTTAGCTAAGGTTTTTGACAGTTCAGAAACATCCTTTTTGTAATTTTCAATTGTACTTAGAAAATTTTTCTCCTTTTGTCTCAAGGAATCAATTGACCTTTGCAACGGACCAACATCAACTTTTAAATTCAAATTTTCTTCAGTTAATTCTTTAATTCTGAATTTCAACTGATTACACTCTACACAATCTAATTTTGAATCAGAAGAAGAACTTACCTTGTTCGACGATTCAGTAATGGCCATCAATGCATAGTGAGCTGCTGTCTTCTGAGCTCCAAAGAATTCGCCGTAGTTCTTCTCTGTGCAGTCAGCATCCACAAGAAACGATCTTTTACTGATCAATGCATCTGCTTCAGCTAACAACTCCTCCAAATCTTCTCCACTATCAGAATCGCACTCCGAGTCACAGTCAGACACCTCGGTTTCAGAAGTGATGATGTCAGACTGACTCGAAGTTTCTTCAACTTCCGCTGGTGCTTCAGACGCTTGTTGAGCAAAACAAGCTGCACCACCTTGAGGAGCTTCATCTCCGGTGATCAGATGATTCCAGTTATAGCCTTCATCAGCTTGAATAACCATAGCTTGACCTTGATTGTTGTTTGCAGGCGGCCTCTGGTTCTGATTCTGGTTGTTGACTGGGACAATAGCACGCTCAGTATTAGGTTGACCCTGAGCTTGCTGCCTCTGATTCTGATTAGCTCTATTATTGTTGAAGGGATTCTGATGTCCTTGCTGCTTAGGTCGGTCACATTCCCTTGCAAAATGCCCTTTTGTGCCACAGTTGTAGCATGTGACCTTCGTTTTGTCAAACCCAAACTTGGTGTTATTATTGATCAAGACATCTCTCCTTCCCGTCCTTTCCATGTAATCCTTTGCCCTTCTCACCACGCTCGCGAAGTGCCATTGTATGTCAATCAGATCCATGTCGTCCTTATCAATCTGCGAGTAATCCTCCTGTGTAAGATGAGGATTCCCGATCTGTCCAGCAACCAGTCCACTATAGGAGTTCACCAAAGTCGACAATAGAGCCATGTGTTCTTGAGCTAGCTCTATAGTCACCTTTCCTAAACCCGCAGTGTTCAGCTGCTCTGGGACTGTATTGGTCTGATATCCACCTTGATTAGAACTAGAAGCACCTCCATAACCACCATAACTTGTAGTTGGAGATCCGCCAAAACCTGCAGAAGAGGGTCCACTAAAGTTTGCAGTTGCCTGCGCTGGTGCTGCAAGATGAGAAAACGGATTAACACCAAACTGGTTAGCATTATAATTCAAAGGATACGGGTTTGGACCAAAAGGATATGTAGGAGGGGGAACATCAGTTGGGGGACCATAATTGTCGAACGCATAGACTGGGTCCGGGTTAACCACAAAAGCAGTTTGTGGTTTGGTGCCACCCACACTGGTGTCCTGAAGAGGATTCCCATAATAGATGCTGGGATTCTGTGGAATGAGCGCCTTGTTTGCTCTCCTGATCTCCTCTATCTCCTTGTTCTCCAGCTCGGTGATGAACTCATTGATGGAGAGAGTCTGATATGCATTATTTGATTTTAGGATATCCAACCATTGATGCCAGTGAGGAGGTAGCGCCTCAGCAAATCTTTCTACAAGGTCCGCAGATGAATATAAGACCCCGTACTGATACATTTCTGACATCAGATGGTAGTATCTAGCCGTCAAATCCCTCAGAGATTCGTTCCCTATAGCATTGAAGTTCTCGAACTCCTTCTTGAGTTGATCCATTTTAACCTTTCGCGTCTTCAGATTACCCTCATTTCTCTCAGCCAGTGCTAACCAAAGCATCTGTGATGTTGTGCACTGAGCGAATTGATGAAGAATATCCTTTGGAAGAGCTTGCTTCAATGCTGCCATCGCCTTCTTCTCATAACTGTACTTCTTCCTCTGATCTTCATTCATGTCTTCAATTGAGATCGGAGTTGTGGAGTTCTCAACCATAGGCCTACTATACCCAGTCTCTATCGCTGACCATACGAGACCATCTATACCCTCAACATATGTTTGAAATTTGCCTTTCCAACCATGGTAGTCTGACATGTATTGTAATTTCGGCGCCCTATTCGAACTACCCGTCTCTAAGTCACTCATGAGAACGGAAGACAGATGATTCGTCTGTGAGTTTGCAGCAGCCGCGAGTGCCCAAGGATTTGCGTTCATCGCTTGTTGTTGAGCCGCTAGTGCCCACGGATTGATTCCGGCAACATTCGCTTGCATTTGCGCTTGTTGCATCCGTTGCGCGTTTCGCTCGGCTGAGTATTGCCAAGGGTTTGTGGGTACGTTTGCTTGATTGTTCAATTGTTGGTTATTATGTTGCCTTGGTTGGTTTAGGTGACCCCACGGGTTTGCCATATGTTAATATTAGTCAAAAGTCCGATACTTAGTCAAATTTTTCAGTTTCAGGTCCTTATAGGCGATTAGGAACACTATTTGTGTGATTATAGGCGATTAGGGTGTAATTGCTAGCGTTTGGGGACCTTACACGCGAGTAGGAGCTATACCACACGTATTTAAGGCGAGTAGGCCTCTACTCGCTATAAGTAAATGCGAATAGAGGCTATATGTGTCAAAAGAAGCTGTAATCGCCTAAGGTATAGGCGATTAGGGTTTTGGATGTGGGATAGGCTGTAATCGCGTGAGGTAAGGAAGATTACAAGGCTAATCGCTTAAACCTCTTTGTAATCGCCTGAAAATAGGCGATTAGGGTTTCCTAATTGCTAGTATGTCTGCGTAATCGCTAGATCTGATCTGTAACCCCACTTTTGCTCAAAAACAGCCGTTTTTGCCTCAAAATCTTATCTAAAACAATGTGTTTATACCCCAAATGATTGGAAAAGTTTCCAAAACACTTTTAGAACAAAACCTAATAAAAAACACACGTTTTAATCCATAAACACACACCAAGATGTTGAAAAAGATAAGTTTTTGACAAAAACTCAAAGTTTCAAAAATAAGAACAGGTTTTTGCTTAAAAATCTGAACTTTTACACCAAAAACAACCTGTTTTTGCTCGTTTTTGTTATTAAAACACCCGTGATAAGAGCCTCGGCTCTGATACCACTTGTAGGATCGAATAACGCGAAATCCAACAATCACGGGGTTTATACTAGAGGTGCGGAATCCCTCTAATATGCTTTAACAACAGATACGATAATGAAACTATGACAAACGAGTAATCACAACACACACACGGGTCAAAAGATTATCGATTAATCACTAAAAACAGAGCACGAGTGTTTACAGAGATCAAATCAGACCTTACAGACCTTGGGAGGGTGTTTGGAGAGTGTGTGAGGCAAGAACTGATGATTAGGGCAATGATTGGGCCTATTTATACCTCCCGTACACGTACAGGTCAGTACAGGCGAGTAGGAGCTATCCACCATGTAAGAACTAGCGAATGAGCCCTATTCGCTTGAATTAATGGCGAGTGAAGCCTAATCGCCTATACCTATAGGCGATTATAAGCTAATCGCTAATACCCATATCCCTACTCGCCTGGGAAGCCCAAACACCCTAAAAACGCTTATAAACGTCTCCAAACACCCCGTGACACGTCCAATCAACATATATACTAGCCTAGGGACATCATGCACTTACAAATAGAACCACTAAAGTTGTTGTTTCCTAATAGTAGAATCCTTAGCTTGGATAGGTCACCCAGAAAATTAGGAATCCAGCCTTAAAGGTAGTTGTGGCCTATGTCTAAAGTGAAAACATTAGTTAAATTACGAAATGTACTGGGTACCAATCCAGTGAACTTGTTGGATCCCAAATGAAGATGTTGCATAGATTCCATATTTAAACAATATGGAAGAGGCCCTCAAAAAAAGTTTTGTGAGATATCAAGAAACCTGAAATAAGCTTTTCCACAAGGAAACTGCCCATGGAATCTGTTATTTCTCACTATAAGTTCAGCTATGCTAGAGGCATTGCTTATCCAACTAGGGATGGTACCCTTAAAAAGGTTGTCACTAATATCCAAAAATTGTGGAGTTGTCCATGTAGTGTGTTCCATAATGTTATTTCCAATATTACCTGTGAAATAATTGTTGTCTAGCAGAAGGATATCGAAACCACCCAAACTTAAGTTTCCTGAAAGTATCTGGCCATAGAGTGTGTTTTTTGATAGTTTTAGTATATCTAGGCTAGAGAAATTTGTAATCAATCCCTTTGGTATTCTTCCTGAGAAATAATTTTCAGATAAATCGAGTGCACGTAGTTGATGCAAATCACATATTGAAGAAGGGATAACACCATTTAAAGCATTGCTGGAAAAGTTTAAATATTCTATATACGGAATGAACTTTTGTATATCATTATGGATAATACCAGTGAAATGATTTCTCGACATATCTAAAAACTTCATATTAGCATTCAAATACTCCAAAGGCAAAACACCTTGCAATGAATTGTTCCTTAAATTGAGAGATTCAAGCTTTGTATTATTCTTAAGCAACCAATTCGGAAATTCTCCCTCCAAGGAATTATGAGACATATCTAGTGCTTGTAACTTGTGTTGGTGAAGTAGAAAACTAGGAACAACACTTCCTTTAAGCCTTTTGATATTACAGTTAGGCAATTCTGTCTCCACCTCAAGTTTTTCATTGTCTTTTTCAAGTTGAAAAAACTCAAGCTTTGTATGATTAGATAATGAACTGAATGAGAATGAGCCTTCAAACTTATTAAGACCAAAGTCAATGTACTCTAGAGATTTGAGATTAACAATTAGAGATGGCAAAAATATTCCAGTGAATTGATTTGAAGAAATATCAAACATCCTAAGCGATGTTAGATTAGCGGTCAGAGATGGAAGAAGCATTCCTGAGAATTGATTCCTAGAAATATCAAATGTCTCAAGATATGATAGCCTATTGAAACATTTAGGCAAGTTTCCATCAAACATGTTGTCACTAAGACCCATCTCACGCAGGTTCTTTAACTCACATAGCCCTGTCAAAATAAAATGAGTTATTGTTCACCATTTAATTAATATAATGCAACAATTTTTTAGACAACTTACCAGTAGGTAATGATCCATTGAGCATATTGTGAGCAAATGCCAAGGCTTCAATAGAAGATAATGATTTAATTGTTGATGGGATGCTTCCAACAAAATTGTTCCAACTCAAATCTAAGACTTTTAGATGGGGAAAAGAAGCCAAAGCTATATGAAAGACAACAAGAGAGGTTTGTAAACAAGGAGTTCGTGATTTTTGTTTCACCATAAAATCAAAACATTTTTTATAAGAAATAAAAATACGTTTAACTTTGAAACAAGAAAAAAATTTGCACTTAAAGTACATGAACTTCTCATTTAAATATTAGAATGTGAACATAACAAAACATAAAATTCAAGATGAGTGCCTAACTACTAAGTTTCGTAGCTATCGCATCGGACTTCCTATAATAACCCGAATGTTGGAAGCCAAAATTAAAAGTTTCATTAAACGATTTTGAGATATTTATAAAACATATGTTGATTATTTACAAGAAGATTTAAAAGCCCAATGTAATTATGATTTTTGTAGTAATGTTAAAACTTAATAAGATTTATATAAAACTTTTGAAAAAATAAAAGTATATGGATCTGTTTTGAAAACTTTGATTGTATGGGGGGCAAAAGGGAAACAAATAATGAAAACCTTTCTCTCCTCTACCTCTCGTTTGCCAGCCAACACATGTGCAGCTCTTTATTGTTAAACATGAAGTAAATTGTATAAGTTACCAAAGAACTCGCAACCCCTATGAAGTTCGAAATCGAAACTGATGAAACTTTTATGCGCAAATTATTATTTGAAACCGTAACAAATAAGATTAAAACGCGTTTTCTAAACCTTATAATGTCCTCTCTGTTATCGATTCGTGGTAATAACCGAACCGTTCTACTCGTTTTTCATTTCTAAAGAAAAGCCCTATGGATTAGATGACCGCTGTTATTGTAAAACATATTTTTGGTTGTTTTGGATTTATGTGTTTGTATTTCTCTTAATATAAAAAGCATTGGATTTTCATCAATTCGCAAATAAAAAAAACGCATACAAATCATAGTCACTTCATTAACTACTTTACGACAAAATGATTACCTTCCATGGGTAATGTTCCATTGAAACGATTACCTCTCAAAAGGAGGACTTGCAGGTAAGGCATATTAGGTACTTCTGAAATCACCGGTCAAGTCAAAAAAATGATTAGTAAAAATAAGCTCTTAATGTTTCCAGTCAAACTAGCAGATTCAGTAACCACAGAAGTAGGTCAACAGTATCTGCTTATGTTATTTGAGAATTCTGAAATGATGTTTAAGCACATCACATTAACATACCATTTGCAAAAAGTCTTCCTCCTATATGACAATACTCCAATGAAAGATATCTTAGGGATGGAAAAGCAGCCATGGACCTCATAATGTCATCCTTGAAGTTGTTATATCTTAAATTTAAGTGTTTCAGTTTACTCATGGTACCTGATGAATTGATCATACATGTGACAGAAAGCAGCACGCTCAATTAAGACATTGACAGATGAAAGAATTCTAAAGCTTATCCCAATATGCTAAGTAAAAGATGCAATCTCGGTTTGTAAATGTCATGTTGAGGTTTTCTTAAATGTAGAGCTCATGAGTATGTTTATGAGGTTGTATTGGACCAGTGGCAAAATGTATCTTTCAAATATAGTGTCCCTACCCCAAGTATCCAACATTATAATGCAGAGCAAGAAATGTTTAAAATAAATAGAATTTGAAAACCCATTTTAACAACTTATATACCATTTAATGTGAGTGATTTGAGGTCACAGTCGTTCAAGTCAAGTTCCTTTAACTCTTTCAAGGAAGATAAATCTGCACAAAAGACGTTTTTAGTTAATAAATATTAGTGAATATGAGATTTAATATTTTAATTGTATTTTTAATGATGTGGATATCATAAGAAATTTACATGCCTTGCAATGAACCAGAACTTCTCAAGTTTCCATAAGAAGAACTAAGATCAAGAGTGTCGAGAGATGGGAGAAAACTTAGGCATGATATGATGCTTGCGTTGAAATAGTTACCTCCCCCAAGTGATAGACTCTCTAGTCTTTCCAACCTCATTAAACTCTTACAACCTATTCAAACAACATGAGAAGGACCAAGGTCTTGTATGTTTGTAATAACAAATGAATTATAGAATACGCGGGCACTTAACGTTTTCAATATACTTTTTTACCTTCAGTACTTGGTGCAATGTTGAGGTTGTTCCAACTTAGATCCAACTTTTTCAAGTTAGTTAAATTACTTAACTCTGCAAAAAAATAACACCAACGCATTAGATGCATTATACAATTTTTGTTTTTCCACTATCTCCTATTACTTAAATTTCAAGTTTGTTTAAATTAAACTTTTTGTTATTAAGTTACAAAAATGTACAACCTCCGCCCTATTTTCAAATTTATTCTTTTAATTAAAGACGCTCCTTGTTAAAAAAAAATATAAGTAACTAGTGGGATTCCCGCATGCGTTGCGGCGGGAAGTTTATTGTGTTATCGACTGTAGCAACCGAGAAAGAAAACCCGAAAACTAATTTATGATATGCCTTAAAAAATATTGACACGGTTCAGGTAGTCATGAACTTGTTTTTTTTATCGACACTCGTATTCTATAAATGAACATGTTTGTTTTCCATTTAAGAGACAGAGAAGTTCTACATCGTTCCTTTGAATTCAATGGTTTGACGGGAAGGCGATTTTGTTAATTCAATGGTTTGACGGGAAGGCGATTTGGTTTTGGTAGGCAAGAAAGGTGCACTCTTCATTTGAAAAGATTCTTCTACTTCATTTATTTAAATCAAACAAAAGAAATAAAATAAAATAAAGCAAACTTTTAAACTATCCCCTTCTTTTAAATAGTTACAATCAATGGCCCTTTTAAATGTGATGTATATACGATTAATTGAATGATACACTTGGTAGAAATTTAATACCGAAATTTAAAGATAAGAGCAAGAAAAACAATTATGGTTGTTACACGTGACGAGTTTTAATATAGTGCAAAAGTATGTTTGGTACATTATATTGCTTTTTCTAAACAGTATATATATTTGAATTGTATTATTTGACTGTAAATACATAGTTAGCATTTGAAACTGTTTAATTCACTACATGCTAAAAACATGATATTTGTTTTTAAGGCAATAATTTGTTTATAGTCATAAGAAATAACATAATAAATTTCTCTCTCTCTCTAGTCTCTACTTCCTATTGCTTCTCCTTCACATTCAGTAACCGAAAAAGAACCTCCTAGCTGCCACCACAACCGCACCACCAAACACGGGAATTAACACTCCGGCTATTGATAGGATGTTCCTCGGTCTGGAACACCACAACCACCGCAAATAGCCACATGTTATAACACACTCTTATCTCTCTTTTTTTTTCACATGCACCAGGTGATCTAACTTGGGAACACAAAATCCTCGCCATATCTTAGGACAACACCTACATACACTGCTTGTTCGGCTTCAGACCAAGTCATCGATTTGTCACTCGTCGTCAGTTCGTCACCACCATCTGAAGCTGTCGGTCACTCCTTCAAATTAGTGCATCCCCTAACCATGCCATCCCGTCACACTTGCATGTCTACCACAACCACAACCACCAGGGCGTGTGAAAGAGGTGAAGAGGAAGACTGATGTGATGAGTGAAATGGTGAGGGTGATAGGATAACAGGATAGAGAGGTGGAAGATGGATATGGAGAGGGAGGAGGATGGAAGATACATATAGGGAGGTGGAAGATGGGTAGGTAGTGACATGTATCAGTGATAAAACGCCACACATATTCTTAGTTCAGCACGTGGCAGGAGTGCAAGATGCCCAATGGCCACATGGCAGCTCCAACCAGCACCATCCCTACCAATGTTATCTAATATAATTTTACTGTTTAACCTGTTTTTACCTTTTATACCTTTAATGAATCCACTATTCCCAAGCATGGGAATTTAATAGATTGTGATGTGATGTGATGTGATGATAAATGATAAATTTTGTAATTCAAACCTTTGATAAAATGATTATAAATATTGAGCCCGATATACACTTTAATATGTTGGGCCAATCTTAATTCATTATACAGGTTATGGGCTTGTTGTTCTGGAGCTGATATAAAAGGATTATTATTTTCTCTTTCTTTCATTATCATTATTAGTCTTTGTATTCTCTCATTTGTATTGTTTTCTTTCTAGGGTTCTTTGTCTTCGTCTAGTGATTAGGTTTTCCTATCATTGTAAGTTTGTATTTGTATTGTTTTTAGATGTGTCAATTGATCTGTTTAATCAGTTGATACTATCAGACTTTGTATTGTTTCTTTGAGTTATGTTATTGTAGAACTCTAGGGTTTCTAGGGGTTAATCTTTGGGTAGGTTAATAATAGATTTTGTCACCATTTTCTTCTCGCTATTTCTTGTGTCTTCATGGTTGTGTGATTCTGGTTTGTATGAGAGATATTGTTATTACTGATGTCTTAGGGGGGAAGGGGCGCAAGCCCCATATAGCCTCATCCTAAGCAATCACATAGTTTCACGTGATTTTTACCCTAAAGTAGCCTAAACATTGGAAATGCCCTAGCCTAAAGTAGCCAAAAACTTTTTTTTCTTTTCTAATATTAATTAAGTAAAACAAAATAAAACCAAATAAACATTAATTAAATAAAATAAAATGCATGCAAATACAATAAAAAATACGAAACATAAAAAAATTCAACTAAAAATATTAGGGGTATTGGATTTAAATAATCCATAGTGAACATATGGGTGTCAAAAATGAACCTCTGTTAATTCTGAACTAACTAAGTTAGTTCAAGACGACGTGGTAGCTGAGGTGGCATGCTGACATGGACCAGATGCTGACGTGGCAGCTGACTTGGCATGCCACGTCAGCATCAAGTCAATGTCAGCATGCCACCTCAACTGTCACGTCAGCATCTGATCCACGTCATCATAACACCTCAGCTGCCATGTTAGTATCTGGTCCACGTCAGCATGCCACCTCAGCAGCCACGTCATCTTGAACTAAATCAGTTAGTTCAGAGTTAACGAAGGTTTATTTTTGACACCCAAATGTTCACTTGGGATTATCCTGGTCCAACGTCAAAGTTCGGATTATTATTGACCAATGGTCCAAACTTTGGATTATTTAAATCAATACCCCAAAATATTAAAAATTAAATTATTCAACGTCGTTGGATTCTTCGAGATATGGTAGGTCTTGAGTTGAAATATGTTCGACTAGGTCAATGCGAAGTTGGAAATGCGTGTGTGGATCCATAATTTCACGAAAGGGCATCCTCGTCAAAAACTTGTTGAACAATTGGATCCCTAATGTGAATCGTCGAAAAGGCATTACCCTCATCTTTAAAGATCATGTTATGAAATACCACGCATGTATATGCCACAGCTCTAATCTTGTCCACTGTGTAGGCACACATGAGTCGCTTTAAAATGCCCCCATTTTCCTTTAGAGCTCCAAAAGCGCGTTCAACATCCTTTGTTGAGCCTTCTTATAATCTCTTCCACTTCTTTTCATTTGGATCCATTGGATGTGGAAATGTTTTCACAAACAACGCCTAAGTAGGGAATATCCCGTTGGTTAGATAGTATCCACTTTTGTATGTGTGCCCGTTGACAATAAATGGACATTTAGGCACCGTTCCATTCTGTTAATTTAGAAAAAAATAGGATAAGTTTGGAGGACATTGATGTCATTGAGTGAACCGGGCGCACCACAATAACCATGCCAAAACACATATCCTGTGACGCAACCGCCTCGAGTACAACCGTGGGGTGATTGTAGGTACCTTTTCTTAAATGTTTTTTCAGCTCTCTTGGACAATTCCTCCATTCTAGATGTATACAATCAATGCTACCTATCATGCCATGAATATGATATTTTTCTTTTAGGTTTTAGTATAAATTTGCAACATCGTGGCTCGACATAGAAACTCCTCGCCGTAAGTTTTAATTACAGCGTTGCAGACAAAAATAAAGGAACTCACGTGAAGTCCTTTCAGACATGCACAAATACTTGTCATATTCATCCGATGTGTTACCGTGTGTAAGTTGTTTAATGGCAGAAGTGATTTTTTGAATAGATGTATAACTTTTATTCATCCTTCCATCGTAACCCTCTTGAAACCATGGATATTTGGCTACAATGTCGTCAACAATTTTTAAAAATAATTGTTTTGACATACGAAACTGATAGTGGAAATCATCATCATTATATTTGTGTTCGAAAACAAAATAGTCGTTCGTAAGGATTTGGTTACCTTTTTCGCGATCACGTTTAACGACTTTTTTTAATGATGTTGTGTCTTCCTCGTCAACTTGCTCGTTAACATCTTTAAAAAAAGACTGCTATCGTTTGAAATATCGTCATCCGACTCCATTGGTGAAAATCATAGGTAATTTGTTTGCCATTTAAAAAGATAATTGTGAAAGTGTGAAATCTAGCATGAGAGAATGGTGTGAAATTTTGTATATGAGTTGTGTGTTTATATAATGTTTAAATTAATTTAAAAATATTTTTTTAATGTATGTAACGATCATGTGACCTTTGGAATGATTCAAGCCAGATGACTTCCCCAAGTCCCAATTTGAAGTCGAAAATCGAAGCCCCACAATGTGGAACCGTGTAGCTGAGGAGCTTTACAAGCCTCGGCATGTGGTGCCCTGACCTACCTTAGTCCGATCCGTAGTTTTTTACACTCCTCCATTCCAAAAATGACTTGGACTGATTTTCTATTTCACCCTCTCTCGTATCTTTAATTTCTTAACTACAGTCGTAGTTACCCATACGTTGCCGCGAGACGCAGTTCACACCCGTGCGTTGTTGCGGGACGCGATTCACACCCGTGCGTTGTTGCGGGACGCGATTTACACCTGTGAGTTATTGCAAGACGCAGCTTGAACTCCGTATATATTGGAACAAAAAGGCTAACATTACCGAATGTATGCCTTGTTGTTAATATAACTCCGTATTTAATGGATTTTATACTGTTAAGTTGAGAAAACTACTAAGAAAAATACGGTATGGGTATCAATATTAAGACACTACTGGTTAGGTTCTCCATGATAAACAAAAATATCAGTATAGTGGTAATGAACCGCTACCGGAAGTACTGGTTCGGTACAAGTACCAGGTATCAAATATTGATCCGTAAAAAAATAGTACCTGACACTAAATAAAAAGGGGTTTTAGAAAAAAATAATAATAAATAAAAAGTTAAATATCAGTGCACGTTAGCAAAAAGGGGGGCGGTGCATGTTAGCAATATAGGTGGTGCACAATGCACATTACACTTTTGACACTATTAAAGTGTCTTCCTTAAACCAGTTCATAGTTCCCACGCTCGCACTCAGCAGTGGACTGACCTTTAGCACCAAGTCTTAGTAGCAGCACATGCTAAGTGTTGATGGGTTACTAATATTGTTTTTTGTTTAATTTTTGTCAGGATTGTTTCAACTCTATGAATATAAAGGTATCACTTGATGAATTTTCTGAACCGGTATGCAATATTATTTGAGTATGAATCGGTTTAGAGGGAAAGGAGTTTGGAGGGAAGTTTGAAAGTCAGTTATAATAACACTAACTTTACATATGATAAAATGTACATAGAGGGACCTATTTATACAATCTAATCGGTGTGTTTATCAACCGACATGTCCCTAGACCGAAACCATAACTAACTATAACTAACTTGATCAACCGGTTTGTCACATAACTGCTCAACATTATTTACTAACTTAGGATAAGTATTATTAACATATGTACAATTATTATCAACATAAGTCTAAAATCAAGATTAACATCTAACAATTTCCCCCCTAATCCTGATTTTGGTCGATCTTCTTCTTGATCTTTGTTCTTCGCTTGAGGGTGAACGTGACCTTTTCTTTGGTGGGAGATCTTGATCATTCCACTCGACTTTCTTTCTCTTTTGATCAATGTTGCCTTCTTCATCCTTGACTTCGACTACCGATTCTCTTCTTTTGTACTTTAGATGGTACCATTCCATCATCTCGAGGTATCGAACATAGACTTGTCTTAGAGTCCTTGCAATATCATTTTTCATTACTAAACTTGGTAGCCCTCTCTCGTATCCCATTGACATAGAAATCAGGAAAGTCACCTTCAGGAACCAATCCATGAAGAAGCAATGTCTTTAGTTCATGCAAATCAGAAGAAGTTATTAGGGACAAGCACTACCCAATTGTCATCATCTGTCACCTTGTTATACCCCCTGAATACTTGTACTTTTGTATAAAGATCCAACAAACTTATTGGATATCCAGTTTCGTCCCTTGGAGGCATTGGTGCTTTGATCTTTATCTTTAGAAAATCCTTCATAAACCATTCTATGGTTCGTTCGAATTCCAATTCGAATTTTCTTTTGTATATTTCAACCATGGTGGTTATATGGATCAAGTCCATAAAAACAACACAATCTTGTAACTTGATGCCTTCGGTTGGATACATTATTGGTCCTTTCTCCATGAACCCTTCAGCTTCATCTTTATTGATTGAGAATGCTTCGAAGTTTTTGAACACGGACGCTCTTTCTCTATCCATCTCGGTAATTCCCTGCATGATACCGGTTTCAATTCTGACTTGCTTTTCTTTCTGTTCTGCACCTTTTCTTTTCTGTTCTGCGCATCTAATTCGCCTTCGGTATCTTTCCAAACTTGATTATCTTTATCGGGACACTTAAAACTGAAGTGATCTTCACCATCACAAATTTGGCAAGTGATTATCTTTCTAACTTTCTGAATAATAGGCCTGCGTATGTGACATATATCACCATCGAACTCAATCTCTAGGCCCTCTTGTGTGAGTTTGTCTATGCTCAACACATTTTGTCTAAGAGTGGGAATATAGAAAACATATTTAATCTTATGAATCTTTCCACCACTCGTGATAACCACCAAACCTTTGCCTCGAAAATACTCCTTCCTGTAACCGCTTGGGCAACCATTTATACCAAACGAATTTCTTAACACCGTGGATTGATTTCTATCGCCACAGCCATGTTCTCTCCTTGTTAGACTCGCATACCACACATCGTCCCATCCTTTCTCATCGGTTCCTTTAACCATGAACTCTGTTTTGCCAATCTTCTTCGGGCAATCTCTCCTATAGTGAAACAGTTCTTTACACTTGCTACAATATGTTGTTGATGGATGTTCGGGGACTTCCTTTTATGCCTTTACTTGGCTATTAAATTCCTTTTGGTCCTTCCATATCTTACTTTCTTGAATCTTAGATGAAGATCCGATGTTGAACATTGAAAACTTGATGTTGAGAGGATTCTTCTCAACACCCTCATATTCTTCAGTTATTGCCTCCTTGGCCTTCCACTTTCGATCATCAAGATTGAACACAATATTAGGAATTAACAGTGCAACACACCCATCCACTTTCCCCATGATACTAACATCTTTGCATTTTCTTTCAACATCGAATATTCCACAGGTCTTGGATCTTGGCTCTGATACCATGTGGAATTTTCTGAATTGGTATGCAATATTATTTGAGTATGAATTAGTTTTAGAGGGAAAGGAGTTTGGAGGGAAGTTTAAAAGTCGGTTATAGTAACACAAACTTTACATATGATAAAATGTACATAGAGGGACCTATTTATACAATCTAATCAGTGTGTTTATAAACCGACATGTCCTTAGACCGAAACCATAACTAACTATAACTAACTTGATGAACCGGTTTGTCACATAATCGTTCAACATTATTTACTAACTTAGGAAAGGTATTATTAACATATGTACAATTATTATTAACATAAGTCTAAAATCAATATTAACATCTAACATCACTATTAACAAAACACACAAGAAAACATTTCGTACACAAAAATACTCCAACACTCTTTGATCTTGTCTACTCTTCATTTTTAGTGTATACCTTTGAGTTTTTAGAGTCTTTCCTGATAGTACTAATGGCTTATGCTCAAAATTTGGTTTAAGGGAATGTATTCAACACGATCCTCAACCAAATTCTTTTATGTGTCGTACTTTGTTTTTTTGAAACCTTTTTTTTATTTCGGTTGTAATTTTCTCCTGTAGCAGCTAATTTAGAATTTCATAATCGAACCCTGTAACGGCTAATTCGGAAACCAAAACTTGGGTTTTTATCGGAAACATATAAAAGGAATTTACAACTCCTTTTTTTTTTATCGAAAACCACATTTGAATTCGTAAACACCAACAATACTCTATGATTATCCTTTGACCCCACAAAGTTTCCTTTCACATTATTAACTATAATAATAATAATAATAATAATAATAATAATAATAACAACAACAACAACAACAACAACAACAACAACAACAACAACAACAACAACAACAATAATAATAATAATAATAATGTAGTATGATGGCGTAAATAGATTTGTTGTGGTTAACAGGTAGGAGGTGAGCAATTGTTGGTTGCTCCCCCTTTACTTTCCTGTTGTCTGCCTAAAGTGTTAAGTCCTTGTTTTTATTGTTCATATTGCCCCACCTTGCCTCGAGTAGGGGTCCCTTGGGTTTTTCTTGCTTTTTATTTGGGTTGGTTTGGATGCGTTTATGGCTCCTAAAAAAAGGGATCGGATTGGTAAACTAGGAGGTTCTGGCCCTGGCTCAAGTAGTGGGCTTAGAGCATGCCCCTTCAAGCATTTCCATGAGTATAAAGATGGTAATTCGGGGTCTTCGGGGTTTTCCGCCTTCTCGAGCACATGCAGAGTTTGCATTTCAAGACAGAAAGTCAGAACGTATCCTTGAGAGATGCAATATCTCAAGACTTGGACCTTTTTATGGATGTTGGGGGCACCCTTCAGATTGGTCCAAATGGCTATGTGGGAGGTGCATGGGGATGCATGCTCTTAGAAAAAGGTGTAATCACGGCGCTAATGATGTCTTCTCCTTCTCTGTAAATACAAGTTATGTGGAAGATTTCATTGTTGGGATTCAGAAACCTCGTTATGTGATTATTGATATGGAACCGGGTCCTTTAGGAGGGGTTGTCGGGGACTTATCTCTCATAGAAAAGGTTTTCTCTCTGCCCATTCAAACTGTCAAGAGCGTTCCCCCGAGCTGTCGATTGGCGTTTTCCCAAGCTTTGACAGGTGCCTTACGCAAGGTGGTGGCCTCTCCAGGGTCTGTAGAAAGTTGGTCAAATTGCTTTTATTGCCAAGGTGTACCCTGCGGGTGGTCAAACCGTCCACTAGGCAGGAGTGGAGGTCTTGAAATAGGAAATCCTTGCAGTGTAGTAGCATCCTGCAAGCGATTTCCTTGTGAAAAGACGGTTCAGGGTTTACAGATTTGGTTTCTTCCCTTTTTGATAGAGCGGGGGAAGGTGTTTTCTTTACCCAAGATGTAAGGGGGATTGAGCCTTCTGAAGAGAACCTCAATGTCAAACAATGCCTAAGAAAAGTTAGGGACGGTCACTTCACAGCTGTTGTCAAGGTGTTGTGTTCCACTGCGGTTGCTCCTTGTGGAGACTCTACCATGAAAGCCCTTATTCAAAAATATCTAGTGATACCTCCTCCGTCCTTGCCCGCCAACTCTAACGTCATGCCCGCCCTTATTGTGGATATGGATTTTGTGCCTGGATGTCTCCGATCTTTCCCTAAAGGGACTTCCTGTGGGAGGGACGGTCTGAGGGCCCAACATTTGCTAGATGCTCTTACTGGAGATGGGTCAGTGACTTTCATAGGGTGGCTCTCAGCTATTACTGCAGTCGTCAACCTTTGGCTAGGGGGTTTGTGCCCAAGGGTTCTAGCTGAATTCATTTCTTTGGCCCCCTTACCCCTTTATTGAAACTTGATAACGGGATTCGGCCCATTGCTGTAGGGGCCATTTAGCACAAATTAGTTTCTAAAGTCGTTATGAGGAAGGTTGGGAAGGAAATGGCTAAGTACCTTGGGGACTTTAAATTTGGGGTGGGAACTCCCTATGGGGCGGAGGCGGTGCTTCACAGCGTGAACAGGTTCTTAAGCTCCTTCCATGCAGATGGGTCTTTGGCTATGCTCACAGTGGATTTTTCGAACGCGTTTAATATGATCGACCACACTACCCTTCTTCGAGAGGTTCATCAACATTGTCTATCTATCTATCTATCTATCTATCTATCCATGTTCCACTTCTTATATGCCCAGCCAGCTAGGTTGTATATTGGTAATGATTGTATAGGGGCTACTACGGGGGTTCAGCTGGGGGACCCTTTAGGTCCCCTCCTTTTCACCTTTGCTTTACACCCTATGGTTCTCCGGGTACAAGAAAAGTGTAAACTCCCATTTTATGTGTGGTACCTGGACGATTGGACGATTATTGGTGATGCCACCGAAGTTGCTAAAGCCTTAGACAATATCCGGCTGGAGGGGCCATCCTTGGGGCTTCAGCTTAATATTAAGACACCAGAGGTTTTTTGGCCGTCTTGTAATGGGGTGAAACTTCGGGACAAGCTTTTTCCCAGCCGTGACTATTATTTTATTCGCGAATTGGCAAGGAGGAGAGCATCGTGCACGATTGAACTTATGAAACTCTTGCGCTCCCTTAGGGATCCCCAGGGTTAACTCCTCTTGCTCAGGTCTTGTATGGGGGTTGCTAAGTTGTTTTTTGGGTTACGGACTTGCCAATCCCCCATGATGGATGAGGTAGTGTCATGTTTTGACAAGGGACTAAGAGAAGCCATTGAAGACATAGTGGTATGTGGACGGCCTTTCTTTGGTGACCTACAGTGGCGGATGACGTCTTTGCCGATGCATATGGGAGGATTAGGGCTCCTCTGCGCGAAGGATGTCGAGATGTATGCGTTTGTGGCGTCACGAACTCAGTCCTGGAACCTTCAAGACCACATCCTACGAAATAGAGGGGTTGTCGGCGCAGGCTTGGACTACGCGCAGGACCTCGAAAAGCTAAATGACTATCTCCCAGGTTTTGATATTGGAGGTTTTTCTAACAAGGACACCCCTCCAAAGCCTCAGAAAACTTTGGCGAATGCCCTTTTTGGCAAAATCGCTCAGAGCCTGGGTGAAGTTTTTGGTCTGTACCCCGTCAGAGGGCAGTTATTGAATTCTTGCAAAAGCCCCCATGCCCAAGATTTCCTGACTGTTATCCTGATCGAAGGTCTGGGCCAAAGCATGTCCGCTATTGAATACAGGTCCATTCTTAAATATCGTTTGATGATCCTCGTGTACCAGGAGGATGAAATCTGTCTGATTTGCCGTAAGGCCTGCCTGGAAGAATACT
Organism: Ambrosia trifida; assembly: GCA_028751855.1. Lineage (NCBI taxonomy): Eukaryota > Viridiplantae > Streptophyta > Magnoliopsida > Asterales > Asteraceae > Ambrosia > Ambrosia trifida. Next base: position 7,650,351 of record CM054129.1, read on the forward strand.
GGGAACATGCGGTTCATTGTAAGGAGTTACCCGATTTCAAATATCGGCGTGATTGGGTTCGAGACATTCCGTGGGACATTTTAAGACGGGCTGGGATTTCAGCCAAGAATGAGGCCCCTGTGAACTTCCTCTCGGATCCAGCTGAAGGGAGATCCACCCTACGACCAACATATCTCCTTGTCTTTGGGTTGGCCGGGGAAGCATGCTTGTGTTGACCTGACGGGTGTATCTCCTCTAGTTGGGTTGAGGGATAGTGGCTTTGTAGCCAGGCAAGCGGTGCGGAAAGCAGAGGCAAATAAGAACAAACATGCTAAAGCCTGCGAGGAAAACGAACACGTTTTTGTACCCTTGGCTTTTGATACCTATGGCACATTGGCACCGGAGGCTACCCGTTTCGTGACCAGGGTCCAGCGGACTATTCATAGTAGTGTCTCGGCTCCGGATGGGCAGGATTACGTTTTTTGTAGATTAAGGTTTGTTATTCAGGAAGGGGTGGCAGCGCAGCTTGTTGCCCGCCTGCCCGCTATCTTAATGTAATTTTCTTAGTCATGGAATGACAGTAGTATATTATGATGTAATTCAATAAAATTGTTTTATTTTATTTAAAATACTAACTGTTGACTCAATATCGATCAGGCATGTATCAAATGATAGAAAAGTCTTAGTTTGGGAAATATTAATTTGTCTACAACATCTAAAGAATCACATGTCAATGTTCCACCACCCACCTTATAGTGGAGCGGTATGGAGGCTCAATGATAGAAGACTCATGGCTGAAAGGTTATGGGTTCGATTCTTCAGAACGACGGGTTTTACCGATTATTCCATTGTCATTTTCGGGCGGGTGGATAGTCGGGTATTCCCCGAACTGGTGGACTTGGTGAAACTAGGAGCTCCCTTATATGTCTGGCTATGCCGGGTGGAAAGGGTCCTGATTTGACTGAGTAGGGACTCCGAAGGGAGTTTTTAGTGAATTTCGTTGGCCGTTAAAAAAAAAAAAACATGTCGATGTTCCTATGGTATGGAAAGGAAGTTAAGGTGATATGTTACCTTGAATTTGTAAGGTACCATAATAGCCACAATCAGAAAGATCCAATACTTCCAAGTTTTCCGAAACGGAAAATTTAGAGCTATCTGCAGAAGTCGATCCATCTTTAGAGCGTGAACACATGTTTTAACATAAAATTAAGAGGTTAGAATAATAAATAACATGCCATAAGCAGGTGAGTACTGAAATCCATTAAAGTTACTAAGATCTAAAGTTCTGAGTGAAGTGAGTGGACCCAATAATGAAAATATGTTGGTTTCAAACTCGACAACCTGTTCAGACCTGAAAAAAAACACGAGCTATTATGTTTCGTGATATCTTTAAGTAAACATATCAACTTAAAGCCACCCTTGACTCCTTGAGTCAACAATTTAAGTTGAACTAAAGTTACCTGTGCTTACGATTGTATCAATATAATTCCATGACAAATCAAGGCTTCTCAACTCTTTGAAACGAAGGAAAGGAGAAAAATCTAACGGCCATCGCATGCCGTTTTCCAGCAAGTAGCTTTCATCTCTCAAGAACAAGTTGCTCAAAGAGATGTCTGTGACATACTTGTTAGTTGAGTCACACTTTATGTTCTCCCAATTACAACAATCACCATGAGTGATCTCATGGTCAACCCAAGTGGTGAGAAGCTTGCTGACATCAAAACGGTATGATAACTGGTGAAGGGAGGCTTTGATTTCGAGTAGCGCCTTCCTCTCATCTTCAATACAAGCTCCTTGTAATTGTTCGAACATGAAAACCAATAATATTAATAGTAATAATTTATGCTTGCTTAAAGACCAACTCTCCATTTTAGTTGGAAATAAACAAAGATTGGATTTGTAGTAGTGTGCCCTTTGTATAGACTCAGAAATATTTGGTGATTTTCTAGTGAAGGCTTTGGCTTATAAATAGAAGAAATATTTTCAACAGAATATTCTAACTAGCTAGCCAATACTTTTCGCCCCCAAAAATAGACAGAGTATTTGCTATCGAATACTGGTATCGTATGGATACCGTACTGAACCGGTACCAGGCCAATAGATTCGGTACCCACTTTTTCAAAACTTTGGTATCAGTACCGGCTGGGTACCAATACTATATAGAAAACATTTTTTAATGAATACCGCTACCGTGACATTACCATACCAGTACCTTACCAAACCGGTATTATGTACCGAAAGATTCGGTATCGGTACAGGCTTGGTACCGACACATCCCTATCTTAAAGTAAGAATATAACATATAATATTTTTTTATTTTTTATATCTGATTAAATAAATATTGAAATAGGTTAACCTTAATTCACGCATGATTATCTCATGGAGGTAATGACTGCAGAATTGCATTGGCGTATGAAACACTTCCATTTTTTAAAATAAACAGCAAAATTACCAAAAAAACATATTCTTTTTAGCCTTACTTCAACAGGTAAAAAATTTTGTGAGGGAATGGAATATCTGTGTCAAGCAAAAAAAAATCAACATCTTGGGGTGAAGGGCGGAATTGATCATTTACCCACGTTATACTCTCTTAAATTACACCAAATTAATCCTAATCTACTCCTGGCTTAGAATAGAACTCAAAATCTTCCACTACAAAGCAGAAGCCTTTATCAAATAAGTTACCGTCACATTAGCGTGCCTACCAGTGTTGCAAAACAAGGTCGAGTTGATCGATTACTCCCTGAGTACTCGCTAGAGGGTAGGTCGCCGAGTATAGCCGAGTTGGCCAAGTCTTTTGAGTAGTCCCTGCATAGGCCGATTTGAGCCCCGAGTATTCCCCCAATTAGGCCGAGTACTCGCTCCAGGGTAGGTCGCCGAGTACAAACCCAAACCGAGTTTTGAAACACTATGGCCTACGCTAATAAATATGTGTCAATTTAGAAAAGTCTCCCCCGTCAACCACTCAAAGGCTAAGGATAAATGTGTGGACTAGATATTTTTGATATTTGATTGTATCTCGTTCGATAAGCGTTCATGAACAGTTCGTGAACACATAATTTTCTTAACAAACGAACACGAACAAGGTCTTGTTCGTATTCGTTCGGTTCGGTGTGGGGTAATGCTCCAATTAACTCAGCTGGGTAGCATCTTAACACCACCTCTTCATTGTTAAGGTTGGACAGAGTGATTCGTGATAGCCACCCCCTGATGTCTACGAACACCGCCCCTCGTATTGTATTACACCCGCGACCAAATTAACCTGTGATGCTCATCACAACCACTACTCGAATGTTGGCCAACGGTCTTATGACCATTAACGCTAGCCGTTTTAAAAAAGTTTTTTTAATAAATCAAACCTCAATATAACCTCATTTTTTCAACCAAAATTACCACAAACAATCAAACAATATCTCCAACAATCAAACAACCCAAAAAAAAAAATGCAAGGTCTTTCGTATCCACTCGACTCATCTAGTTCCCTGACTCGTTAGGTGAAACAATGGAATTTTACGCGATACAAAAATGCACATATGCGTTTCATCAACTTGCTACCGGTAACATTCCTGACGAATTTGATGAATTTTTAAATATGTCGAGTAGAACTTCAAGCGAGTCTCTTTACTATTTTTGCAATGCTTATTTCTTTATTCGGTAAAGAGTATCTACGAAGATAGACTAGACATGACATAACACGTTTGTACGCTGTACATGAAGCTAGATGGCTTTTTCCCGGGATGGTGGGGAGCATCGAGTGTACCCACATCGAATGGAGAAGTTGTTCGACGGCTTTGCGAGGGCAGTTTATGAGAGGTTACCATAAAAAAAACCAACGATCATGCTCGAAATGGTTACGTCGAACGATTTATGGATTTGGCATGCGTACTTTAGTCCCCCGTCAAACAATGACATGAACGTTCTACATCAGTCACCGCTATTCGACACAGAGAGACAAGGAACCACCCTGACGTGCCCGTTTACAGTGAACGGGAGACAATATAGACGTGGGTTCTATCTTGTTGATGGTATCTACCCTACTTGGTCAGTTTTTGTGAAAGCTTATTCGTTTCCGACAATCGACAAAAAAACTTAATTTAAGAAGCTACAAGAATCGGCGAAAAAAGACGTTGAACTAGCGTTTGGTGTATTGAAATCTAAATGGCACATAATAGATCGCCCGATTCGTTTGGTTGATGAAGCGAAAATAAGGAGTGTTGTGTACGCGTGTATCATATTGCACAATATGATACTGAAGGAAGAGGGCGCAATATCTCCGGATTACGTTGTGGATCCTCCGACACCTGCAATCGTTAATGATAATATTCTTTTGGAGTTATGGAATGAATAAACCCACTTTCAACTTCGACACGATGTAGCAGCACACGTCGGTAGTTTAGATATCGTGTTCGATGACCCGTACCCACCACTCACTTAATTTTATTATATCATTTTTATTTTGTTTTATTTTATATTTTCTAGTAATTTTTTCTACTTAATGTATGTTTTTTTATTTAATGTAATGTTTTATTTTTATTTAAAAAAAATAGATTGTGGTACTATCATTCCACTCCCACATTTTAGTGATGGATGTGATTAAGTGTGATAAAAATAAGGTGGCACCATATTATTGGGTGTGATTGTGTGATAGTGTGATTCTATCACCTACCACCCCATCCACCCTAAAAGGGGGTGCCATCAATAGCCTCGCCAAAACCATTAGGGGAAGGGGCACAAGCCCCGTGTAGCCCCATGCCCACCAATCACATAGTGTCATGTCATTTTAACCACAAACTAGCCTAAACACCGGAACCCCTCAAGCTCAAAGTACCCTGAAACCAAGGACCCTACCATTTTAACATACCCACCAATCAAATACACCCCATAAAATGGTACCCACCTAAAAAACCCACTTTTTCCTTCTCTCTCCTCGGCTTGGTTCTCTTCTCTCTTCGGTTTCCCCAAGCCCCATTTGCTAGCATAAAGTTGAAGCCCCATAGTAAGGAGAAGTGTAGTCGTGAGGCTTTGCAAGCCCAATGCCTCAAGTCCAAGGTGCCCCATACCCCTTAATAGGTGTTAAAAGGGTTTGAGTTGGTGGGCCCTATGTGCTACAATTAATTATAGTTTTTTTAATTAACCTAAGAGCTCATATTGAGTCCCCCATTCTCTCCTCTCCCTCTTTTTTTGTGTCCGGCCCTCCGTAATTTAAAAAAATATAGTATAAAGCCCAATAACTAAAAACCTTTTACCTAATACATCTAATTAACTTAAAGCCAGGTACAAATAAAAATAAATAAGAAGCTTACAAATCATAAAAATAAATAAGAAAAATAACATAACAAGACTCATCCTTTCTCTTTGAAGAAACACGAATCCTAGATTACCGATCAGGCGCTAATCCAAGGTGTGATTCTACGGTATTTTGCAAAGAGAGTGTGTTTATAAAATACGTGAGGGTCTAAGGACAAGACCAAGGAGTTTAGGAGACTACCGATTAGAAGAGCCGAGCCTCTAAAAGTTAGTAAAATAAACAAGGGGTTGAAGAAGGCACAAAAGAGTTCGTGTTCTTCTTGAGTGAAAGTATTTGTGATATTAGATGCCAATAAAAGGAGAAGGAGCTCCTCCTTTTATAGTACCTAGCTATCATACTTTCTCAGCCCATCATCTACCCTTGATGGGGCCCGGCCCAGGTAGAGGCGTCTCCATAATCCGGCCCAAGTCCTTAAGCCCACTTGGTGCAAGTGGGTTTTGATAAAAAGGAGAAAGAGAAATGCTAAGGGGGGATGTTACCGTCCTGACGGTTAGTACACGTGGCGCCCATTGAGTGGACGCTGATGGTCAGCGGACTCGCGGCGCCCGCCTATTGGTAGACCGAGGGAGGTAGGTAATCATACCTTTCTTGAACTTCGAGACAGGTTGAGAAAGTCTGCTTGTCAGGAAGATATCTTGGCTGAGAGACCGCCACGTCGTCGTCCTTTCTACATGTCAGACTGAGAGCAGTCTCTGGTTGGAGAGGAACTCTGACGGGCCGCCTGCTGTGTCAGAGATATTTCGTCTGGGGCAGGGGTGAGTCCCAAGGCTGCCACAAAAGGTATCTTCCAGTTGTGTTGGCGAAGCTTCCTTTGGCTTGTTGGGGAAACTTCGGAGCATGTTGAGTATGCTGATGTAAAACGGGCGGACGATGTTGCGCCTGGCGTCGGTTGGGCACCAGGGTGTATCGCCGACGTAAAACGGGCGGGTAGTGCTGTGACACCTGGCAAATTCGGGTTAACAACGTTGTCTAGATGAAAGTCTACCTTAGCGAGTCACGCGTATATTGTACTTAACTAGGTTAGTTAAGTCGGGTTATGGTTCGGGAACTATTGGTTAGTCTAGAAGATCATTGGAGGTTGGTCTAGAGGTTCGTTAGATGTCAGTCCTTAACCAAGTGTACAAACGGTGACGATTTGTAGGATCGTCACGGCATACGGAACGTACGAGTCTCGAGTCCCGGGAATTGGTGAACGAGTGTAAATATGTGTATTTACTTGTGTTATGTGTTTACAATCATTATATGACTTGTCGGTATGTTAATATGTATTAACATATGTTAAAACGGGATTTAACGCGCAAAACGCACCAAACCAGCCCCTATAGGCGATTAGGGAGGCCTAATCGCCTATAAGGGAGGCGAGTAGGCATCAATAGGGGCGAGTAGGAGCCCAATCGTGTGTACATAGGGGCGATTAGGCCCAATCTCATGCGATTAGCAGCCCTAATCGCATGTAGCTGCTGCATACTCGCCTATAACGTGCTGGACGACTAGAAACGCCTATAAATACAATACTTAACCTCCTAAACTCCCTAATACCAACCCTAGTCGTCCCATAACCGCCCCAAACACTGAAACAACCTCTGGGAGGCGATTTTGATCAAAAACACAAGGTTTCAAGGTCTAACCATCATCCTTTTACAATTCCAAGGTTTGATTCTCATCCATAACACTTTGTAAACGTTTTTAATCAATCCCTAATGGTCCAGACCTGTTCATAAACGAAAAAGATTTCTGAAAATCGTCAATAAGAGCTATTAATCGGATTATAACTAATAAACATGCGTTGTGGGTATGTATGATTAGAAAGATAGGATTTTTATGAATCTTGATGATGTTTTGATGTGTTATCATGCTAGGTCAGAATTAATATTGTTATTATAATGATAGAAATCTCAGTAATTGGATAATAGGGTTATGATTACATGCGTTAATTGAATGTTGCATGCTATGTGTATGTGTTTGGATTGCTTTTGTTGCATGCAGGACTGATTTTACGAGGATGAACGAAGGGTTTTGGGTTAAACATGTTTAGGATAGTGTTTGGGATGATATTGGGTAGTTACACACGCTCTGGATCTGATTTGGAGCGTTAAACGCGCGAAAAACCGGAACAGCAAGGTTACAGGCGAGTAACCTTGCTAATCGCATGTAACAGGGGCGAGTAGACCCCCACTCGCATGCATTAGGGGCGATTAGGCCCCACTCGCGTGACACAGGGGCGAGTAGCCCAATCGCCTGACAACATGGGCGAATAGCCCCTAATCGCGTGACTTAAGGGGCGATTAGCCCTAGTCGCGTGACATTTCATGCGATTAGCCTCCCTAATCGCGTGAACTGCTGCTGTAAGTGTATATTAGCATTCCGAGACCCGATTTGACATATAGTAACATGCTAGGAACCTCGTAACATGTCTAATAACTTGGTAACATATATTTGGATGTATTTCGGTGATACGTGAACTATGTGCTATAACTTGTTGTGTGTTAACGTATGTTAAGTATACTTGCGTTATTGTATGTTTTGGAGCGTAAACATAACACGGGGAGTCTCGGGTCACCAATGGGATGTCGAGTCTTGTACTTTGGGTCGGTTAAACAGTCACGGTGTTTTCAAACAAACTTGGTTATGGTCTGGACATCTAGGGACTAATTAACCTGCGGGTTATTAGTCTAAGTACTTGTAACTGTCGTATGTTAGGTCGCCACTGTACGGGACTAACATAGCAGCTGAGTTTACTCGGGATTAGGAGTAAAGCAACTTAAGGTGAGTTTACGGCCCCTCTTTTAAACTGGTTTCATATTTTCGGGGGAGAAAACATGTGTTAAAACGATTATTTGGTAACTACTGTCATACTATGGGTTTCTATTGTGTACTACACGATCTTTGGAAGTCCCGGGGGGAACCATGAATGTGCGGGTTTGCACAACGGGGAAATGTGAATAGCGCTATTGGGAGTGACCAACCCCGCTCGTCGGCTTGGAGGGCCGGGCGAGTGCATATTGTCTCAAACAGGAACAACAGGAACATTTGGAACTTTTCGGGCACAACATCTGGTATTCGAGTTAGTAATGGTTTTCCAATCGTGGTGGTAACAAAACGTACGCCTAGCTAGCGTATACTGGTTTTCTATTTGTTATAGTATGGACAGGTGAACTTGGTACTTGAACTGCAAACCTGTAAACTCACCAGCATTTTTGTGCTGACGTAAACTTTTACATGTTTTCTCAGGTCGCTAAGGTAGCACAATGGAACTAGGGCGCACGCGTCTGCACGACGTCTAGATAGAGTTGCATGATTTCATAAACATTGAACTTTGGTTATTTATGTTGAACTTTATTTTGAATAAGCTTCCGCTGTAAACGGGATTTTAAAACTATGTTTTGGTATTGCATTAATTACATTTAGACTTGTTTATTGTGATCGTTGGTTTGGATCCTGGTTTGTCATGCGCCTCGCGGTAAAACTCCGCAAGTGGATTTTGAGGGTGTGACAGATTGGTATCAGAGCCAATGGTTATAGTGAACTAGGACTGCATGTAGAGTCTAGTCTATAGCCGAGTCGCACACACTAGACGATCACATGGTACTAAACATTATAGTGGTCTACGTATGGTCTTGTCGGGGTGTCTCTAAATCGTTGGTCTTTCTACGTTACATCATCCGTTCTATCTTAGGGGGTTACTTGTTTTCTAGGCAGTGTGGTCTATTGGGGTAACTCGTGTGCTCTTGAGATTTGTCCAAGGCTCGGACATCTCCCTTTCGCACTCCAATAGAAACACTTGTCATGAACTACCGTAGTATTACGATGTGTAGCTAAGAGTCTATGTTCGGTGATTTGATCTTTGAACTAGGAGAACACTTGGAGGACCATGTAGAGCGTTTTATCATTTTGGGTGCACACAAAATCATAAAACGAAATGCATGGAAGCCCTAGTGAGCTCTGGGTTTGAAGGGATAGTCCTGGATTGGATCTAGCTTTGATCTTGTGAACAGTAGTGGTTATCTTTAACTGCGAAACTAAATTTTCTCGTTCTTTCTGCCAGAACCATGTCTGGAGTGCGTGGAGGACGAGGAGGTGGTCGCAATGGTGGACGTGGTGGTGGTCGTGGTGGTGCTGGTGGTCGTGGTGGAGGTATTAACCTGTCACAGGCTGATCTGAACAACTTGCTCCAGGCTGCCTTTCAGTTAGGGCACAACGGTGGTGGTGGTCCTGTTGACCCACCCCCACCCATGTGCACCTACAAGATGTTCCGGGACTGCAAACCCCAGGAATTCTCTGGCACCGAGGGTGCGGTTAGTTTGCTTAGGTGGTTGGAGAAAGTGGAGTCGGTATTTCTAATGTGTAACTGTCTCCCAGAAGATCGGGTGAAATATTCGGCTGCGTTATTTCAGGACGTGGCATTGACTTGGTGGAATGGTATCACCCAGAACATGGGGATTGGGGAGGCATATGCTATGCCATGGGAGAACTTTGTGCAGTTGCTGAAGCGGGAGTATTGCCCGAGGGAAGAGGTACAGAAGCTGGAGCATGAGGTGTGGAACCTCAAAATGACTGGGTCGGAAATCGAGAAGTATACTGTGAGACGGAATGAGTTGGCAGTGCTATGTCCCGATTTGCACGTGCCAGAGTATCGGAAGATTGAACATTATGTCTCAGGGTTGGTGCCGGAAATTGCAGGGTTAGTGGCTGCTGGAAATCATCCTACTTATGCGGAGGTAGTTCGATCGGCACATAGGATGACTAACTTAAAGGTGAATGAGGGAATTTTGCCGGCGAAAGGTTCGACTGCTAAGGCTCCAGAGAACAATAAGCGCAAGTGGGAAAATGATGGGAAAGGGTCTGGGTCTGCACAGCAGGGTAAAAAGTTTGATAATGGGGGTTCATCGTCTTCGGGTAACAAGCAGGGTGGTTATGCGGGGAAACTGCCCAAATGCAACAAGTGTGGACGCCATCACCAAGGGAACTGCGACAGTAACCGTTGTCACCGCTGCCAGCGAACAGGCCACTATGCTAAAGATTGTCGGGTTACACTTCCATCAACTCAGGCTCCGACCAACAGTTCAGCTCCGACTACTCAGGGGACTACAGGGAAACAAGGATGCTACAACTGTGGTGACACTGGGCATTACAAGAAGGATTGCCCAAAACTGAAACAGGGTGGAAACAACGGGAATGGTAACAACGGGGGCGGCGGCAGAAATGCACGTGCCTTCGTCATTGGAGCTGCTGAGGCTAGGCAGGACCCTGATACAGTCACCGGTACGTTTCTTCTCAATAATCACTCTGTTAGCGTGTTGTTTGATTCTGGTGCCGACAAGAGTTTTGTATCTATGAGTGTTAGTCGACTGCTAGATGTAGTATCTGTACCATTAGAGACCAAGTATATTATTGAGTTGGCTGACGGTAAAACGATTGAAGCTACTAGTATTCTTCGGGAGTGTCAGTTAGAGTTGTCGGGTTTATCGTTCCCCATCGACCTTATGCCGGTACCTTTGGGTAGTTTTGACGTTGTGGTAGGAATGGATTGGTTATCACTGTATCGCGCGGAGATCGTCTGTTACGATAAGGTTATTCGGATTCCTCTCCCTGATGGAGAATTTCTTTCGGTGTACGGTATCAAGGGTGGTGTTTCGCTAAACATCATCTCTAGCATGAAAGCCCTTAAGTGTCTTCGAAAGGGTTATCCAGCCGTTTTGGCGCTCTTATCTGTTTCCACTAGTGATGAGAAGAAGATTGACGACATTCCGGTGGTACGCGAGTTTTCTGATGTTTTTCCCGATGATTTATCTGGTCTTCCTCCTCATCGTCAAGTCGAGTTCGGTATTGATCTTGTACCGGGGGCTGCTCCTATTGCTCGGGCCCCCTATCGTCTTGCACCTCCCGAGATGCAGGAGTTGTCTAGTCAGTTACAGGAACTCTTGGACAAGGGTTTCATCCGGCCAAGTTCTTCCCCTTGGGGAGCCCCGATTTTATTTGTCAAGAAGAAGGATGGGAGTTTCCGGTTATGCGTAGACTACAGAGAACTGAACAAGTTGACCATCAAGAACCGTTATCCTCTTCCACGTATCGATGATCTATTCGACCAGCTTCAGGGTTCTAGTTACTATTCCAAGATCGATTTGAGGTCCGGTTATCACCAGCTGCGCGTCAGGGAGGCTGACGTTGCAAAGACTGCTTTTCGAACGCGTTATGGCCATTTCGAATTCTTGGTCATGCCTTTCGGTCTCACGAACGCACCGGCGGTTTTCATGGACTTGATGAACCGCGTCTGTAAACCGTATCTGGACAAGTTTGTCATTGTGTTTATTGATGACATTCTGATCTACTCCAAGAACGAGACCGAACACGGGGAACATCTGCGGTTAGTTTTGGAGCTCTTCCGACGAGAACAACTTTACGCCAAGTTCTCAAAGTGTGACTTTTGGTTACGCGAAGTTCAATTCCTAGGACATGTGGTTAATGAACTAGGAATTCATGTCGATCCAGCAAAAATCGAAGCGATCAAGGACTGGGGAGCACCAAAGACGCCAACTGAGGTGCGGCAATTCCTAGGCCTTGCGGGCTACTATCGCCGTTTCATTCAGGGGTTTTCGAAGATTGCTCAACCCCTCACCACTCTTACTCAGAAGGATAGGAAGTTCGACTGGGGTGAATCACAAGAGTCCGCGTTTGAAGAACTGAAGTCTAAACTGTGTTCTGCTCCTATTCTGTCTTTACCTGAGGGTCCTGATGATTTTGTCGTTTACTGTGATGCTTCCATTCATGGACTCGGTTGCGTGTTGATGCAACGCGAGAAAGTGATTGCGTATGCTTCTCGTCAACTTAAGGTGCACGAGAAGAACTACACAACTCATGACTTGGAGTTGGGTGCTGTGGTATTCGCGTTGAAAATTTGGAGACATTACTTGTACGGTACCAAATGCACCATCTACACCGATCACAAGAGTCTCCAACACATTTTCGACCAACAACACTTGAACATACGGCAGCGCCGTTGGATCGAACTTTTGAACGACTATGATTGTGCTATTAAGTACCATCCTGGCAAGGCAAATGTTGTAGCAGACGCCTTGAGCAGGAAGGAATCTTCTAAACCTCGTCGCGTTCGGGCGTTGCAGCTCACTATCCATTCGTCGTTACCTGATCAACTCCGTTCTGCCCAATTGGAAGCTTTGAAGGAGGAAAACCTTAAAGCTGAAACTATGCACGGTGCCGACAAGCACCTAGAGCGAAGGCCGGATGGCCTGCACTATTTCGCAGAACACATATGGGTTCCTTTATTCGGGGGACTACGGGGGCTCGTTCTTGATGAAGCTCATAAGTCCCGATATTCTATTCATCCTGGTTCGGATAAAATGTACCAAGATCTGAAGGTACTTTACTGGTGGCCAAACATGAGGTCGGACATAGCCTCATACGTGAGCAAATGCTTGACCTGTGCTAAGGTCAAGGTGGAATACCAGAAACCGTCGGGCCTCCTGCAACAACCTGAAATTCCGGAATGGAAATGGGAACGGATTACTATGGATTTTGTCACACAACTTCCTAAGTCACCAAGCGGGAACGACAAGATATGGGTGATTGTCGATCGGTTAACGAAATCAGCCCATTTTCTTGCTATTAAGGAGACCGACACCATGGATCGTTTGGCTCGTCTTTACTTGAAAGAAGTTGTTTCTAAGCACGGGGTACCAGTTTCTATTATCTCAGATCGTGATTCCCATTTCACTTCTCATTTCTGGAAGTCTTTGCACAAGGCTTTGGGTACCCAACTAGACATGAGTACGGCTTACCATCCACAGACTGACGGTCAGAGTGAGCGTACGATTCAAACTTTAGAAGACATGCTGCGGGCGTGTGTGATCGATTTTGGCAAGGGTTGGGAAGCTCATCTGCCGTTGGTAGAATTCTCGTACAACAACAGTTATCACACGAGCATCAAGGCTGCTCCGTTCGAGGCACTGTACGGACGAAAATGCCGCTCTCCTCTTTGTTGGGCTGAGGTGGGTGAGAGTCAACTCACTGGGCCCGAACTAGTGTACGAAACTTCGGAAAAGATCGTACAGATTCGAAATCGGTTGGCGGCGGCACGGGACCGGCAAAAGAGTTATGCTGATCAGCGTCGCAAACCACTGGAATTCCAAGTCAATGACAAGGTACTTCTAAAAGTCTCACCGTGGAAGGGCGTCATACGCTTTGGGAAGCGTGGCAAACTTAATCCGCGATATGTCGGCCCATTTACGATCCTGGAACGGATTGGGCCGGTGGCATATCGACTTGATCTACCGACGGAGCTCGGTAACGTACATAACGTCTTTCACGTGTCCAATTTGAAGAAGTGCCTGACTGACGAGTCTCTCATCGTTCCACTAGAAGAGATCAAGGTTGACGATCGTCTTCGGATTGTGGAAGAACCTGTGGAGATCCTCGACTACAAGATTCGTAGCTTACGTCACAGCAAGATTCGTATCGTTAAGGTTCGGTGGAACTCGAACCGGGGACCGGAATATACGTGGGAACGGGAGGATCAGATGAAGTCTAAGTATCCTCATCTCTTTCCTAAGGAAGCGTTCGAGTCGAGACATGTCTCATCGGCAGCTGAATGAATCTCGGGTCGAGATTCCTTTTAACGTGGGGATGATGTGACAACTCGGGTAAATCTCTCTCTTGGTTTCTATCTTTTGTTTTGTTCCTTCGTTAATTCTTTTGTTCTTTCTGTACTTGTGCAAATTTTCGGGACGAAAATTCTTTTAAAGTGGGGATGATGTGACACCTGGCAAATTCGGGTTAACAACGTTGTCTAGATGAAAGTCTACCTTAGCGAGTCACGCGTATATTGTACTTAACTAGGTTAGTTAAGTCGGGTTATGGTTCGGGAACTATTGGTTAGTCTAGAAGATCATTGGAGGTTGGTCTAGAGGTTCGTTAGATGTCAGTCCTTAACCAAGTGTACAAACGGTGACGATTTGTAGGATCGTCAGGGCATACGGAACGTACGAGTCTCGAGTCCCGGGAATTGGTGAACGAGTGTAAATATGTGTATTTACTTGTGTTATGTGTTTACAATCATTATATGACTTGTCGGTATGTTAATATGTATTAACATATGTTAAAACGGGATTTAACGCGCAAAACGCACCAAACCAGCCCCTATAGGCGATTAGGGAGGCCTAATCGCCTATAAGGGAGGCGAGTAGGCATCAATAGGGGCGAGTAGGAGCCCAATCGTGTGTACATAGGGGCGATTAGGCCCAATCTCATGCGATTAGCAGCCCTAATCGCATGTAGCTGCTGCATACTCGCCTATAACGTGCTGGACGACTAGAAACGCCTATAAATACAATACTTAACCTCCTAAACTCCCTAATACCAACCCTAGTCGTCCCATAACCGCCCCAAACACTGAAACAACCTCTGGGAGGCGATTTTGATCAAAAACACAAGGTTTCAAGGTCTAACCATCATCCTTTTACAATTCCAAGGTTTGATTCTCATCCATAACACTTTGTAAACGTTTTTAATCAATCCCTAATGGTCCAGACCTGTTCATAAACGAAAAAGATTTCTGAAAATCGTCAATAAGAGCTATTAATCGGATTATAACTAATAAACATGCGTTGTGGGTATGTATGATTAGAAAGATAGGATTTTTATGAATCTTGATGATGTTTTGATGTGTTATCATGCTAGGTCAGAATTAATATTGTTATTATAATGATAGAAATCTCAGTAATTGGATAATAGGGTTATGATTACATGCGTTAATTGAATGTTGCATGCTATGTGTATGTGTTTGGATTGCTTTTGTTGCATGCAGGACTGATTTTACGAGGATGAACGAAGGGTTTTGGGTTAAACATGTTTAGGATAGTGTTTGGGATGATATTGGGTAGTTACACACGCTCTGGATCTGATTTGGAGCGTTAAACGCGCGAAAAACCGGAACAGCAAGGTTACAGGCGAGTAACCTTGCTAATCGCATGTAACAGGGGCGAGTAGACCCCCACTCGCATGCATTAGGGGCGATTAGGCCCCACTCGCGTGACACAGGGGCGAGTAGCCCAATCGCCTGACAACATGGGCGAATAGCCCCTAATCGCGTGACTTAAGGGGCGATTAGCCCTAGTCGCGTGACATTTCATGCGATTAGCCTCCCTAATCGCGTGAACTGCTGCTGTAAGTGTATATTAGCATTCCGAGACCCGATTTGACATATAGTAACATGCTAGGAACCTCGTAACATGTCTAATAACTTGGTAACATATATTTGGATGTATTTCGGTGATACGTGAACTATGTGCTATAACTTGTTGTGTGTTAACGTATGTTAAGTATACTTGCGTTATTGTATGTTTTGGAGCGTAAACATAACACGGGGAGTCTCGGGTCACCAATGGGATGTCGAGTCTTGTACTTTGGGTCGGTTAAACAGTCACGGTGTTTTCAAACAAACTTGGTTATGGTCTGGACATCTAGGGACTAATTAACCTGCGGGTTATTAGTCTAAGTACTTGTAACTGTCGTATGTTAGGTCGCCACTGTACGGGACTAACATAGCAGCTGAGTTTACTCGGGATTAGGAGTAAAGCAACTTAAGGTGAGTTTACGGCCCCTCTTTTAAACTGGTTTCATATTTTCGGGGGAGAAAACATGTGTTAAAACGATTATTTGGTAACTACTGTCATACTATGGGTTTCTATTGTGTACTACACGATCTTTGGAAGTCCCGGGGGGAACCATGAATGTGCGGGTTTGCACAACGGGGAAATGTGAATAGCGCTATTGGGAGTGACCAACCCCGCTCGTCGGCTTGGAGGGCCGGGCGAGTGCATATTGTCTCAAACAGGAACAACAGGAACATTTGGAACTTTTCGGGCACAACATCTGGTATTCGAGTTAGTAATGGTTTTCCAATCGTGGTGGTAACAAAACGTACGCCTAGCTAGCGTATACTGGTTTTCTATTTGTTATAGTATGGACAGGTGAACTTGGTACTTGAACTGCAAACCTGTAAACTCACCAGCATTTTTGTGCTGACGTAAACTTTTACATGTTTTCTCAGGTCGCTAAGGTAGCACAATGGAACTAGGGCGCACGCGTCTGCACGACGTCTAGATAGAGTTGCATGATTTCATAAACATTGAACTTTGGTTATTTATGTTGAACTTTATTTTGAATAAGCTTCCGCTGTAAACGGGATTTTAAAACTATGTTTTGGTATTGCATTAATTACATTTAGACTTGTTTATTGTGATCGTTGGTTTGGATCCTGGTTTGTCATGCGCCTCGCGGTAAAACTCCGCAAGTGGATTTTGAGGGTGTGACAAGTGCTGCTTCTGGCATCCGTTGGATGCCAGCTGTATCGCCAACGTAGAACGGGTGAGTGGACGCCAAACGTTCCGCTGACGTAAAACGGGCGGATGGACGCCAGGCGATGCCGGTTCTAGTTGGGCGATGGTATCGTATTTATAGTGTTTTTGATACCATATCCCTTCAAGTCCCCCAGTCCAGTGCTTCCATGTGCCTTTTGGTAGGGGAGTACTGGACTTGATGTCACAAGTTTACTTTAGGTTACATCTAGTAGTCACTGGGTTTTCATGTAATCAAAGTGGACGTGTGTTTTTTGTATAACCTTCGTCAACTGGTGCGCGCACAGTGATCAAGATGCGGGCGTATGACGGAATGAGCGTTTGTGGGACCTATGAGTAGGTCTGGGCAGTGGTAGGGGGTTATTTCTTCCGCTATTAAGAAATGTTCCCGGTTTTCGTTCTGGGGCGCAGGCGTGGAGGCTGGATAGGCGTCGGGCCTGTTTGCGCGTGAAAGTAGAAATTTTTAAAATTTTGGTTCTGGCGCGCAGGCGTGGAGCCTGGATAGGCGTCGGGCCTGTGCGCGGTCAGAAGTTGTGAAAATAGATTTTTTTGTCGCAGTCGCGCCTGCATTTACTCCGCATTGAATTTGTCTCTTTGGAATTTGTGTGAATTCAAGGCGGGAATGTTTGAAGTTGAAAAGACGTGGCTGACGGTTGGTACACCTGCCTTGGAGATGGTGTCTGATAGTTACTGTGACTGTTGAGTTGCTAGGCTGCCACGTGTCATGCATCTGATGCATGGGGACAGCTGTTAGTGGTGGGTTTGAACGTGGGCGTACACGTGTCGAGCATCGGCATCGTTTGCCAGCTGGGGTAGAACAACCGTCAGGCGAGTAGGCCACGCGCCGCGTGTGTGCCGTTTGGTCACGTGGGCCGTCTGACGTGTCTGCCTACTATTGGACCCTTGCGCGAAAAGCCTGTTCGTGATGATTTCTCTTTCTGCCATTGCATTAAATGCGATGGGTATAAATATGTGCCCTCCATCCCTCTCTTCGTTTCATTATCTCATTCCAAAGAAGTTTCTTTTCCGGTCGTCTGTCGAAGGAGTTTCTTTCTTTTTTCCTCTGTTGAAGATGTCGTCTGAAGATAAGAAGGCCGAACTGGCGATGAAGGATGCACAGATTTCTTGGTCCAAAGACAAATTCAGATCTTCGGTCAAGAAATAGAGTATCTTACGAGAGTGGGAGCCGGAGTTGCCGGAGAAAGGGCAGACTCCGGTGGACTGCCCGGAAGGGAAGATATGCCTCTACGAGGCATATTTTCAAAAAGCATTGTTCCAGTTGCCGGTGTCCCGGTTTCTCATCTCTGTGTTGCAGAAGTATGGGGTGCATATCTCTCAAATGAACCCCTTTGGGGTGATTACGGTTATGCACTTTGAAGCCACCTGCCGGTCTGTAAACTTGAGGTGAAGGAGTCTGGCTGGGTGTCCTTTGTGGAGAGATCGAAGAGTGTGACTTTGCTCGTGCCAAAGAGCTCGCCTAAGACTCTTCGTGAGTGGAAGAAGTGTTTCTTCTTTGTGAAGAAGGAGGTCATTCCTGTAGAGATGTCGAAGCTGGAGCTTTGCGCTGGGCAGAAGGCGCCTTCCTTCGAGGTTGTGAAGGATTTCCAAGATGAGGCGTGGTTCTAGGAGCTCTCTGCACATCCTAGTCGTCTGGATGACTTGGATAAGTTGGAGGAGGGTATCCTTCGTCTGTTGGGATTGAGCCGTCTGGGCGTTAGGGAGGGTTATGATGTGGCTCCCGTTGGCGAAGCTGTGCCGCTGTCTGTTGAAGGTGAGTATCTTGTTTTTGTTAATATTTTTGTCTTTCTTTTGTTTTTGACGCCTTTTTGTGTTGTTTGACAGGCGAGTTGTTGTTTGAGGTCTTTGTTGCCCGTACCGTGAAGACCACTTATTTGGCGGTACCTGGGGGAGGGGTTTCTGAGCTGGAGCTGAAGGTAGAGAATTTCCTGTTCCCCGGTCCGATGGAAGGTGCGCCTTCTAACCTTGAAGTGGGTTTTCTGATCAATCCTGACCCGTTGTCCGTGAAAACGGCTGCCGGGATTGATTATGTATTTTTGTCCGACGATGAGTCGAGTGGTTCGTCGTCTGGTTTAATTCACCGTGCACGTCGCTCTACAGGTGGCGGCGGAGCCAGTGCGTCTGCGGCCGGGGCGCAAGGTGGTGGAAAGACTGGTGACTCCAGTACTACTGAGGGAGTGACTACTAAGAGTAAGTATTCTGACTTTGTTTGGGGTTTTTGTACTTTGTGTTCTGTAAGTTGATCCTTGTTTTCGTTGTATTTAGGTCACAAGCATAAACAGCCGGAGACTGTTGAGGAGGATGTAGCTGGTGGTCCGTCTCCTAAGCGGGCGGCGATAGGTGGTGGTGATATTGATCCACCGCAGGGTTTGGAGCTCGATCCCCCGCCGGTGCGTGAGCCCTTTTACAAGAAGGCTTTGAAGAAGCTGAGTAGTAAGTACTTTATAATGCGTCCTTTTGTTTTGTTATTCTGATAAATTATGTCGAGTCTTTAATACATCCTTCTTGTTTGTCTGTAGGTTCTATTCCTCCGTCTGTAAAGCAATATCAGGAGGAACGAAAGAAGAAGTTGGAGGAGGAGCGGTCCCGGGCTAAGGTTGCGCGTCAATCTGAGGTGACACGAAGAGGAGGAGGAGAAGCGCGCCGCTGAGGTCGCTTTGAAGAAGGAGGAAGAAGCCCGGGCTCTCGAGGTTGAGGTGGAGCGTAAGCGGGCCAAAGATGCTCGCTTGGCTAGTTTAGCTGAGAAGGAGGAGGAAGAGCGCAGGCTGGCGTTGCTGAAACAGCATGAGGATCTGGTGAAGATCAAGCAGGAACAGGCCCAAGGGATGGGCGTTCATGGTGGTGATGGCTCGCGGACCGAGCCCGCCTTTGTTGACTTGGGTGAGAGGGACGTACTGGAAACGTCGCCTTAAGAAGTTGGGATTGATGATCCCAAACTGAAGAAGGTTGAAGGCGTTGCAGCATCTTCGAGTGCTCCTGTCTTTAGGTTGGACGCTCCGGTTTATACAACCGGGTGGCGTATAACCGAAAGTTGTCGTTTCCTCAACCCGTTCATGGCTGAGGAATTCGTTAGCTATGCGCTGCCGCCAGCTGAGCGTGTGCATCATCGTTCTCAAAACCAGGGTACGCTTTTCTCAGAGATGTGTATGAATCTAACACAGACTCTGGGAAATTTGTACACCCTTCACCGGGGAGAGGGTGAGTTTTTGGATGAACAGGCGGCGGTTGCGGGTGAAGCTGACCGCCTGGCTCGGGAAAAAGAGGTATAAGAGTCTGCGCGGAAGCGGCTTTTGGAGCAGGTTCGGAAGCTAGACTCCGATCTGCGCCAAAAGGATGCTGATGCGGCGGAAAAGCAAAAGAACTGGGCCAAGTCGACGGCGACCGTGAATACAGAGTTGGAGCGTCG
The DNA here is from genome assembly GCA_028751855.1 of Ambrosia trifida. Taxonomy (NCBI): domain Eukaryota; kingdom Viridiplantae; phylum Streptophyta; class Magnoliopsida; order Asterales; family Asteraceae; genus Ambrosia; species Ambrosia trifida. Next base: position 7,670,434 of record CM054129.1, read on the forward strand.
TCGTCAACTTGTGTAGAGGGCTGAGACTGCGCTGGCAGAGCAGAAGAAGGTAGCGGCAGCGAAGGCCAAGGAGATGGAGGAGTTGTCCTCTAAGTATGCCACCGTGGTGAGTGACCTGAAGGGGAAGGATGCCGACGTGGTGAGAATGACCACTCGGGTATCTGAGCTGGAAGGTCAGGTTAATGATCTTGTTAAGGAGAAGGAGGCGTGGCAGCTTGAGAGGACTTTGATGCTTGTTGCGCATAAGGCGTACTGTGAGAAGTCATTATGGATTATGTCTGATGGAATATCTGCCGTAAGTTGTTCTCTTTATTTGTTGTGTCTTTGTTTCATCCTTTGTTTTAACTTATGTAGCTGATTTTGTTGATGCAGGTCTTTGATCGCTGCTGGAATGAGCCGAAGATGGGTGAGTAGGTTGCGGAGGTGGTCGATGCTGCGCGTACAACGGGTGTGCACAGTGGTTTGTTGGAAAGGTATTTGGCTGCCAAGGATGGGGCACCGGTTGAGGAGCAGCCCTTCCAAGATGTGAACACCGACCAGCTGCTGATGGAGGAGCTTGAGAAGCTCGAAAGGATGGAGTTTCCGGTGCTTCAGGTTGTGAGGTAGTGCTTGGCGGATCCTGGCCCTATTGCCCCGTTTAAGCGTTGGGTTGAAGAGTCTGAGCGTGCCGGACGCGAGCGCGCGGCGAAAGAGAAAGAGAAAGCTGGTGGTGCGGGTAGTTCGGGGACGGCCCATGAGCCTCCTCAGTAGGTTGTTTTTTCTGTAGCTTTCTTTTTCATTTGTAAATCTAACCTTTCACTTAAATGAAATATGATTCTTTGGTTTTGCTTTTGTCTGTTCTGAATATTTTCATGCGATAGGTTGCTGTATGTATGAAGGGTAGATTGGCTTCATAGGTTATAGGTAAACTTAGCGTCCATTGTGTAGGGTAAATTAGCTACACAATTTAGGGCTACATGTTTGTTGTTTCTAAGTTATGAAGGGTAAATTAACTTCATAAGTTAGGAATATGGCGAATCTTTGACGTCAGGTCTTATGAAGAGTGAATTAGCTTCATAATTTAGAGGTAAAGTAATGGGTTTTGTGCTTCTAGACAAAATGTAAGGTGGCGGAGCGGATTTATTCGAAAACTGAAATATTTATAAGTAGCAAGTGCGCAACTGCGCTACATTCCATGATCTAGGTATGGGTGTGCCATCAAGTCTTTCGAGCGCGTATGCCCCTTTTCCTAGTACTTGTTGAATTTTATATGGCCCTTCCCAGTTGGGTGAGAGCTTTCCTGGGCGCTCGGAGTGAGACGCGTAGTTATCTCTTAGGACGTAATCTCCAATGTCGAATGCGCAGGCTTTGACTTTGGAGTTATAATAGCGCTCCAATTGTTTTTTGTAGTTTGCCTCGCGTATAGCGACGATGTCGCACCTTTCGTCTAAGAGATCCAAGTTGAGACGCAGTTCTCTGTCATTGTCTGTGTGCGCGGTGTTGAGGACCCTTGGCGATGGGAATGTTACTTCTGCGGGTATTACGGCCTCAGAGCCATAAGTTAGGCTGAAAGGGGTTTCGCCTGTGCTGGTCTTTGTGAGGGTGCGATGTGCCCATAAGACGTGTGAGAGTTCATCCACCCAACCTGTTCGTTTGGATCCGAGGCGAGTTTTTATGCCCTCGACTAGTGACATGTTGATACGCTCTACCTGACCGTTGCCTTGAGGGTGGGCGACGAATATGAAGATCTGGCTGACGCCTAGTTGTGTGAGCCAGGTTTGAAGTTTTTTGTCTGCGAACTGCGTTCCGTTATCTGTGACGATTTCCATAGGTAGGCCGAAGCGGCAGATGATGAATTCCCAGATGAATTTTTTTATCTGGTCGGCGCTGATTGATGCGAGTGGCTTGGACTCTACCCATTTTGTAAAGTAGTCGACGGCGACGATGAGGTACTGTATCTTTCCAGGGTCCATTGGGAATGGGCCGACTAGATCGATAACCTATTTCTGGAATGGCTAGGCGGCGGTGACTGGGACTAGATCATTTTTTGGGCGCAGGGTATTTGGTGCGTGTTGCTAGCAGTTGAAGCAAGTGCGCAAGATTTTGATGGCGTCTTGATGCATTCCAGGCCAGTAATATCTGGCGTTCATAATCTTAGCGACGACCATTCTTGGGCCCGCGTGGATGCCACATATGCCTTGGTGGATCTCCTTTATAAGGGACGTGGCCATCACGGTGTCCACGCATCTCAGGAGTGGGCCGAGATAGGAGCGTCGGTATAAGACTCCATTCATGAGTTGGTAGTGCTGGGATTTATATTGGAGTTTTCGGGCTTCCGCTTTTTGAGGTGGTAAGGTTCCCATTGCTAGATATGCTTGGATCGGGGTCATCCATGATCCAGCGCCTGTCTGTTTTATATTAACCTGTCTAAGTGGTACTGAAGGTTGAGCTAGAGTTTCGATGCGTACCTCTTTGGCCATATGCGGCCAAGCCGTGGAGGCCATCTTGCTGAGTGCGTCAGCTTCCTTGTTGCCACTTCGGTTGATGTGGACGATTGTGCAGGTTGTAATTTTTTTGGTGAGGAGCTTGGCCTAGTCGACATATTGGGCCATGACCGGGTCTTTGGCGTCGTAGACGCCATTCATGTGACCTGCTATGAGCATGGAATCGACATGGGCGTTAAGGTGTCTTGCGCCCATTTTGTCGGCCAGGCGTAGTCCTGCCAGGAATGCCTCGTACTCTGCTTCATTGTTTGTACTTGGAAACTCAAGGCGAGCAGCGTATATGAATTCTGTTTTGTCAGGGCTGACGAGGCGTAGGCATGCGCCGGCGCCCTGGTCATTGGAGGCTCCGTCCGTGTATAATGACCATGTTACGCGGGAGTCTGGGACGGGTTTCGGGTCTTCTTCATCTTTGCAGTCTTGGATTTTATCCGCTGGAATTTCTAGGATGAAGTCCGCGAGAACCTATCCTTTGATCGCGGGCCTGGGTTTGTAGATGATGGTGTGTGCGCCTAGCTCGATTGCCCATTTCGCTAGGCGGCCTGAGAGTTCCGGTTTGGAGAGCACGGTGTTGATTCTGTAATCTGTTAGGACATTGATTGGGTGTCCTTGGAAGTATCGTCGTAGTCGTCGTGACACATGTACGAGCGCAAGAATGAGTTTTTCCATCGTTGAGTATCTAGTTTCCGCGTCTGCAAGGGTGCGGCTAATGTAGTAGATTGGTGTTTGAACTTTGTTGCGTTCTACCAGTAGTACCGCGCCTATCGCTGTTTCAGATGCGGATAGGTACAGTGTAAGTTGTTCTTCTAGCAGAGGCGCTGTTAGAGTTGGTAAGTAAGTCAAACACTGCTTCATTTCACGAAAAGCTACTTCCGCTTCTGGGGTCCAGCGGAATTGTGTTTTCTTTAGTACATTTCGTAGGGTGTGAACAAAAGGAAAAGACTTGGAGGCGTAGTTTGATAGTAATCGGTTAAGAGCGACCAGGCGTCCCATTAATGTCTGTACGTCCTTTATTGAGTTTGGTGATGGCATGCGTTGGATAGCTTGGACTTTCTCCGGGTTTGGCTTGAAGCCGCCATTAGTGACGATGACGCCTAGGAAGTTTCCTTCTTCGGCTCCGAAGGAGCACTTCCCCGGGTTGAGCTTCATTTTGATTTCCCGCAACTGTTCGAAGGTGCGCTGAATATCCATTAGCATGGTGTCTTCTTCGGTGCTTTTGATTACCAAGTCATCGACGTAAACATCAAGGTTGACGCCGATCTGGTTGATAAAGGCATGGTCCATGAGGCGTTGGTAGGTTGCGCCCGCATTCTTGAGTCCGAAGGGCATTTTGGTGTAGCAGTATACCCCTCTAGCTGTTCTGAAGACGGTTCGGTCTTCGTCTTCATAGGCCATTTGTATTTGATGATATCCTCGATATGCGTCGAGGAAGCATTTGTATTTAAATGGCACTAGAGAGTCTACCTTCAGATCAATTTCTGGTAGGGGGTAGTGATCTTTGGGACATGCTTTGTTGAGGTCTTTGTAGTCGACGCACATGCGCCAAGACCCATTCTTCTTGAGGACAATGACAGGTTTGGCTACCCAGGTTTGGTGGTTGCATTTTCTGATGATGCCTGCTTCGAGTAGGTCATCGACTTGTTCGTTCATGGCTTTGACCCTGTCGGGGCCCAGTGGTCGTTTTTTCTGGGCTACTGGTCACGCGTCCTTGTATGTGTTGAGGCGATGCTCGGCTATGTGTCTTGGGACGCCGACCATATCTGATGATTGCCAGGCGAAGATGTCTTTGTTCACCACCAATAGTTATTTTAGGTGTATTCTCACTTGGGGGGACAGAGTCGGCCCCAAGGTAATGGTTTGTTCGAGGAAAGCCGGGTTGAGAACCCATTCTTCTTCCCTTGGTGAGGTTGGCGCTGGCGGCGCAGTGTCTTCAATCGGCTCAGTTGTCATGGGGCATTCTTGGTTGCCTCGGATGTATGCAATCCCCGTGGGTGTTGGAAAACCCATGGTTTGGTGAGGAGTTGATGCGGTAGAGTTGAAGTTTGCCAGACCTTGTCTGCCCAGCAGTATGTCATATGAGGAGCTGGCTGGGATGACGTGAAAGGTGCAAATTTCTGAGCGGGTGTGTGTCCCGTTATCAAGTGTGACTGTAAAGTCAAACTTACCAATGGGGTGGATTACCTCGTTGAAGAAACCTGCAATGGGTGCATCTGGTTGCAGGCGTGCTTTGTCTTCATCGTCAAGTTGATCGAAGCACTGTTGGTACATGATGTCGAAGCTGCTTCCGCCGTCGCACATCATCTTGTAAGTTCGGTAATGTTCGAACAGTGCTGTGATGGTGAGTGGGGTTGTTGATTTTGCACCCCTTGGTATTATTGGGAGGAAGACTTGAGCCTCCCTCCAATTTCCGACTTTCGGCGTGTTCTCCATGTCAGAGAAGTTTGTACACGTGGCGCCCATTGAGTGGACGTTGATAGTCGGCGGACACGCGGCGCCCGCCTATTGGTAGACCGATGGCGGTGGGTAGTCATACCTTTCTTGGACTTCGAGACAGGTTGAGAAAGTCTGCTTGTCAGGAAGATATCTTGGCTGAGAGGCCGCCACGTCGTCGTCCTTTCTGCATGTCAGACTGAGAGCAGTCTCTGGTTGAAGAGGAACTCTGACGGGCCGCCTGCTGTGTCAGAGATATTTCGTCTGGGGCAGGGGTGAGTCCCAAGGCTGCCCCAAAAGGTATCTTTCAGTTGTGTTGGCGAAGCTTCCTTTGGCTTGTTGGGGAAGCTTCGGAGCATGTTGAGTCCGTTGACGTAAAACGGGCGGACGATGTTGCGCCTGGCGTCGGTTGGGCGCCAGGGTGTATCGCCGACGTAAAACGGGCGGGTAGTGCTGCTTCTGGCGTCCGTTGGATGCCAGCTGTATCGCCAACGTAGAACGGGTGAGTGGACGCCAAACGTTCCGCTGACGTAAAACGGACGGATGGACGCTAAACGATCCGCTGACGTAAAACGGGCGGATGGACGCCAGGCGATGCCGGTTCTAGTTGGGCGATGATATGGTATTTATAGTGTTTTTGATACCATATCCCTTCACTCTTGTATTGTGTCTTTGTTTGTTAAAAAAATGTTTTTTTTATATGTAAAATCATTATTACCCTTTGTTTCGTTAAGAGTTCGCCATTAGGGTATTCATAAACACTTCATACATATTAATACAAGATCTTATTATTACCTTATACAAAGCAAATGATTACCTCGTACACCACAAAGTTTGCTTTGTTGTCTCGCATAGTGTACCAATTTATTTGATTGTATACCGGATATACTTTAATTTATTTTTTTTACATACGTATATATATGTGATATATCAATTATTAGCATACACATTTTTTGTCATCTTTGCATTTGAGTACTTTTTACACATTTAGGTATTTTATTTATATACATTGTCTTATTTGATATATTTTATAGTGATAGTGATCAATGTAATCAATTAATAGTTACCAAATAGATAGCCGGCTAGTTTTTGGTCAGGTATACCCAACATTTTTAAATTAACGGGTCTACCCAAAACTCCTCAGGTATACCCAATGGGTAATTACTCGATAGAAAACCGATGGGTTTAACACGAGTTTAGAACAAAATTACCTAATCCGGTTTGAGGTTTGAGTTACCTATACCCATCCCAAATCCGACCCACGTCAAACACCCACACCCACTTTTTTCTTTCACTAAACTTGTTGGTTAATTATCTCACCTGTCTATCCATTATACTACTCATGAAACTCAAACAATGACATTTATGTATCATTGATTAACATTTTATTTATTTATTTATATTTTTTTTTAATAGGCAACTAAATACCATCTGACCTGCCACAAGTGTAGCACTAATAAATGGCGGTTCACTGAAAGCCCAAGTCCACCAGGCCACTAATTCGAGGAAAACTCGCCCAAAGGCCCACTACGTTATAAAGAGATAACTCTGTAATTCATACATTAATGACGAGTCGTATATCTAACGATAAGCTCTCTCCGCTTAAACGTCACAAAACACCACAGTTTATCGTATTTTTAAGTATGTTAATCTAGAGATATTTGTTTAGTTGATCTATCTTATTGTGCTAATTTGTAGAAACTATGGGCCATTTAATTCGTTTAATAATAATCATGTGTGTAATGTATTGTGTGTCTGTAAGATGTGTGTGAGTATATGGATGTGTATGTGTATGTATGAAGATTTGATTTTTAGGTTTACTTAAAAATAACTATTGGTATAATTAAAATATCTCCGAAAATCATGATGAACCAAAAAATAAAACAACATAAAGGACAAAAAATGTATACATTACGAGAAGAGTAAATTCTAGATGATGAAATACCAGTTTGTAAAAATCAAACCAATAATCAGGTTTTTATTCATTATATATAATTATTATTTCTTGTTGACTTAACGAATCCCTTAAAAGCCTTCGAATTTTAGATTGTATTAAATCCCAACTCAATAGTGTTAAATCTTTAATTTTGGTCAATATTTTATTTTATACAATAAGTGGCAAATAAACAACAACAAGATGACAGTTCTTAAAAATCATTACAAATATGTTTGGTAAAATATGTGAATGCCAATCACTTGAAATTAAAAAGAACAAAATCAATTCAAGCCCTGAAGAATATAGTAAATATATAGATCCACAAAAATATAAATTGACACAAAATTTAAATATAAAACGTCCTTAATATGCAATACAACTAATTAAGGGGATACATTATTTTGATTAAGAGTTACTTGAGGCGAGGCTATCTTCTGAAATCCTATTAATAGTTAACAATCACAATCAGCCTACAGCACCCTTTTTAGCATATCATGGTCATAAAAATATTGAAAGACTAAAATAAAACCAGAACACCTTTTATTCACAGACGGATGTTGTTGTTGTGGCGAATAAACTGCAACACGGTCGGCGACGTTGATCGGGAGATGAAGTTGTATGGATATTTTTGAGATATGATTCGTCGAGCAGGAATCGGTGGGCGACTATTTATAAGTTCTTGATGTCTAAAACTTCTAAGCAGAAATGCAATCAAGAGAACATGTTTCCATATTAACAATTTGATACGTGTGCAGACTGAGAGATGTAAGAGATATATACGACTACTTGAGGGTTAGGTTAAGATGGTATATATTTTGAAGTTATTAAGACTAATAACTTGCATTAGTAATGACATTAAAAAGCTAGTTATTCAGCCGGTTATATTTGTTTTGTCTTAACCTTTAACATTGATTTGTAACAACTTTTTACTAACCAAAAGTCATGAATTAACCTTTCATTACTGTTACACGTATGAAAATTTAAATAAAATTAAAGACGATTTAATCATGATGTATAAAGAAAAAGAGAGCTTTTATTTTTGTTATTAGCTAATATTCATTTTCATATGTGTTGATATTTTTATGGCTCAGTTTTAAATAATAATTACAATTTTTGCAAAGATCAAGTAATCAAATGTTTTATATCATATATATTTAATTTTATTTTTTAATTTGATTATTAAACTTGGTGAACAAAAGTTCTGGTTTTTATGTCATTAAATAACAATATACTTGGTAAACAAATGTGTTATGTCAATATTATTAAGTTTAATATTTTGTAACTACTTTTACTAACCAAAAGTCATGAGTTAACTTTCATTATTTTTACACCTATTGAAATTTAAATAAAAGCTATTTTGTTTTAGTGAAATTTAACAAATCTAATTATTAGAGTTGAAAGACAATTGACATCATGAAGAAAGACAATGTTACCCTTTTACTAAGCTGCTTGAGTATTGTACCATAAGCATAAGATATTGTAATTACTTAAATTTTGTAGTCATCCTTCCCTCATGCTTTATAATATAGTATAGATACTAAAAACAATACAGTTTTATTAACACATAGTTACATTTTCCACATTAATATATACTAGTCCATCTTTATATACACACAAACACCAGTGGCTGGAGTTTAGGGGCTAAGGTTCCGGCACTATGCACAAATATTCGCTAGAAAATGACAAGAACCGACATTAACCTATAGAAAACCAGATATGGGGTTTTGCTTAACCATGGATCGTTGTGAGCAGCGAATTTGACCATAGTGACTGTGACAGGTGATCTAAGCGGGAGTAGGTATCTAGACATATGTTGTGCAGGTGGTGAGTTTGTTGTAGAGAAAAAGAGAGATATAGAGAGAAAGAAAAATAGTTCGGTGTTGATGAAGTCGAAAAAGGATGTGGCAACGTTGGAGACGGTGGCGGAGAGGTCAGAGAGATGGTAGGTAGTGTTTGGACGGTGTCAAGATCATGTAGATGTTGGTCTATAGAGAGAGTTATTGAGACGGTGAGAGAATGTCACTTTGCACTATTTAATTTTGTTATATTAGTAGGGTGTTGATCAGTTTTGATTGTAAATAATGAAAAACATAATAATACATGAGAGATTCGTGACACCCGTCATTGATCCTGAGAGAGTAGAGGTTGACATGAATGTCAAGATGATTTGGTTCCCTTTAGGGTATGCAGTTATGATGGATTTAGGATTCTTAGGTGATGAATCGGTTTAGAGATAGGGAGGGCCAAAAACTTTAGGATGTGTTATGATAATAAGTTGTGTAACCCTTATTCCCTAGTAAGCTCTCACTTTTATACATACCCAGGGGACACCCTACAAGGTCATCTAATGACAAGTCTGCCCATCAAAGACTCATCTATCGATAAATATACAAACGTCACGTATATTTATTCCAACATAGGGAACTCATGTGTTGCAGCGAGTTGACAATACACAGAGGCACTACTAGAAAAAAGGTCTTTCTTGACACGCATTGCGTGTCAAGAAAGGGGTCTGATGACAAGGAAAAAAACGTCAAGGATGGCGGTGTCATAAATTTAATATGACATATTTTCGCGTGTCATCTGTTTATGACACACATTTATGACAGTATTTAGTGACATACGTTATGACACTTTTTGATGACACATTTTATGACAGTTTTTGTTAACATTTTTTCAACACATATTATGACAGAATTTTATGACGTTCTTTTGCGTGTCATAAATTTATTAATCTAAAAAAAAATTCCTGTAAAATTACATATTTACCCTCTTGGATTTATAGCTATTTTATTATATGCAAAATAATTAGTAAACTAATAACAAAAACATCATTTCATTATATAATCCGAGACGTTTAACGTTTACAAAAACATTGTATCAACATTACATTGCCTTCAAACAAACAAGTTGATCATTTGAAAATAAATGTTGCGGCGTAGCCTGACCATTCTTCGCGAACGGCATCCATGTCTTCATCCACGTAATGATCCGCTCCTCCACCAATCTGAGACAACAATAAAATTAATACATTAATCAAGGCCGGCCAATTATTTTACATAAATCATAACACATCGCTACGTTTATTTTGCCATAACTTACATTGCCCAATATTTCGAGAGCACTCTCCCTATCATAGGTGAGGTTGAAGGGAGCGCTTTATATGAATTTAAGCATTGATTCTCATGGCTATGTATTGATTTAACCATAGATTCGGCTATTTTTGCCCCATTTCTAAGGCCTAACATGTATATGCACATTATATTCAGCAAAATAACAGAGAACCACTACAAACAAATCTTTAATAATATCAATGTGAATATTTAAATTATGATTCATCTGGATAGCGATGGTCTAAAAGGCGCATAGTTTAATACACATGTAAATCTAATCATCTAAATACAAACAGCTAGACAGATTAAAAAAATACACAGAAGGGAATGAAGTTATTATCTCAGCTAGATGGATTAATTAGCGTTGGATCTTCATTTTTTATTTTTATCCTTCTCACTGCGAGGATATAGTTTCGAACGTCGTTGCTTGAACAAATAAAGATATAGTTGCAGCCACAAAAATGGATAGCAGATCAGGACCGCCTGGATTATAAAATTTTCAAAGGAAAAAAAAAGAAGTTTAAAAAAAAAAATCGATAAATAGATCATTTATAGTCATTTATAATTAAAACCAACAAGTTTACAAGTGGGCGGCAGGTAAATGGGCTACAAGTTGCTACTAGTTAAATATAAGCAAATATCATAGAAAAGCAACAAACTTTAGCCTGATTTCGGTTTGTCGCAACACACTTTATTTGCACTCAAATAAAGGCTCAAATTTTCAAAACGTTTTCATTTAGGCCAACGGTTAAAATCTGATGTGGCAAAAAGTTGATGACATGGAGTAAATTCCTTTCAACATATGGTAAGATACCTTGACAAATGTGTAGTAGCTGAATGGGAAGGCTGCAAAATAATCTGCGTAAAGGTTTTTCTCCAAGATAACCGGGAGTGATTGGTACATGATCCACACTGTTTAGTTGTATCAAACCAAAGGAGGATTAAGGAATAAGTCGGTCAGTATATACGACGTGCGCATATTGGAAATCTGCCATTAAGATAACACACAAACAACTTACTTTCACCGACAACCCCAATAGGGTAGATCACAATGAAGACTGTGTACCTAGCAAAGTAGCAACGATCTTTATTTTCTCAATTGAATATAAAAGTTCAGTGTCCAAAGTGTTTTCATGTGCACGAAGGACCCAATAAATACATAGACTGATGTAAAATGAGACAAACCGAACCTGAGGTAAGTAAGGAAAGAGGGGCAGCTAACTAAGCAGCTCAAAGCATAGAACGGGTACCTAATTATCTGTTTCCATAAAATTAGACAAAACACACATTTAAGCAAACGTCATAAAGATATAACGAATATGGTCCATCGGCTCATGACCCTACCAAAATCAGCTTCAAAAGATGTATTTAGCAATGTATTATAACCAAAAGGATGAATTTACCTCAATGCAACACCAAGCAACAAATGTTATGAGAACCGCAGGCAATTCTTGAACCTATATGAAGAAACAGAACATACAAATACAACGGTTAACACAAAGAAAAGTAGTACATAATTTTCAAAATCAAATATTTATACCACTTTCATTTAACATTTCTCATTCTTATACATAATTTTATTTTTTTAACAGCGTTGGCAATTCAGGCTCAATGACATGCCTCTTCATAGCCTAGGTATTTCCATACTTGAGACGGGATTTCACCCGTTTATCTTTAGTTTGACGCTCGAGAATGGTGCCAAACCATTCCAGGAGGAAACCGACTAGCTCATAACCCCCCCCCCCCCACGCACTGGAGAGCTCATTGTTAATTGCAGCAAGATTTTTGTGTTGAAGTGGGATTCGAACTTGTGACCTTGAGTTCACAAAGCTCTTATCTACACGAGCTGGTACCAGTGGACCAAATTTTAGCATATAGCTAAACAATATGCATAAAGAAAGCCAATACATACCTCATATATTCAACGAACAATCGCGAGCAGAAAATGTGTCCTTCCTCCCCATTGCATCAAAGGGAAGATGATTCCACTAGGCACAATACCTTAATACAAAAAAAAAAAAAAAAAAAAAGTATAACTTTTAGTTCAAATCCTATGTTAACTTAACATTAAGGTTTTAGAACTTATATTATTCTCGGGACTCGGGTACCCACCTAAAGCTCCATGGATCACTTCTATAAAAGCAAGAGTCTGCAACAAACCTATCTCATAATAATAATAATAATAATAATAATAATAATAATAATAATAATAATAATAACAAAAAAAATGAACTTACATATCCTAGCAACATAAGCATCTTTTGCTTGATAATCGGCTGAGAAGAAGGGTTGCGTTAGGTTACGGAGCAGAGAAGGAGGGTTGGGTTTCGGTCACGGAAGCAGAAGCAGAGAAGGAGGGTTGGGTTAGGGTTACGTGGTTGGTGAATGGTGAAGAAGGCTTTGGTGCAGATCAGAAGAAGGAAGGCTCTGGTGAGTTAGCTGATTGACCAGAGACTGAGATTTGGGTTAGGGATTTGAGAAGGAGAAGGTTTTGGTTGAATTTTGGGGTGTGAGAATCTTTTAGGTGAGTTAATCGAGAGAGAGAGGAGGAGAGATGAGCGGGAAATCATATTTTAGGACAGATAATGATGACACGCAATCTTTGAAATTGTCATGTTTTTCCTTTGTTGACATAAATTTCTTGACAGGCAGAAATAAGTGTCATCGATTTATTAGATTTTAAAAAATATGACGTTTTTTTAATGACACACACGGTTTTAATTGTCATAAAATAGGTGCGTGTCATAATTTGCATGTCAAGAAAGGCATATTTTCTAGTAGTGAGGGAACATATATGATACGCATAATGGTTCTAACCCTCGGTTCTAAACAGTTGGTTTCGTGGTTCACGCAGGTCAAATACGTTTATTGCTTACCCCTAGAGCCCCAAACAATGGCTTTGGAAAAAAGTGATTTGTAGATTTATGAAATTATATATTATGTGTGCTGAACGTTTTGATTATAATGCCGCTGTTGCATATTGTTTACAAGCTCCTCTTGTAGCCCAATAGGCTTTGAAAAAGGCCTTGGATTTTTACTTCGCTTTGGGCACTTAAATTGGTCCCCCCCCCCCCCCCCCCCCCCCCCCAAGGCACATAGTAAATAGAGGAGGCGCTACAGGTGGGATTTTTGTCGATGTGGAGAGGTGGCACTATTTGATACCATGCAGTCTAACTGAAGCTTTAACTAATAGTGCTTACGTATGAAACTGGCTGTACTCTTATTTTCTTTTCAACTGGCTGTATTCTTATTTTCATTTCGAATAGGCCTACATAATTAATCTAACAACCACAACTTTTTGCATTATGGATAACACATAAGGCTTAGTAACTGTGAGTCAATGGTCAATTTGGATGCATCTATATGTGCTCTATTGCCAGTCAATCCTCCTTGTCCCACTTGTAGAACTTAAGTTGCATTATTTTAGAGTATAGATCACTCTCAATATATCTCGACTTTGTAATAACTTTCTAAATTTTTAAAACTCCAAAAATATCATAGACTTGTAACCTAAACGAACACAAACGAATAAAAATATATTTCTCGACTTTGTAATAACGGCTAACATGTTTAAGGTTGCTTAACAAAAGAGAATAAATAATAAAAATAAAGTAAAGTTTAACTAAACGAACACAAACGAACAAAAATAAACGAATGAAATAAACAAACATAAATGAATGAACATAAACGAATGTTCATGAACACAAATGAACGAACAAAACGTGTGTTCATGCTCGTTCGTTTAATTAAACAAACAAAAATTGTGTTCGCGTTCGTTCTTTTATTTAAATAAACGAACATAAACGAACTTCCCGCCGAACAGTTCATGAACGTTCGGTTCGTTTACAGGCCTAGGGCCGGCCAAGGGCCGGCCACCTCATCCACATGCGGCTAACACCGCCCCAGTGTTGGGGCCGGCCAAATCGTCCACTTTCGGACGTTTGAGACGGGGCAAGCCATTGGTTGATCGATGGTGGTGGGGCCTTGCTAACGGTCATATGACCGTTTAAGAATAAAAAAAAAAACATTTTCTATTTAAATAATTCATTCCTCCAACATTTTAACAAATAAAACACACACAACTACAAATCTCTCTCAAATGTTTACATCTTTTCTCTCAACCTCTACAAAAAATTTTAAAGTTTTTATAAAAGTTACCTCACAATGTCGAATGCTAATTCTTTTGCTTCGTCATCTTCATCGTCCACTGAGGAAAACCAAATTTTTATAAATATTGTGGCGATGGCGGCGCAAATCATTCAAGATGTGGAACAAGAAGTCTCAAGTGCACCACGAACTAGGAAAACGGCAATAAACAGAGACCGGGAAGGTAACATTTTTTCTAAATTATTGAAAGTTTCATTTTTATGGTTAATTATTATATACATATACATTATACATTTATGTTTTAGTTCTTTAATTTTACATACATTTAGTTTTTTTTTTAATTATACGTGTAGATGCCCACGAAAGATTAATGCATGATTATTTTGGCGAGCGACCGTTGTACTCGGATGTTACTTTTTAGTGCCGGTTTAGAATTAGTCGACGATTATTTTTACGTATAACCGACGACTTATCGAGTTGTGACCCATTTTTTACATGTCGATACGATGCTAGAGGCAAGAGGGGTTTTACAACTATTCAAAAATGCACAACTGCATTACGCCAACTAGCTTACGGGACGGCAGCCGATAGTTAGGATGAATATTTAAAGATGTATGATAGAACTGCACGGGAATGTTTGTACAAGTTTTGCAAGCGTGTTGTGAAGATCTACAACAAAGTATATGTAACATTCGTTCTTTTTGCATTTTCAATTCTAGTCCATGTACTCTTGTAATTTTCCATTTTATCCCCTTGTAATCTCGAGCTTATGCCCAATGGAAAACTTTTTGTCAAATACACTTCTTCATAATCAACACCAACAACAACCTTACCCAGTAAATCCCACAATTAGCGAAGCTAAGAGTAGGGTCTGGGAAGGGTGAGATTTAGGCAAACCTTTCCCCTATCCTGGCGGATAGAGAGGTTGCTTCTTGAGAGACCCCCAGCTCCATAACTCACAAACGACAAGCAAACAACACTAAAAAGGTAATAAAGGGATACTGAATTTAGAGAAACACTGAAAGCGTCATGTAGTAAACAGAGGTATAAATGCCATCAAAAACAACATACACCATAAACACCCAAATACAAACCACACTTCTTCATAATCAATTATGCATATTCAATTTAATACAATCATGTTGCATTTTTACGCTTAAAAATCGAATTCTAACACTAATCCGAAGCATAAACGAACCCATACAAGCTAGGAATCAAGCCCAATCCAAAAACATGTCAAAATGGGCTTAAATCTTAAGTTTTAACCAAAAAACACGTCCAAAACCAAGTCTGTTGGGCCAAGCCTAACCAAAAAACACTTTTGGGCTAAAACCCGTAGTCGCGGCACGTGGAGAGGAACTGACCACCCTGTCGCGTGACACGACGGCCTGCTGGAACAGCAACAACTTTTTTTATTTCGTTTTTGAATGCAACTCCCACCTAATTCACTCCCATCCACCTCTTAACTCTCATAATGACCCAACCACCTTACCCCAACTACATATACCCCCTCCTTCACTCCCTAACCCTTTTTCCATTCCAAATCACTCCCAAACTCTCTCTAATCTCCAAGTTATCAAGCAAACTTTATGCTCAGAATTAGTGAGTTCTAAGGCCTTAATCTTCACTTTTCTTCCACTTTCTTCACATCTCCTCTTCTTCTAACCCCTTGGGGAAAACTCTAGGACATTGCTCTTATTTTCCAAGGCAAATAAACATGAGTGGGACACCAATTTGAGGCCTCAAAGGTGGTTATAAACAACTTAATGTTGGATGGACTTCTGTTATGGTTAATGGTTGACAAAGGAAAGCCAAGGCTCATCCAAACTAAGTCACCAAACTTTACTTTAATTTCCTACTTATACTATGTAATACTAATATATACTTTCAAAACCTTCAACCTACAACTATTAATCTAATAACTTGAAAGGTTTGTGATACATCCCTACCTTACCAAACTCTTGACCCTTCTTGTAATTCGGATTTATTTCATACAAGAATGGGAAAATTCCTTGTCTAAGACCCATGCTTGATCCATAAGCAAAGTGGTCATGACACAAAACTCTTTAAGATGGATTCACATTCCTAACTTAGTTTTGTGCTTGGTTACTAACTCTAACTCTTGACCATCCGAATCACCTTAATGGTGGTTTGTGTTTTGGTTCGCCTTAAAGGCAATGCATGACTTCCTTGAACTTATGAATCATTCATCTGAATCTAAAATCCATTCCTTTTCAACTCTAGAATAACCAGAGCTAAATCTTTTCCTCCCAAGACTCTTAACGGACTCTAACTAAACGCACCCTAAGGTGAGTTCATACTTATCCCTTTTTTCTTTTTATAACTTTTGGGGCTCAACATCTATCATATGCAAATACACTAAATGCTTTCATACACACATGCTCAATGTATCAAACATGTCTATATGCCATTGCCATGCTAGAAATCAAATTCCAAGATACAAAAGCCTTAGCATAAAACCCGCCTTAACATGTATAGCACTATAGGAGTAACACACCGCCCTTTTTTGGTCATTGTTAAGTTTTAACGGCCTATCACGTTAGTGGTAGGATATGCAGTGGTAACAAGGGATTGATTATGCCTTTTGTATGATTTTGTATGCGCAAACTATAGCATGATAATTCGAGTAAAACATTTTATTATTACGTATGTATTCAAAAACTAGTATGCTTACCAATGCTTTATGTGTTGACAATATATTTTATACATGTTGCAGGAAATGTTTGATGGGTTGATTCAAGAAACTCATTAGACTGTCCGGAGTGGGGCCGGGAAGGGGGGGGGGGACACCGCCGCCGGTAAGGCATGAGGGGGGCGGGGGGCAACTCACCGGCGTGGGGCACAACTTTTGGGACACGTGGCGCTTTGAGATTGGGTAGGGTTTATATATAAAAAAAATCATATAGTTTTATTTTTGTTTTGGCCAGTTATTAGTAAAAAAATTAAATATAAAAAATTAAATAAAAAAACATTACATAATTAAATTACTAAATAACCATTACATAATTACTTAAACAACCATTACATAATCCTAATTCCTAAATTACTTATTTAAACATAAATAAATCCTAAATTACTTATTAAACACTAGATAATTCCTAAATTACTTATTTAATCCTAATTTTCTCCACTATGGAGAGTAGTTGTCCCGGTCCTCGAGTGTGTAGTACTCGGGGGACACGGAACGTGAGCTATCCCGTCCATCGGATCTCGCATCCGAGGGGAAATAGCAGTACTGACGAAGAGGGGAAGGAAGGCTCCAAAGGTGTTCCTCCTCCTCAATTTACCCGAGGGCTTCCAAGTCCTCCTCAGTTGGGGTAGTCTCGTGGTAGGGGGTGGGGTGGGGATAGCAGCAGTCTGGTGGTGGGGGGTGGGGATAGCAACAGTCTGGTGGGGGTGGGGATAGCAGCAGTCAGGGGGTGGGGGCCGACAACATTAGTTAGTCCATTTTGTTAACAGCCATGACATAATCCATGGCTCAGACCATTTCCTCATCCGTCCGGTCATCATCGGCTTCAGGAGGAGGAAAGGTTGGTTGTGCAGCAGTAGCAGGAGGAGGGGGATATAACCAATGTTTTGGAGGAGGAGGAGGAGGAGGTTGTGCAACAGTAGGAGGAGAGGAGGTGAATGGTAGTCTCCGGGGGCGGCCCCGTCCCCGAACCCGGCGAGAGTACTGCCGGATATTAGACGTTTGGGTGGGAAAAATTGATGTTTGTACTATTTGGAGCAGTAACCGTTTGAATTTCAAATTTTGAATATAATTTTTTTATATTTTTTTGTAATATTAATTATTTTTTTTTATTTCTTTAATAAATTTTCGGTTTCTATTATTATTATTATTATTATGTTTAATATATGAAAGTTTTTTTATAAAAAGAAAAAAGAAATGCCACATGTCACTCCCCCCTCTTCCCCCCCTTCCACTCCCCACAATTATTCCCCCCCCCCCACAAGGGTCCCACAAGTGCCACATGGCGCTTCATCCCCTTCTTTCCCCACCACTCCGGATAGTCTTAGGGTGGACTTAGATATTCACGCCTTAAATTTTGATTATTATGAATGTTGTAATTTCTATTTGAACAATATGTACTACTTTGCCTTTATGTTATGAAATGGAACCGTTTAAATTATATTATCGCAAATCTAGTGTCATGAAATCTTTGAACAATCCATTACAAGTCGCGGCTCGATGTATTTCGCCATCGGTTGGGGTGTGACAGTATATTTGCAAAAACTAACGAGGAGTGGCATCCAAAAAATATATCAACACCATACCGATAGACATTGTTTTCCAGGAATGCTCGGAACTATTGAGTGCATGCGTTGGCCATGGCGGAATCGTCCAACAACATGGCGGGGAATGTTCACTAGTGGTCAACACGGACATCCTACAATCATCTTAGAGGCTGCTTGTTCCCAGGATTTGTGGATTTGGCATGCATTTTTTGGAGTTCCCGGTTCGAACAATGACATTAACGTCATCAACCAGTCACTAATTTTCGTAGATGTTGTGAAACGGACCGGTCCAGACACTAGCTTCACAGTATCAGGTGTGCAATACCCACACAGGTATTATCTTGTTGATGTAATCTACCCGAAATACTCTACAATAGTTAAAACCATTACAGACCCGGATGACGAAAAAAGAAAGAAATTTGCCAAGTATCGAGAAGCGGCGAGAAAGTACATCGAACGTTGTTTTGGTTTTATACAATCAAAGTGGCATATCGAAGACGAAGGAAGGGCCATTTTTGGTATTGTATCTATGCTTGTGGGCACCAAAAAACTTGTGGTACCAAGAATGTGGGCACCAAAAAACTTGTGGTATTGTATGTATGCTTGTATTATCTTGCACAACATGCATATCGAAGACGAAGAAAGAGCCATTTGTGATTTTCATGAAAACGAGCTCGGGGAGAATAGTGTTAAGGTTAGTCTGGCTTAGCAAGAACTTAACGAATTTTCATTACGCAATGAGCACAAACACGTACATCTATAATCGGATTTGGTCGATTATATTTGGGGAAACATGGAAAACTAGACATGGTATTTATTTTAATTATTTACTTATTTTTATTTGTTAGGGTTTTTTTAGGCGTAATTTAATTTTTATTTGTAACCTTTTTATTACCTTATTTTTAATATTATGTTATCTAGATTATTCTATCTATACTATATTACAAAGCATGAGGGAAGGATTCCAACATAATTTAAGTAATTACAATATATAATGCATATGGTATAATACCCTAATGAAGTCAGTAAGGGATAAAATAGTATTTTTACCTAAGTATTATTAAATTGATCTAATTATCAACTTAATTTTAAGATGCTTAACACTATAAAACAATCAAAGCATACCAAAGGTTTCATTTCAATCAATATGCCATAAATCCAATTGATTGAAATTGAAGCTCCTATCATTACTATATTAGTAAACGAAATTCACCATTTCACTTAACATCAACTCTTTCATATGCTGTTGTGCGAGTTAGATAGGGAAAGGAGCCAATCAGGTTATAAGTTTTATTCTTGCATCTCCATTTTAGATGGGTTTTGAAAAGAATTCTTGTATTGCTTTAACTTATTTTGATAGTTGGATTAAGTGGTTTGATTAGGATTTTAAATGTTGGTTTTATTCAGGCGATTATGAGCTGATTATATTTTAGGGTTTTGATCTTAGTCAATTACGCTATTACCAGGTAATTTTAAATTGATGGACTGAATGTTTTTTTCCCTATATTCATCGGGTGTTTTTGAAATTCTAAGTGTTTGTTTCTCTTCAGTAATCATTTAGTAAATAATCATTCTTGTAGTTACAAAAATTTATATATGGGAGTTCAGTGCAATTTGACTCTGTTTTACTATGAAATCTATACTATATTATAAAACAACCAAAGCACCCCAAAGGTTTCATTTCAATCAATATGCCATAAATCCAATTGATTGAAACTGAAGCTCATATCATTACTATATTAGTAAACGAAATTCACCATTTCACTCAACATAAACTCTTTCATGTGATGTTGTGCAAGTTATAAGTGGAAAGGAGCCAATCAGGTTATAAGTTTTATTCTTGCATCTCCATTTTAGATGAATTTTGAAAAGAATTCTTACATTGATTTAACTTATTTTGATTGTTGGATTAAGTGGTTTGATTAGGATTTTAAATGTTGGTTTTATTTAGGCGATTATGAGCTGATTATATTTTAGGGTTTGTTCTTAGTCAATTATGCTATTTCCAAGTAATTTTAAATCGATGGACGGGATGTTTTTCCCTATTTTCATCAGGTGGTTTTGAAATTCTAAGTCTTCGTTTCTCTTCAATAATCCTTTACGAAATAATCATTCTCGTAGTTACAAAAATTTTATATATGGGTTCAGTGCAATTTGACTGTGTCTTACTATGAAATCTATAATATATTATAAAGAATGAGGGAAGGATTCCAACATAATTTAAGTAACTACAACATATAATGCATATGGTACAATACCCTAATGAAGTTAGTAAGGGATAAAATAATATTTTTACCTAAGTATTATTAAATTGATCCAATTATCAACTTATTTTTAAGATGCTTAACACTATAAAACAACCAAAGCAGACCAAAGGTTTCATTTCAATCCACATGCCATAAATACAATTAATTGATATTGATGTTCCTATCATTATTATATTAGTAAACGAAATTCCGTTTCAGTCAACATCAACTCTTTCCTATGTTGTTATGCAATTTAGAAGTGGAAAGAAGCCGACCAGGTTATAAGTTATAAGTTTTATTCTTGCATCTCCATTTTAGAAGAGTTTTGAAAAGAATTCTTATATTGCTTTAACTTATTTTGATTGTTGGATTGAGTGGTTTAATTAGATTAGGACTTTACATGTTGGTTCTATTCAGACGATTATGAGTTGATTACATTTTAGGGTTTTGTTCTTAGTCAATTACGCTATTGCTAGGTAATTTTAAATTGATGGACAGAATGTTTTTCCCCCTATATTCATTAGGTGCTTTTAAAATTGTAAGTCTTCGTTTCTCTTCAATAATCCTTTAATAAATAATCATTCTCGTGGTTACAAAAATTTTATATATGGGGTTTCATTGCAATTTGACTCTGTCTTACTATGAACTAATAATATTCATTTTAAAAGAGCCACGACTGCATCCAAGCGTAGAGTTATAGGTCAAGTTCAAACAGAATCATCCTATGCACCCCTTAATCACTAACCTAAGTGTTGTGTTTCCCGCTGCATCGTGCGGGCACCCCACTAGTACTACATTATAAAGGAGGAGAGATGGCTAAAATAGTCACTTCATGTCAATTTTAAGATGGCACACAATAGGTCACAAGGTAAACGACTATCGTTTTGCCAAATCATTCCCTTTATGCCCCTATGTGCAACATTTGATTACAATTGTACAAAATTACAAATGACTAATGCAAGTCATCTCTATTATTATTTGCTTCACCTTTTGATTTTCTCATCTTTAATGAATTCAATTTTCGATTCAATGCCTCACCTTTTCCTTTTCTCATCTTCAATGATGAATTAAAATCAACATTCTTCAATTTAATCTCTAAAACCCCTCGTCCCATCGAATGATATTGTTCAACACTTGTAGTCTTGCACTATCGATTATTATGTTGGTAAGCGAACACTTGTAATCTTGTATATTCTTTATGTATATTTATTTATTTAGTTTTTAAGCTTTTTGTTAGTTCTTATATATGTTTTTTTCATTATTTTGTCTGTGTTTTCTTTTACATTCTTTTTATTTCAATTTCTGTAAATTGTGGTTTCATGTTTATCATTCAATTGAATTGTTTATTTTTTAGGATCAAATATGTTTTGTTTTGGTGACATCATGGCGCCTCATCAACCCATTTCCGTGTACATACATATTTTAGTTTATGTTATATTCTCTAAAGTACACTTATTTTCTTCTACGGTTATAATGTGATATTCGCTTCCAACTGTCATTTTCGTTTTACCAGCATGGTTTACAATAAGGAGAAAGAAGCAAATCCCATCTTATTGACATTTGATAGTGATGTGCGTGAAAGATTTATATTGTAATCTATCATGTCAAGGTGCATAAGCACACTCATAAGAGCTAGAAACCGTGTCTTTCAGTTAACTACTCATATGGTGCGTTGAGCTGACCTTGAGCACCGCACCCTTGGCACGCACCTTTGACAACTTTGATTATAATTGGTGCTCACAGTCATGCATTCCTATGTCATCATTTGAGTATAAATTTGAAGTTTTGTTGATTTCACTTGAAATTTTAAAAATAAATTACAAATTTTTCTCAATTTACTTTGAATGATAACATTAGAGCTTTAATGGCAATTTTCATTTTCTATATATCCTAACATTATTAGGGTATGGCAAAATAATCCGAGCCTGATTGGAAGTTTGAAATATGACACCTGTATATCGCATTGGCATGTTCGATGGGAAGTTCGGTTGGGCAAATTGTGACTGTGTATCGCATAAGTGTGTTCGATAGGAAGTTTGGTTGGGCCAATTCATGGGAAAAATAATCTTTGTTGTGTTAAGAAAAACATTACAAACAAAGAATAAGATTACAACTACGACTCACATATGTAATTAAAAGAAGAAACATAAATGATCAAATAAGACATCTTACAATCAATTACATCGCAACTGTAAATACTCGAGGTTGATTTTTAAATTTGGGTTCGAGAGTTCTGTGAAAAAACTAACCTCTTCTAATTTGGAACTAATGCTTTAATGATTTTGATACTTATTTGACATCTTTGTGTTTTTTAATTTACAAGTATGTGTATGGGATCTTTATGACACTAAAGTTGAATTTGCCAAGTAAAATTTGTTTCCTAGAAGGATTTTCCTCTCAAATTCTGGTGTTGCTTTAATTGATCAATGATTGTGTGTGTATATAAGCAAGAGGAGGACTTGCTTAAGAAGCGTTAATAACTACACTCCCCATATCATTTTCTAAGAACTTTATACAATAAGTCGACCAATACGAACCAAACTTTAAGGAATACATGCTTTTCGACAAGATTTACCCGCTGCAATGCGCGGTGAGAAAACTGCTAGCGTATTACAAGTTATTTTGGATCCCGCCGCAACATGCGGGTAAACCCACTAGTTTCTTATTAAGGAGGTGTGATGTACAACATGACAATTTGCATTTCCATACAAGTTAACAAGCAACATGTACAACATATTTAAACAAGAAATTTAAGGGTATTATAGAGATAGTTGTGACAATTAAGACACTTAGGAGGGTAATATAGACATTTCACCCACCTCATCCTTTACATTATCAAAACAATATTACCATCCTACCCTTAATTACCCTCCCTACCACCAGAAGGCTTGGCCAAGTTAACCCTGATTACGTTCTTTTCATAAACCTCAAAACTAAAAAGTCCCTTATGAATGCCACTTAAACGAAGCAATTGAATCCATTGAATGAAATGAATCCTTGGCAATTGAATCGTTTCTTTTCTTTTCTTCTGATGCTACAAATTATAAAGCAAGACCCATGTATGATGATTGAATGATTAATTGAGAAGTGTTGCATTTCCATTTCACCCAACCAAGTCTCATGCGAATTTTAGGTTTATAATATAACTACTATGGTTAGATACTTTGCAGAGTCACGTGTTGGAATGTGATTTCATGGCTTGTATGTACATTAAATCGAACGAGTTTGTGGTTAAAAAAAATATATATTACACAGATATTTGCTAAATCCATTATGTAGGGGGTGTTGTCCAGAATTGTTGATGAAGTTTTTTGTTGTTTCAAAAGGTTGTTTGTTTGTGGTGCTTTTGTCCGGTTGCTCTGTTTCTGGTACATTTTTTAGCTTCTTATGTTGTTATTTGCTGTTTGGTGTTTCATTGTTTGCTTTTGGGTTTTGCAGGTTTAAGAATGGTGGTGGTAGGCGAGGTGTTTGGAACCGGTGCTGGACGGTGGTGGTTGTGTTTGGTGGGTGGTGTGTAGGATGGTTTCATTGTATGGTTTGTGGTGGTGAGGCCCGTGGATTTGGTTGGTTCTATCGCCGACCGGCCGTTTGCCTACCCACTTTCTCAACCGCTACATAAGCCGCGTATGCAGTCTCTGAAAAAGTTAGTAGTGATTAATAATATATAGGTTAAAACTGAGTTATAAAAAATCTGCTCACATTTGTAATTTTGCGTGTATCATCAGGTTGATTGGATGTACTTTGTAGCTTTTGCTGTTGTTGCTGGCCTATAACCTTACATGACGTGTTCAGAAGATACACTCCAGATGATGTCGGTAGAACATGTATCTTACAATTATTCCTTGAAGATTCGGAATGTCTTGGGTCTTATACGCATGGGACAAACTGTTGAAAATAACTCAAACTAGTCCATGCAACTTATGTTTACGTGTGATATTCTGCATGCATGGTTATTTGGTTTCTAGAAGGCACGTGCAGCATTTGAAGACTTTCAAATTAGTTTACGTTATGTAGTTTGAATTTGAATAAAGTTTGTTATGATCCTGTTTTGTAGCAGATTAGAAGGTTAAGTTGTTAAGTTGTTTTAGTATAAAAGGTGATGTATCCCAGGTCATTATACACACCTTCTTTCAATTCAATAATAAAAAGCACTTGCCTTCATTTGTGTTCTCTATAATTGTTTGTTTAGTTGTTCGATATACAACATTGTGGTATCAGAGCTAGGCTCTGACTATTGTTCAAGAAGGCTTCTCATGGCTGACAAGAATCAGACTGGTGTACCAAATCAAGTCATTCCCATCTTCAAGGGGGAAGGCTATGAACATTGGAGTATTCGGATGAAGACCATTCTCAAGTCTCAAGACTTATGGGAATTGGTAAATGCTGGTATCACAGGTGTTGGGAATGATCAGGCCAAGATTCGTGAGGCTAACTAGAAAGATGCAAGAGCTATGGCTGTTATTCAGCAAGGTATTGATGATCATTTGTTTTCAAGAATTGCAGGTGCTAGTAATGCTAAAGAAACCTGGGATATCCTGATGATGTAATTCTAGGGAGATACTCAAGTTCAAGGAATTAAGCTTCAAGGCTTAAGGAGAGACTTTGAAAATCTCTCCATGAATGAAGGAGAATCTGTTGGTGACTATTTCTCTCGTGTGATGGAAATAGTCAGCCAACAGAGAGCATTTGGTGAAGAAATCACTGATCAAAAGGTGGTTGAGAAGATTCTCAGAAGCCTGTCTACAAAGTTTGATTATATCGTGCCCTCCATTGAAGTATCCTATGATTTGGCCTCATTAACACCGGTCAAACTCATGGGATCACTGCAATCACAGGAGGCTAGAATGAATTCCAGGAGTGTTGGATTGAAGACACCCGAGAAGAGTGATGAACAAGAACTACAAGTTATGCAGCCTACTGCCAGAAGATCCTTGAATGAGCAGTTTAACACTGGAAGAGGACGTGGTAGAGGTGCATTGAGGGGAAGAGGAAGAGGACGTATGCAAGAAAGAAACAAAGGTCCTCAATGTTATCACTGCCAAAGGTATGGACACATTAAAAAGGATTGTTGGTATAATGATGATGCTCAGGCTAACCTTGCAGCTGATCAAGAAGAAGATCGATGAACAGGGTGAAGAACAACACTTGTTCTTCACCTGTGTTCAGGAATCACAAAATGATAATCATGAAGGACAATCATTTGCTTTAATGGCGAATGATAAGGATGTTGAAGGCACTGGTTCATTGTGGTTCCTGGACTCTGGTTGTTCAAACCACATGACAGGAAGTAATGGAAGCTTCACTTCCTTAGATGAGACATTCAAACTGAATGTAAAGTTGGGAGATAAAAAGGACATTGCTGTGACAGGAAAAGGAGAGGTTAAAATCCCACTCAACAATGGTCAGTACAAACTCTTATCTGATGTTTATTATGCACCTGCTTTAGAATATAACTTGTTGAGTGTGGGTCAGCTGAGGCGTAAAGGATATGCATTATACTTTGAAGATGAATCATGTACCATCTTAAACAAGGCTACTGGTATTATTCTAATGAAAGTAGATATAGCCAAAAATAATATGTTTTTGCTAGATGTCTCAAAAACCAGTGATGTTAGTAGAAACAAAGATAAGGAAGCTGTTCTATGGCATCAAAGATTTGGTCATCTCAGTTATAAAGGTCTACAACAACTCAATGAGAAGAGTATGGTGTATGGTCTGCCCAAGATTAGATCAATTGAGGAGTGTGAAGATTGTATCATGGGGAAGCAAACAAGACCTACATTTCAGACTAGAACTGGGAAGGTACTCAAGAAACTGGAACTTGTTCATTCAGATGTGTGTGGGCCATTTCAAGTAAGAAGCCTTGGTGGTAGCAGGTACTTTGTTTTATTTATTGATGATCTTTCACGAATGTGTTGGATATACTTTCTTGAAAGAAAATGTGAAGTATTGAGTAAATTCAAAGTTTTTAAAGCTTTGGTTGAAAAACAAAGTGGGTGTTATATAAAAACATTAAGGATAGATAGGGGAGGGGAATACTACTCCAAAGAATTTGATACTTATTGTGAGGAGCAGGGAATTAGAAGAGAGATGACTGCACCTTATTCCCCTGAGCAGAATGGAGTGGCAGAACGAAAAAATAGATCAATACTTGGTCTGACAAGAAGCATGTTGAAAGCCAAGAATTTGCCCAACTACTTTTGGGCAGAAGCAGCTGCTACTGCTGTTGGTCTACTGAATCAGGCTCCATCAAAGGCTCTTATTAATCAAACACCATTTGAAGTATGGACAAGTAAGAAACCTT
This sequence comes from Ambrosia trifida, assembly GCA_028751855.1. Classification (NCBI taxonomy): domain Eukaryota; kingdom Viridiplantae; phylum Streptophyta; class Magnoliopsida; order Asterales; family Asteraceae; genus Ambrosia; species Ambrosia trifida. The sequence goes on from CM054129.1 coordinate 7,697,307, forward strand.
CTGTTCACAACTTAAGAGTATTTGGTTGTATTTCCTATGCTGTGACACCAGGTCAAGGAAGAAGGAAGCTTGATGATAGAGGAGAAAAATGCATCATGTTGGGGTATTCAGGATTGTATAATTACAGATTGTACAATCCTCTCACTAAGAAGATCCTCTCCAGAAAAGAACCAAAGTTTTTTTTGAAGAAGATAAGTGGGATTGGAGCAACATATCTGGTGACACAAATTATCAACTGATAGATGATGCAGAATGGGAAGAAGCAGGAGCTGAAACTAATGTGTCTAATGATAACAATTCTATTCCTTCTGCTGATGTTGCAGGTAATGTTATTCAAGAAACAAGTTCACCTGCTGCTGAACAGTCTCATATCTCTCAGCAGTCCGGTACGAGTTCTAGCTTACCAGTGAGAAAGTACAAGAGTCTTCATAAAGTCTATGATGCCTGTCAATTTGCCTTGACAGCAACTGATCCACAAAGTTTTGAAGAAGCTGCTGATAAAGATGAGTGGAAACAAGCTATGAATGAAGAAATAGCAGCTATAAACAAGAATCACACTTGGAGTCTGGTGTCATTACCTGAAGGCAAGAATGTGGTTGACTTAAAATGGCTATTCAAGACTAAAGTTGGGCCTAGTGGTGAGGTGTTAAGATACAAGGCAAGACTTGTAGCTAGAGGGTTCTCACAAAAGAAAGGGGTAGATTATGAAGAGACTTTTGCACCTGTGGCAAGATTTGAGACCATAAGAATGGTTATTGCTGTTGCAGCTCATCAAGGTTGGTCTATACATCAGTTAGATGTTAAACCAGCCTTTCTAAATGGTGATTTGAAGGAAGAAATCTATGTGTGTCAACCAGAAGGTTATGTGAAGATTGGTCAAGAGGAGAAGGTGTATAAGCTTCACAAGGCTCTCTATGGCTTGAAACAGGCTCCTAGGGCCTGGTACTCTAAAATTCATTTTTATTTTGCAGGCAAAGGGTATGAAAGAAGCAGTTATGAACCCACTCTTTATGTAAAGCAGGTGAAAGGTGAACTGATATATGTTTGTCTCTATGTAGATGACATTATCTACACTAGTTCTAATTCTCAGTTAATGATTGAGTTTAAGACTGAGATGATGGAAGTGTTTGAAATGACAGACCTAGGACTGCTTACTTTGTTTCTAGGTCTTGAAGTTCATCAGACAAAAGATGGAATCTTTCTGGGTCAAGAAAGATATGCTGCAAATCTGCTTGACAGATTTGGAATGAAAGGTTGTGGAATTGAAGAAACTCCAATGAATGTCAATGAAAAACTAAGTGTGAATGATGGTGCTAAGATGGTTGATGCTACAATGTATAGAAGTGTCATTGGTGGACTGATGTACTTATGCAACACAAGACCTGATGTTGTGTATGCTGTTGGTGTTCTAGCTAGATATATGCAGAAGCCATCAGTTCTACATTTTGGAGTGTAACGCCCAGCGTTTCTCGAATAGTATAATAATATTTTATTCATAAAACAATTTTAAATCGTTAACAATAATTTCTCGTTAACAAGAAATATATTCTTATTTCAATAATAAATTAATTACCTAAATTCGCCAAATAACGCGTCGTAAGTAATAACATACTAGTAAACCGACACTTATTCTTAAAAATTTAATCGCGACTATAAATATATATATATATATATAACGCATATTTAGTCCAAATAATCATTTTAACAAGATCTAGACAAACGTAATTGATGAAATAACCGTCTGTTACATATTCTTATAATTTTTCAATATTAGATATAGCATATAGATATGTATAGTTATGTTATATAAAATCTTTGAGTGTCATAGTGTTAATTAAATATATATACTCCTAAACAAAAGGAGTATATGTAAATTATACAACTATGACTTTATTTAATCAATTAAGCCAATAGGCAGGGTCACTGTCATCAGAAAATCAATAGTATTAAGAATTATATAACTTAATTATTACTCATAAATCTTAATAAATGAAAATATAGGTTCGAGCATAATTCATTGATTCGCTTTAAATTCTAGCAAGTTCATCGCAAACAAGGTGAGTTCATACCTGTCCCCCTTTTATTCTTTATTTTTTGGGGCTCAACATGTATCACTATCGAAACTTAAACGATTTCATACTCTTAAAAACTATTATGCTCAATCTAAATGCTATTATGCTATGCCATGCTAGAATTCAAAGTCTTACATACAAATGTACGATTAGTTAACAACCCACCTTACATGTATAGCGCTATAGGTTGACACGCCGCCCCCTTTATGGGTCATGATAAGATGAAGTCTTTTGTGTTATCGAGTGTTGTTGCCGTTTGTATGGTTCTACGTGCATATGCCTATAACATGATGATTTGAGTAAAACTTTCTTATACTATGTACGTAGGTCAAAACTAGTGTTAGTACATGATGTCCCTAGGCTAGTATATCAGTTGTTTGGACGTGTTTCGGGGTGTTTGGAGACGTTTGTACGCGTTTTGGAGTGTTCGGGATGCTACAGGCGAGTAGCAAACAGTGACACGCGATTAGGGCCCTAATCGCGTCACTGTTCACGCGACTGGGCATTGGTTATATGCGATTAGCACTGATCGCCCCATATGGTCATGCTGATCGCGTATATGCTGCTGTACGTACCCGGGAGGTATAAATAGGCCCAATCATTGCCCTAATCATCAGTTCTTGCCTCACACACTCTCCAAACACCCTCCTAAGGTCTGTAAGGTCTGATTTGATCTCTGTAAACACTCGTGCTCTGTTTTTAGTGATTAATCGATAATCTTTTGACCCGTGTGTGTGTTGTGATTACTCGTTTGTCTTAGTTTCATTATCGTATCTGTTGTTAAAGCATATTAGAGGGATTCCGCGCCTCTAGTATAAACCCCGTGATTGTTGGATTCAACGTTATTCGATCCTACAAGTGGTATCAGAGCCGAGGCTCTTATCACGGGTGTTTTAATAACAAAAACGAGCAAAAACAGGTTGTTTTTGGTGTAAAAGTTCAGATTTTTAAGCAAAAACCTGTTCTTATTATTGAAACTTTGAGTTGTTGTCAAAAACCCATCTTTTTCAATATCTTGGTGTGTGTTTACGGTTAAAAACAAGTGTTTTTGATTAGGGTTTGCTCTAAAACTGTTTTGGTAACTTGTCTAATCATTTGGGATCAAAATACAATGTTTTAGATAAGATTTTGAGGCAAAATAGGTGATTTTTGAGCAAAAGTGCGGCTACAGATCAGATCAGGCGATTACGCAGTCCCAATCGCATCCCCTTTCACACGATTAGGGTTTTGCTAGCGATTAGCTCCTAATCGCTACTACTTTCACGCGATCAGCCTCCACTCGCTAGTTTCCATACACGATTAGGCCTAATTGCTTACAAGCGATTAGCCCTAATCGCCTACCCTACTCTCGTCAATCTAAAACCCTAATCGCATATAAAAAGTAGCGATTAGGTCAAATCGCCCAACTATTCACACGATCAGCCCCCTAATCGCATATAAAACATACAATTGTGAGACTAATCGCCTATAAAGGTCTGGAACATAAAATTTGACTAAGTATCGGACTATTATCATACCTTAACATATGGCGAACCCGTGAGGACATCTGAGTCAACCGAGACCTCAGTACAATCAACAAATGAACAATCAATCTAACGTACCCACAAACCCTTGGCAGTATTCAGCAGAACGTAACGCGCAACGGATGCAGCAATCGCAAATGCAAGCGAATGTTGCCGGAATCAATCCGTGGGCGCTAGCTGCTCAACAGCAAATGGTGAACACAAATCCATGGGCACTCGCGGCTGCTGCAAACTCTCAGACAAATCATCTGTCTTCCGTACTCATGAGTGACTTGGAGACGGGTAGTTCTAACAGGGCACCGAAGCTGCAATACATGTCCGACTACCACGGTTGGAAGGGCAGATTTCAGACTTATGTCGAGGGCATCGATGGTCTTGTATGGTCAGCTATCGAGACAGGGTACAGTCGGCCTTTAGTTGAGAACTCCACTACTCCGATCTCTATTGAAGACATGAATGAAGATCAGAGAAAGAAATACAACTATGAGAAGAAGGCGATGGCAGCATTGAAGCAAGCTCTTCCAAAGGACATCCTTCATCAATTCGCTCATTGCACAACATCACAGATGCTTTGGTTAGCATTGGCTGAGCGAAATGAGGGTAATATGAAGACAAGAAAGGTCAAAATGGATCAGCTCAAAAAGGAGTTCGAGAACTTCAATGCTATAGGGAACGAATCTCTGAGGGATTTGACGGCTAGATACTACCATCTGATGTCAGAAATGTATCAGTACGGGGTCTTATATTCATCTGCGGACCTTGTAGAAAGATTTGCTGAGGCGCTACCTTCTCACTGGCATCAATGGTTCGATATTCTAAAGTCAAATAATGCATATCAGACTCTCTCCATCAATGAGTTCATCACCGAGCTGGAGAACAAGGAGATAGAGGAGATCAGGAGAGCAAACAAGGCGCTCATTCCACAGAATCCCAGCATCTATTATGGGAATCCTCTTCAGGACACCAGTGTGGGTGGCACCAAACCACAAACTGCTTTTGTGGTTAACCCGGACCCAGTCTATGCGTTCGACAACTATGGTCCCCCAACTGATGTTCCCCCCTCCTACATATCCTTTTGGACCAAACCCGTATCCTTTGAATTATAATGCTAACCAGTTTGGTGTTAACCCGTTTTCTCATCTTGCAGCACCAGCGCAGGCAACTGCAAACTTTAGTGGACCCTCTTCTGCAGGTTTTGGCGGGGCTCCAACTACAAGTTATGGTGGATATGGAGGTGCTTCTAGTTCTAATCAAGGTGGCTATCAGACCAATACAGTCCCAGAGCAGCTGAACACTGCGGGTTTAGGAAAGGTGACTATAGAGCTAGCTCAAGAACACATGGCTCTATTGTCGACTTTGGTGAACTCCTATAGTGGACTGGTTGCTGGACAGATCGGGAATCCTCATCTTACACAGGAGGATTACTCGCAGATTGATAAGGACGACATGGATCTGATCGACATTCAATGGCACTTCGCAAGCGTGGTGAGAAGGGCAAAGGACTACATGGAAAGGACGGGAAGGAGAGATGTCTTGATCAATAATAACACCAAGTTTGGGTTTGACAAAACGAAGGTCACATGCTACAACTGTGGCACAAAAGGGCATTTTGCAAGGGAATGTGACCGACCTAAGCAGCAAGGACATCAGAATCCCTTCAACAACAATAGAGCTAATCAGAATCAGAGGCAGCAAGCTCAGGGTCAACCTAATACTGAGCGTGCTATTGTCCCAGTCAACAACCAGAATCAGAACCAGAGGCCGCCTGCAAACAACAATCAAGGTCAAGCCATGGTTATTCAAGCTGATGAAGGCTATAACTGGAACCATCTGATCACCGGAGATGAAGCTCCTCAAGGTGGTGCAGCTTGTTTTGCTCAACAAGCGTCTGAAGCACCAGCCGAAGTTGAAGAAACTTCGAGTCAGTCTGACATCATCACTTCTGAAACCGAAGTGTCTGACTGTGACTCGGAGTGCGATTCTGATAATGGAGAAGATTTGGAGGATTTGTTAGCTGAAGCAGATGCATTGATCGGTAAAAGATCGTTTCTTGTGGATGCTGACTGCACAGAGAAGAACTACGGCGAATTCTTTGGAGCTCAGAAGACAGCAGCTCACTATGCATTGATGGCCATCACTGAATCGTCGAACAAGGTAAGTTCTTCTTCTGATTCAAAATTAGATTGTGTAGAGTGTAATCAGTTGAAATTCAGAATTAAAGAATTAACTGAAGAAAATCTGAATTTAAAAGCTGATGTTGGTCCGTTGCAAAGGTCAATTGATTCCTTGAGACAAAAGGAGAAAAATTTTCTAAGTACAATTGAAAATTATAAAAAGGATGTTTCTGAACTGTCCAAAACCTTAGCTAACAAACAGATTGCTATAAATAATTACATCAATGAGGTCGAAGACACTAAGAAACAATTGGCCATTGTTAACTGTGACTATGAAAAGATCAGGAAAAAGCTTGAGAGTTATTTAAACTGCAAGTATGTCCTTGATCACATAGTTGAACACTCTGACAAGGAAGGTTTCTCCACCAGTCCCAAATACTCTCAGTGTCCACCTCCGGTGAGATTCGAAAATCACAATTTTGATGTCTTGCCGAAGGAGGAACTTGTGGACGTGGCAGCCGAGGCAGCAAAAGCTGCAGAGGCGGCCAAGGTTACTGAAGCAGCTAAACCTGCTGAAATCACTAAGGTTGCTACTCCTGCTAAAGCTGTCAATTTGTGTGAGAAACCTGATGATATCAGTGTATATGACACTGACACTTCGGATGATGAGCTCGATGAACCTCCTAGGTATGCACCGGTTAAAACTATAGATGTTCCTCTTGCGAATCATATCATTACAACTGAAACCTTGAGTGAACTGCAACCGAAAGTGCAAACCGAGGATGGGAGGAGGATTAAGGTGTTCTATAAGTTAAAAGGGTCTGAAAGGGTGTATGCTGATGAGGAAGTCCCTCTTAGATGTATCACCCCTGGTCTTGTTGCCAAAATTTGGCAAGAATCTGTCATTACCATAGAAAAGGAAACCTGGAGTAAAAACAAGGGTAAGGGTAAGGGTAGAAAGGATCAGGGAAATCAGTCTAATGAAAACAATAAGAAAAATCAAAAGTCGAACACCGTTAATCCTCAAAATCAAGCTCAAAGAAACGGTCCGAAAAAGCATGTAACTGAGTTTATTAGATCGAGCGGCACTGAAAGAAATGACGATCCTCAAGTCGATCAGCAAAGAAGATGTCTTGAGGATCTAAAACATAAAAACTCATTTGCCGTTCCATCTAACAAAAGGAACAAAAAGGAGACCAAACCCGATTCTCCTAAGTTTGAAGAATATAGATCCTGTCACAAGTGCGGGGAACGTGGGCATTTAGTTGCTGCGTGCCCTGAATTGAGACGAGAAAGGATCAAAGTGGATGATCCTCCCAGTTCTAGCAAATCCAAGCAACCTGTTTCCCCTAAACTCTCAGAGAAACAAAAGGGAAAGCAGGTCGTTTATGATAACCGCAACAAGATTGCTATGAACCAAAAGCCAGTTGATGGCAGGGGTCCACAGCTGAGGGGGAGCACTGTTCCTCCAAAGGTTGAAGCAGCGCCTAAGCCACCAGCAAAGGCTGCAGCTAAACCGCAGGGCAACCCCAAAGCTGCTCCACGCACAGTTAATTCTGAAGTGGATCCAAAATCTGTTCCTCCAAAGGAATCCAAGGCTGGACCTTCTAGCCCACAGGCAAAGAAGAAGCCCAAGCCAAAGAAACCTGAACAGATTTGGAGACCCAAGTCACCAACCAAAGAAGGAGAATCATCTGCTGAAAAAGGCACTGCTGTACCATCGGAAACAACTCCAACACCGAATGGGAGATGGGTTGACTTTCCGATGTTAGATGAAGTTGGTAGACCCAAGACCGTGAAGGCTTGGGTCCCCCTTAACCACTGAACTTTGAATGTTTGTGCAGGGAGTTCCACAGGGCCTTATCAGCAGCCTATGGATTGTTGATAGTGGAGCTTCAGGGCACATGACAGGCGATTTATCCCTGCTTTTTGACATAAAGAATATCAATGGGGGGTATGTTGCCTTTGCTGGTAATAAAGGGGGTTATATAACAAAGGAAGGAAGTATGAGCAACGGTATAGTGAGCTTTGAAAAGATAAGCTTTGTTAAACAGATAGACCACAACCTGCTGAGTGTTTCACAGATATGTGACAAGAAGTTCACTGTATTCTTTGATGACAACGCATGTTTCATTCTGAAGCCTGGATTCAAAATACCGAAAGAGTGGGTCATGATCTCAGCTCCCAGGGTCAACAACTTATACGTCCTGGATATGAGCCGAGCAATGACTGCAAAAGGTCAGGTCACTTGTTTTCTGTCAAAGGCGACAGAGAAGGAATCGATAATGTGGCACAGACGAATGGGACACATCCACTTGAGGAAAATGAACCATCTGGTCCAGAACCAACTAGTGGAAGGTGTTTCTGTTAAGAATTTTCATCTAAACGATGTCTGTGTCTCATGTAAGAAAGGGAAGCAGAAAAGAAAGTCTCACAAGCCTAAGAAGACAAACTCAGTTAGTCTACCTCTCGAACGACTGCACATGGACCTGTTTGGCCCAGTCAATCGAAAGAGCAAGAACGGTGACTCATACTGCTTAGTGGTTACGGATGACTATTCTAGGTTTTCTTGGGTTGTGTGCATGAAGCACAAAAGTGAAACTTTTGATTACTTGAAGAATCTGTTTACTAAATTGGAAAATATATATCAGCTAAAGATCCGTAGGATCAGAAGCGATAACGGAACAGAGTTCAAGAATCACGCTATGGAGGCGTTATGTGCAGAAAAGGGTATTCATCATGAATTCACAGCGCCATACACTCCTCAGCAAAACGGGGTTGCAGAAAGAAAGAATCGGACTCTTATTGAGGCAGCCAGAACTATGCTCGCAGACTCGAACTTGCCTGTGATCTTCTGGAACGAGGCAGTTCACTGCGCGTGTTATACTCTGAATAGGGTTCTAACGGTAAAGAAGCTTGGAAAAACCTCTTACGAGCTTCTGAACCGAAGGAAACCGAACTTAGAGTTCCTGGAACCTTTCGGAGCTCCATGCACCATGATACATCCCGATGGGAAGTTTGGTGCAAAGGCAGAAGAAGGTTTCTTTGTTGGTTACAGCACTCCCAACAAAAGAGTGTACAACAAAAGAACCAACAACGTTGAGGATTGGCTTAATGTCGATGTTCAGCGTTATACTGCCAATGCACCTGGTGTTGGACCTGATTGGTTGTTCGACTATAAGGGTCTATTTGATTCCTTCAACGTGGAGAATTTGGTGGATGATGCTGTAGCGCAAATGTATTACGAATGTGAAAACGCAGCTAGCTCTCCGCTAATGCGTCCGATCGTGGTTAATGCACCTGCGCCTGCTCCATCTGATGCCTCCGCATCCACGGGTCCCCTGATAAAACCGCAGCAGCAGAAGTTGAGGAAGTTTTTCAGGAAGCGTCAGCAGAGGTTCTCGAATCTTCATCTTCCGACGACGATTTTGCAGAGTCTCATGAAACTCTCACTGAGGAACAAGCTAGAAATGGTGAATCTACCACTACAGCTCCAGTTAATCCGACAGGAAACAATCAAGCTGGTCCTTCTTCTTCAGCAGCTCCAGGGATAGGTCTTCGGATTGATCTCTCCGGTTTTAATATGCAACCCGCTGCTCCCTCTAGTTCAAGCGCAGCTGAGACAAATATATCTCAAGGTTTGGAGAACCTTAATTTGCATTCGGATGATCCAGTGCCGGCACATCCGGAATCTCGGATTCACGACACTCATCCGATGCAAAATGTGATTGGTAATCCGACTAGCAGCGTCATGACACGCAGTCAGCTCAGAAATGCTAATTCAAGTGACAATACAGGTACTCTGGCACTCTATTCGGAAATCAGAAAAGCAGGTCATCAGAACGATTGGTCCTTCGCCTTGTATGTTTCTCAAACTGAACCAAGAACTGTGCAAGAGGCACTAAGGGAAGAACCATGGATTGAAGCAATGCAAGCCGAACTTCAGCAGTTCCAAAAGCTAGGAGTGTGGGACTTAGTTGACTTACCTCCAGGCTCGAAAAAGATTGGAACAAAGTGGGTCTACAAGTGTAAACGGGATGACCGCGGGGTGATTATAAGAAACAAGGCCCGATTAGTTGTCCTCGGTTTCCGTCAAATCGAAGGAATAGATTACAACGAAGTATACGCTCCAGTTGCGCGCCTTGAAGCTATCCAGATGTTCTTAGCTTACGCTTCGTACAAACGGTTTAAGGTGTATCAAATGGACGTGAAAAGTGCTTTTCTGTATGGTGTCGTGAAGGAAGAGGTGTATGTTGCTCAGCCACCGGGGTTTGAGGATCCGCTGCATCGCGAAAAAGTCTACAAATTGAACAAAGCGTTGTACGGACTCCATCAGGCACCGCGTGAATGGTACCAAATGCTTAGCAACTATCTGATATCCAACGGGTTCAAACGCGGACTCGTGGACTGCACCTTATTCACCAAGGAAAAGGGTGGTGATCGTCTTCTGGTACAGGTTTATGTTGATGATATTATTTTTGGGTCTACTAATGATGTCATGTGCAGGGAATTCGAAAAGCTTATGCAGGACAAATTTGAGATGAGCTCGATGGGGGAGATGCAATTCTTCCTCGGTCTACAAGTAGAACAACAAGAGTCGGGGATCTTCATCCACTAGACAAAATACGTTGCTGACATCTTGAGCCGGTTCCAGATGGAAGACTCTACTCCAGTAGGCACACCGATTCAGACCAATCACGGGATTGGGCCTGACGAGAAAGGACAAACCGTTGATCCTTTTCTCTATCGAGCTATGATAGGCTCACTCATGTACCTCACTGCATCAAGACCTGATATAATGTTCGCGACATGTTTACTGTCAAGATACCAGTCAAGGCCGAAACAGTCACACCTGGTTGCTGTGAAGAGGATCTTACGTTATCTAAAGGGTTGTCCGACCAAAGGTCTTTGGTACCCTAATGACGATAAGTTTGACCTCATCGCTTTTAGTGATGCTGACTATGGCGGATGCAAGACAGACTTAAAATCCACATCGGCTGGATGCCAGTTTTTGGGACCAAGACTAGTCTCGTGGCAGTGCAAGAAGCAAGCCTCAGTCGCCTTATCCACCTGCGAGTCGGAATATGTAGCAGCATCGAGCTGTTGCTCCCAGGTTCTTTGGATACAGCAACAAATGAGAGACTACGGTTTGAAATTTCTTAATACTCCCATTCACTGTGATAATGAGTCCGCTATAGCTCTTGCTAAAGACTCAGTTAACCATTCCAAGGCGAAACATATCTTGGTTAAGTATCATTTCATACGCGATTGCTATGAAAAGAAACTTATCGATATGGTAAAAATCCACACAGACTACCAACGTGCCGATTTATTCACCAAAGCTTTTGACGGTCCTCGTTTTGAGTACTTGTTAATCTTAAACGGCATTAAAGTTAAGCAGGATTAGATCCTCATCGGTAATCGTTTTTGTAAATATTTTTCTTTCAAAAATCAGAAAAATCCAAAAATATTGTCGTTTTGCAAAGTTTTAGATTTTTAGGGGGAGAAAATTTTCAGAAAAATACAAAAACATTCAGAAAATGCAAAAATTCAAAAAAAAAATGAGAAAATTCCAAAATCAAAAAAAATTTGAAAAATGCAAAAATGAGTTTCTTTGGTGAAAATGGGAAGATGATATTAACCAATCAGTCGGACTGTCTGGACCCTTATCATCTTAAAAATATTGGAACTGATAGGTAGCCTCTACAATGATGTGTCGGTAGGCTCAAAATCATTTCCAAGTTCGGCACGGTGATATAAACCTAAATCATCTGAATCATGTGTGGATCAACGTGCGTTGGCATATGGTCTTGGTACCGAAATCTCGTTTGATAGCATGCCAAAATCCGAGGTTTCATGGTCTTTAAGAGGTTGGTTCATCCGGGGGGAACTGGACGTCTCTCAGAATAAATAGGAGTGGCACACGTGTCGTACGTTGGGGTAGCAGCCTACGACTGAGACACCCCTATGTCATTTCCTGAAAAAAAAAAAAACCAAAAAAAAAATAGAATAAATTCTGATCAGGAGACGTCCGGGAATCCTAAAGAGCAAAAAGATTCATATATGCCAAAACCCTATTCTCACTGAGAATTCGCTCTAAGGTATCAAATCATATACCTAAAGCATCGTACCGTGAAAAATCAAATATACGGTATTTGACTTGTACCCTGGTTTGGATCTCACTGGTCTCTCTGTTGCAGCGTTTCTGCAGACCTGATCACCACTGAGTCCACTCCTTGTAAAATACGGATGACAACAGCTTACTCACCGGTTACGAGGAAGCTTTGTGCATGACTTGATACGGGAATGTGTCGCGTGGCGGGGAACACCTTGTATCTCAGCCTTAATATTACCTTAATCGTATCTAAAGTGCCTAGCGATAAAATTTGATTTTGAGTTTAGGTGGACAACAATATCGACAGTTGTTGTAGGATGCTTATTGGTAATTTAAGCAAAAACTGAAAATATAAGGGTTCTAGTATGTCCGTACACTGATATGATTCCCTAACCGTTGAAACTCGCAAAAATATGTTAGTGTACAGTTAGTTGATCTCCTGTTTTATTTTATTTATGCTTAGTTTAGCTTAGTAAATCATTCTTGATTGCCGATGTTGGAATCCTAATCCATTGTAATCTTACTTCTTCAAAAATAAAACGCCGAAAAATAAAATGGACAACTAATTGGAAACTTGTGTTTTGCCGGGTCAAAACCGTATTTTTATCAAGTACAAGGGTGGAAAATGGAATATTTTCATGTATCTGAGTCATCATCTGAGTCGCGTGTCAAATCGGGTTGAAAAACGCATGTTTTGAACCTTAACGGGTCAAAAATGCAAGTTTTGGTGTTGCAGGGGCATTTTGGTAAATTGTGTGAAAGATTTATGCATTTAGAAGCCTGATCGCATATATGCTTAAACGAGTAGCCATAATCGCGTGTCTTAACGAGCGATTATGATGTAATCGCGTGTAACTATGCCTACTCGTGTGGTTATACACGCGATTAGCCATAATCGCCTGCTTTGTGTCATCATAGTGTAGTATGGGTCTACTCGTGTGTTTTTAAGGGCGATTAGCCATAATCGCCATTTTCTTCATGCGATCAGACACCAACTCGCATACTTGATCACGCGATTATGTACGGGTATATAAAGGGTCACTTAGTCATTTTCTTCTTCATATTTCAAAACCTCTCTACAGTTTCTCGTTCCCTCTATGCCCGTATTCAACCCAAACTCTTGCCCGTTTATTTTTGATCACAGATTATTGTTCCTAATCATTAAGGTAACAACATCTAAAAGTTTCAGATCATTCCAACGTGTTTTACAGGGTTAAATCTGCTTATTATCAAACGAAACCCTAAGTGTGTTGTTTTGAATCGTTGAGACAAAATACGAGTTTGTTAATGATAAATGGGCATGAGGGTTTCTTAATCGGAACCCTTAGATCATATTTATACCAAGTTTTGACCCATTACATCAAGAAATCTGAAAACCCCAAATTTAAAACCATATGAACCCTAATTTTTGAAACGTTTAATTGAACCCTTGTTTTGATCTGAAAACGATAATTATCAAAGGGGTTTTATTGTTGGGTTGTTGTAGGTTCAAATGCAACCAAGATTAGGCCCAAAACGAACCATTACAAATTTTTGGCAAAATTGGTGAAGAAGACAAACTGTCACGCGATTAGCTTGGCTAATCGCATGAACAGTTGAGCGATTGGAGAGTCTTCTCTTCTAATCGCATGTTATAATTGGCGATTGGGCCTTAATCGTATATTATTACTAGCGATTACATGGCAAATCGCCTGTAACCTTCTGTTTGACCAAAATTGTCAAACTTTTGTCCGTTTTGTCCGTTTTTCATATCCTTGATCTGTCTTTGATGTTTTATGGTGTGTTTATCTTGCAGAATCATGCAATACGGTACTTCGGCCAAGCACAACTGTCTTGCCTTCCTCGGACCTGTAAAGAAGCAGGAGTGCAAGCGTTTTGAAGGGATCATCGAGTACTTGAAGCGCTCGAAGATATACTATGCCATATCCACAGACTATGCGGCTTACAAGAACATTCTCCAGGAATTCTATCAGAATGCTAGAGTCGATGTCAGCACAGTTCCAGCTACTATCAGAAGCACGGTGCAACGAAAGGAGGTTCTTATCACTGAAGATATGATTCGCGAGATTCTTAGATTTGGTGATGATAAAGATGATCCAATCGTTTTCGATTCCATTTTGATACGAGGTGGATTCCTTCGGATGAAGTATACGGGTGATGTGCGTGCGCAGGAGATGCTACAAAAGGGTTGTCTTCCTCCTGAAATGAAGTATCTGACGCACGTGGTGCTAAAGTGTCTCGGACCTCGCAGAGGAACATTCGATGCAATCAAAGACATTTTGGCATCGGCGATTGTCGCATTGATGTTGAACAAACCGTTCAACTTCTCTGGGATGATTATGCATCACCTCAAGGAAGTGATTCTGCGAAAGCCGAAAGATCTCTTTATTGTTTATCCTCGCTTTCTGCAGATGATCCTTGACAATCAGATCCCGAACATGGTGAAACGGGTAGAAGAGCTGATTAATATAAGGAAAATTGATGAGGTTGAGATGAAGAGAATGTTGCAGTATACGAACAAGCCAAAGTCAGAATATCCTCCAAGTCGTAAATTGTTTGCCTACCTGATGAGAGACAACTATGTGGCACCTCCAGGTAATAGATGGAGGCATGACGACAGTGATTCAGAGGACGATATTCAGATTCATAGACAGGTATTCAAGGATGATGACAACATTGGGAGACCCACTGTTGCTTTGGGACCCAATGAACCGGGCAATATGGGTGATACTGGAGCAAGACAAGATGATGATATGCTTGATCCTGATTTGCTGAACATAGATGAACCATCAAGCTCAGGCAAAGGCAAAGCCAAGATTGATGAGGGCCCGGTTAACATTGAAGATGTTGATGAAGATGATGATGACTCAGAGCGTACCGAAGATGAATCACCTGATGTACTTTCACTTGAGGAGGATAGAGCCCGCGCGGCTGCGGCAAGAGAGCTCGCAAAAGATCCCACTTTCACTCCTGTCAGTGATGATCTTGTTGCTGATATTGATGCTGAACTTAGCACGCCGCCTCCTCAGAAGAGACAAAAGACAAAAGCGACGAAGGTTAGCAGGGGTCAAAAGAGAATGTCTGATAAGGCAGCTGCGACTGAGAGGACGCCTAAGAAAATGAGGGGAAGGCGTATGAACCTCCCAGAAACTTTTGGACTACCTGTTTCTTCTTCTGTATCAGCAA
The DNA here is from genome assembly GCA_028751855.1 of Ambrosia trifida. Lineage (NCBI taxonomy): Eukaryota > Viridiplantae > Streptophyta > Magnoliopsida > Asterales > Asteraceae > Ambrosia > Ambrosia trifida. The sequence continues at coordinate 7,712,317 of CM054129.1, forward strand.
CAACAACAGCAGCAACAGAAACAACAACAGCAGCAACATCGACTGTCCCACTCTCTTTCAGTGCAGCTATGCCTGCGAGTGTGACTATGTCAATGCCTTCATCGGTAATCTTCACTGAGCCAGTCTCAGTTACCGTTGAAGCGACAGGTTCACAGTTGGCCGCTAATCCGATAGGTGACAGAATTCGGATGATGAAAGAAGCAGCAAGATCGTCAGCTGCTAGACCTTCGACCCAATCCTCATCTTCGACTCCAACAACCAACGAACAACTCCAGCGCCAAATCAACGAACTTACTGCTTTAGTGGCCGCCCAAGCACGGGAAATGGCCGAAATGAAGAGCAAAAACGCCAATATAGAAGAAAATGAGACGACGATGTTGGAACTGATTGGAGATACTATCACAGCTAACACTGAGCTGAGAACCACTGTCGACGCACTTACTTTATCTAATCAGCAAATCTTGGAGTCGAACAGGCAGATCATGGAATCACATCAGCAACTAATTCAGTCCCATCGTGATCTCCAGCTCGCAAATGTGAACAACGAGCGTCGAATCACCAAGTATAGGAAGCAAAACACAAGGCTAAGGACTAGGTTGAATGCGCTGACTGGAACTCAACCTAGACTTACTGGTGGTTCGGAAGCTGGAGCTAGTACTGCTGGTGATGATGATGATGAGGATAGTGAAGAAGACGATGATGATGAAGAGGATGATGATGAGTCTGATGACGATGGTGACAATGATGGTAAGGGTGATGGTGGTGATCCCGGAGCCACAGGCGGTGGTGGATCAACAGGTGGGTCTGCGTCGGGACGAACAAAGAAAAGTCACGATCGCAGAGGCAAGGATCCCAAGGCAGGTTCTTCTGCTCAGGGGGAGCCAGCACCGATGATAAGCAAGATTCAAGAACTTCGCGATAAAGTAAAGAAGAAAGCGATAGTTCTTGTTGAAGACGTGGAGCCTTTGAACTGTTACTTTGCATATGATGACGAAGGCAATTTGCTTCCACCTCCTGCCATGCCTGAGTACGATCTGGAAGAAGGAGAGATCCCTCCTGAGATGACGACGGAGGACATGACCAAAGTTTATGGCTTTGCATCAGGAGAATCTTCCAATGCAAGTCAAAGTGTTCCTCCTGAGATGCATCCAGAGTGCAACGAAGTGGATCTGGAAGAAGGAACCAGCGTGCCGACCCCTGAGTATGTTGTAAATGACTCGGGCGCTGGAATTCCTAATATTGATGAAGAGATGATACGTGAGGCTGAAGAAAAGTTGAAAGCCGACTCTACTGAAGTTCCTGATGCTGTAAAGATTCGACATGACAAGATCAGAGAGCGGTATCCCCAATGGTTTAAACCTGAAGAGAAGAAAAAGCCAGTTGAGCGAGCTTCCATCTTCAAGAAGCGACTGTCGAAGATGTCTGGCAATGTGATAAGCTGGGCGTATGTGAGCCAGACCAGAATGCTCGGGGTTAAATGGCAAGAAGGTGTATTGTACTTTGAGGATTTTACACGAAGCTGAAGCGAGAGAGCTCAGAGGGATGGAAAGAGTTGATGCCTTAGTATCCCAGATCGTATCAGATAGACAAGATTCATCCTTTCACCTTAAAGCCTATCTGGGAGCACAAGATCAAGCCGCCAAAATGCGTTTCAAGGATTCCCATTATTCCAGTTGAACAAGACTTTTCTTCGAAGCTGTATTATTGGCACTATGATGCAGCAACCACTGAAGCTGTGATAGTCTTGAGCAACAGTCCGAACCCGTGCAGAAAGATTAGGATTTGGGATCCTATGTGGTTGATAAATTGCTCAGAGAAGGACGTGGAGACGTTGTACCAACATCCGATCATGCACTTACCTGCTGAAGCCGATCAAGCCATGAAGTTTCAAAGGGTGATCCAGTTTTGCTACGCCAACAAAGTTCATGCAGGATGCGATTGGTCAAGAATCTCAAGGGTCAAGACAACGTCAAGCTAAAGTTGAAGACGGATGATGCTGCTTGTTATTTTGCTTAGTTGTATTTGTTTATGTTTATCAAGTCTGTAAAGTTGTTTGCTGTTGATATAAACGATGTCTTTTGATTAAGTCTGTACGTATACTAGCCTGGTCCAAGGGGGAGTCTCTTAGTACATGATGTCCCTAGGCTAGTATATCAGTTGTTTGGACGTGTTTCGGGGTGTTTGGAGACGTTTGTACACGTTTTGGAGTGTTCGGGATGCTACAGGCGAGTAGCAAACAGTGACACGCGATTAGGGCCCTAATCGCGTCACTGTTCACGCGACTGGGCATTGGTTATATGCGATTAGCACTGATCGCCCCATATGGTCATGCTGATCGCGTATATGCTGCTGTACGTACCCGGGAGGTATAAATAGGCCCAATCATTGCCCTAATCATCAGTTCTTGCCTCACACACTCTCCAAACACCCTCCCAAGGTCTGTAAGGTCTGATTTGATCTCTGTAAACACTCGTGCTCTGTTTTTAGTGATTAATCGATAATCTTTTGACCCGTGTGTGTGTTGTGATTACTCGTTTGTCTTAGTTTCATTATCGTATCTGTTGTTAAAGCATATTAGAGGGATTCCGCGCCTCTAGTATAAACCCCGTGATTGTTGGATTCAACGTTATTCGATCCTACAACTAGTATGCTCACCAATACTTTATGTTTTGACGGATATCTTATACATGTTACAGGAAAAGCTTGATGAGACGATACAAGAAACATCACTTAGGAATTGGCCTTAGAAACAAACGAAATAATCTTTATTTTATTTCATGTTCAAGTTAATGTATTTTTTTCTCATGAACAAATTGTATACTTGTTGAATCTTAGATTATGAATGAAATCTATTTTAACCTATTGTCACAATTTAGTGTTATGATGTCTTTGAACAATCTGTCACAAGTCTCGCCCCGATGTATTCCGCCATCGGTTGGGGTGTGACATGGAGCTGCAAAAAGAGTGCTAAAGTATGTTGCAGGAACAATCAATTATGGTATTTGGTATGAGAAGGATAGAAAGAGTCAAGGATTAAGGCTGAGAGGGTTTTCAGACAGTGATTGGGCAAGCAATGTGGATGACAGGAAAAGTGTTACTGGTCATACTTTCAATCTGGGCAGTGGTGCTATCACATGGTGTTCAAGGAAGCAAAGTATTGTTGCTTTATCAAGTACTGAAGCAGAATATATGTCAGCAACTGATGCTACTTGTCAAGCTGTGTGGTTAAGGAGGATGTTAGTTGATTTGCAGCTGAAGCAAGAGGATGCTACTATTATACAGTGTGATAATAGTTCTGCTATATGTCTGTCCAAGAATCCAGCAATGCATAATCGTTCAAAGCACATTGAATTAAGGTATCACTTTATCAGAGATTTGGTGGATAAGGAGGAAGTTAAACTGTTGTATTGTAGCACTCATGAGCAGGTTGCTGATGTGCTAACAAAAGCTCTTCCAAAGGATAAGTTCAAGCAGTTCAGGCTAATGTTGGGGGTTAGAGAGTTTGAGTTATGGGAGGGTGTTGAAAATAACTCAAACTAGTCCATGCAACTTATGTTTACGTGTGATATTCTGCATGCATGGTTATTTGGTTTCTAGAAGGCACGTGCAGCATTTGAAGACTTTTCAAATTAGTTTACGTTATGTAGTTTGAATTTGAATAAAGTTTGTTATGATCCTGTTTTGTAGCAGATTAGAAGGTTAAGTTGTTAAGTTGTTTTAGTATAAAAGGTGATGTATCCCAGGTCATTATACACACCTTCTTTCAATTCAATAATAAAAAGCACTTGCCTTCATTTGTGTTCTCTATAATTGTTTGTTTAGTTGTTCGATATCCAACACAAACTTGCAAATTGAGGTTAGTTTTCTTAAATATACAAACATGTAAAACATGCTGTTTTATCTTTATAGAAAATCCATTTTTATGTAATTTTATTTATATTTTGCGACATGATATTGTGGTTTTAGATCAATCAACCTTCCATGTTTTTTTTAATTAAACAACAATCTTGAATCAAACATATCATGTATTTTTTTCCAGGAGTTATTTGCACTAGAAAACAAATTGGAAATGTGAGCTCTGGATTGACCAAACAAAATACTTTGAAACATTTGAAAGTAGAACACATACGCGGGTTATGTAACGGGTCAGCCAGGTGCTGAACCTTGCTGCCAATACCAGGTACATGTTTCAGATATAATTTTATCTTTTAAACTGTTTTATATAGAGTTATAGACCTGGTATCTATTAACAATATAATTGAAATACACACTATCTACATAGTTTTCAATTAGCCATATAAATCAATTGATTCTTAATTTGGCATTAATTTCCATCTTGTTTGGCTGTTGTAATAGTCATGTGGGATGGTGAAAAACCTTGCATAGATGGTTTACATAACTATTGGCTTGGCTGCATACACAACTTCAAGGTGAACATTATTAAACTTTTATATTGGTGCCTTATAGCTGGTAATGGCCGTTTGATCTTCAATTGTTTTGTATTACATATTGCTGATTCATTGGGATTTTGTATTTGTTAGTCGATCTTATGCTGGTGTGTATGCCCATTTATTATTGAGGTAAGTATAGATGTCTTGATTTAACCTTTGAAAGTTCAATACGCTGATATCATGATTAAATGTATGCATATGTGTTTGCTTATTTGTTAATAAGTTTGTCTCATCCTACTGAGTGCGTATAAAGTTGTATTAATAGAAATTACTATATTTTGTAGGTTTCTTCCTTTTTCCTTATTCCTGTCAACATGTGATTGCTGGATTGGGAGAGGATGACATGCTATTTATTTACACAATGGACTCAATTGGATCAAAGCATGTCTACTTTTGTTGTTACTCATACTCTTATAACAACTAGACTCTTTTGAAAAACACATAATGGCAAGACCAAATCTGAAGACACGCGTATGTGTTTTTGAAAACGCTATATTTCTAGATCACTTATTATAGATGAGTTACGTTAATTCCTCTTGTTCGTAATGTATGTATGATGAAATTGAGAATTCATCTTTCCTTTTACGAAATGGATAATGATAGATAGTTTCCAAAAGATTTTGCTATAGTTGGGACTGCATCAGAGTCTCTTTATGGTTTTTGTGAGTCGATATTCAGTTGGCACCTTTCTTATTTTAGTTTTTCAGTTGGTTTTAAAAAAGCGCGAAGCGCACAAAAGCGACGAGGTTTAAAACCAAGGCGCGAAGCGCAAAAGCGGTGGGCTTTTCGTACGCGAGGCGCAAAATGATTATATATTTTTTATATATATATCCTATAGATTTTTAGCATCCTTTACCAAAATATAGATATAAATAAGGTTTATATATGATTTAACTTAAATATGCAACATTTTAAGCTACACGTATAACACTTTGAAGCACAAAAACACCTCGCGTACAAAAAGCGTGCGCCTTGGTGACTTTTTTTTTCTTCCAAAAAGGTGCAATTACTTGTGCTTTTTGTTCACTGCGGGCCTTGTGTGATGTAAGTGCATGATGTCCCTAGGCTAGTATATATGTTGATTGGACGTGTTACGGGGTGTTTGGAGAGGTTTATACGCGTTTTGGGGTGTGAAATAGACTATAGGCGAGTAGGAACAGTTAACATGCGATTGGGCCCTATCTAATGTCACTGTTCATGCGATTGGAGGCTGTCTATAGGCGATTAGCCTCTAATCGCCTATAGCAGCATGTATCATAGCTTCGTATTCGCCTATAGCATGCTGTACGTAACCGGGAGGTATAAATAGGCCTATTCTCAACCCTAGAGCTTAGTTCTTGCCTCACACACTCTCCAAACACCCTCCCATGGTCTGTAAGGTCTGATTTGATCTCTGTAAACACTCGAGCTCTGTTTTAGTGATTAATCTATAATCTTTTGACCCGTGTGTGTGTTGTGATTACTCGTTTATCATTGTTTCATCTTTGTTTCTACTATTGAGACATATTCAAGGGATTCCGCACCTTTAATATAGCCCTCGTGATTGTCGGGTGACACGTTAGTCGATCCTACAAGTGGTATCAGAGCCAAGGCTCTTATCACGAGTGTTTTGATAGCAAAAACGAGCAAAAACAGGTAGGTTTTTATGGGAAAGTTGTGATTTTTTAGCAAAAACCTGTTTTGAAGTTTGAAACTTTGAGTTTTTGATAAAAACTCTTATTTTCAAATTCTTGGTGTGTGTTTATGGATTAAAACGTGTGTTTTTGATTAGGTTTTGTTCTAAAAGTGTTTTGGAAACTTTTCCAATCATTTGGGGTATAAACACATTGTTTTAGATAAGATTTTGAGGCAAAAACGGCTGTTTTTGAGCAAAAGTGGGGTTACAGATCAGATCTAGCGATTACGCAGACATTCTAGCATTTAGGAAACCCTACTCGCCTATATATAGGCGAATACAAGAGAAATTGAGCATTTAGGATCCTATTCGCCTATCTTTTAGGCGAATACAGTGTTATACCACATAAAGATTCCTAATCGCCTATACCTTAGGCGATTACAAGGTTCCTTCAAGCATTTAGCTCCTAATCGCCTCTATTACTAGCGAATAGAGGCCTACTCGCCTAATTCAGGTGTAGTATAGCTCCTACTCGCGTGAAAGGTCTCCATACACTAGCATTTACACCCTAATCGCCTATAATCACACAAATAGAGTTCCTATTCGCCTAAAAGGACCTGAAACTGAAAAATTTGACTAAGTATCGGACTTTTGACAAATATTAACATATGGCAAACCCGTGGGGTCATCTAAACCAACCAAGGCAACATAATAAACAACAATTGAACAATCAAGCGAACGTACCCACAAATCCTTGGCAATACTCAGCCGAGCGAAACGCGCAACGGATGCAACAAGCGCAGATGCAAGCGAATGTTGCCGGAATCAATCCGTGGGCGCTAGCGGCTCAACAACAAGCGAAATTGCACTCGCGAAATTGCAAGCGATGAACGCGAATCCTTGGGCACTCGCGGCTGCTGCAAACTCACAAACGAATCATCTGTCTTCCGTTCTCATGAGTGACCTAGAGACGGGTAGTTCGAATAGGGCGCCGAAATTGCAATACATGTCAGACTACCATGGTTGGAAAGGCAGATTTCAAACGTATGTTGAGGGTATTGATGGTCTCGTGTGGTCAGCGATAGAGACTGGGTATAGTAGGCCTATGGTTGAGAATTCCACAACTCCGATCTCAATTGAAGACATGAATGAAGATCAGAGGAAGAAGTATAATTATGAGAAGAAGGCGATGGCGGCATTGAAGCAAGCTCTTCCCAAGGATATTCTTCATCAATTCGCTCAATGCACAACATCACAGATGCTTTGGTTAGCACTGGCTGAGCGAAATGAGGGTAATCTGAAGACGCGAAAGGTTAAAATGGATCAACTCAAGAAGGAGTTCGAGAACTTCAATGATATTGGGAACGAATCTCTGAGGGACTTGACTGCTAGATACTACCATCTGATGTCTGAAATGTATCAGTACGGGGTCTTATAGTCATCTGATGACCTTGTAGAAAGATTTGCTGAGGCGCTACCTCCTCACTGGCATCAATGGTTGGATATTCTAAAGTCAAGCAATGCATATCAGACTCTCTCCATCAACGAGTTCATTACCGAGCTGGAGAATAAGGAGATAGAGGAAATCAGGAGAGCAAACAAGGCGCTCATTCCACAGAATCCCAACATCTATTATGGGAATCCTCTTCAAGACACCAGTGTGGGTGGCACCAAACCACAAACTGCTTTTGTGGTTAACCCGGACCCAGTTTATGCTTTCGACAATTATGGTCCCCCAGCTGATGTTCCTCCTCCTACATATCCTTTTGGACCAAACCTGTATCCTTTGAATTTTAATACTAACCAGTTTGGTGTTAACCCGTTTTCTCATCTTGCAGCACCAGCGCGGGCAACTGCAAACTTTAGTGGACCTTCTTCTACAGGTTTTGGCGGGGCTCCAACTACAAGTTATGGTGGATATGGAGGTGCTTCTACTTCTAACCAAGGTGGCTATCGGACCAATACAGTCCCAGAGCAGCTGAACACTGCGGGTTTAGAAAAGGTGACTGTAGAGCTAGCTCAAGAACATATGGCTCTACTGTCGACCTTGGTAAACTCCTATAGTGGACAGGTTGCTGGACAGATCGGGAATCCTCATCTTACACAGGAGGATTACTCGCAGATTGATAAGGACGACATGGATCTGATAGACATACAATGGCACTTCGCAAGCGTGGTGAGAAGGGCAAAGGAATACATGGACAGGACGGGAAGGAGAGATGTCTTGATCAATAACAACACCAAGTTTGGGTTCGACAAAACATAGGTCACATGCTACAACTGTGGCACAAAAGGGCATTTTGCAAGGGAATGTGACCGACCTAAGCAGCAAGGACATCAGAATCCCTTCAACAACAACAGAGCTAATCAGAATCAGAGGCAGCAAGCTCAGGCACAACCTAATACTGAGCGTGCTATTGTCCTGGTCAACAACCAGAATCAGAACCAGAGGCCGCCTGCAAACAACAATCAAGGTCAAGCCATGGTTATTCAAGCTGATGAAGGCTATAACTCGAACCATCTGATCATCGGAGAAGAAGCTCCTCAAGGTGGTGCAGCCTGTTTTGCTCAACAAGCGTCTGAAGCACCAGCCGAAGTTGAATAAACTTCAAGTCAGTCTGACATCATCACTTCTGAAAACGAAGCGTCTGACTGTGACTCGGAGTGCGATTTTGATAGGGGAGAAGATTTGGAGGATCTGTTAGCTGAAGCAGATGCATTGATCGGTAAAAGATCGTTTCTTGTGGATGCCGACTGCACAGAGAAGAACTTCGGCGAATTCTTTAGAGCTCAGAAGACAGCAGCTCATTATGCATTGATGGCCATTACTGAATCGTCGAACAAGGTAAGTTCTTCTTCTGATTCTAAATTAGATTGTGTAGAGTGTAATCAGTTAAAATTCAGAATTAAAGAATTAACTGAAGAAAATCTGAATTTTAAAGCTGATGTTGGTCCGTTACAAAGGTCAATTGATTCCTTGAGACAAAAGGAGAAAAATTTTCTTAGTACAATTGAAAACTATAAAAAAGATGTTTCTGAACTGTCAAAAACCTTGGCTAACAAACAAATTGCTATAAATAATTACATCAATGAGGTCGAAGACACTAAGAAACAATTGGCCATTGTTAACTGTGACTATGAAAAGATCAGGAAGAAGCTTGAGAGTTATTTAAACTGCAAGTATGTCCTTGATCACATAGTAGAACACTCTGACAAGGAAGGCTTCTCCACCAGTCCCAAATACTCTCAATGTCCACCTCCGGTGAGATTCGAAAATCATAATTTTGATGTCTTGCCGAAGGAGGAACTGTTGGACGTGGCAGCTGAGGCAGCAAAAGCTGCAGAGGCGGCCAAGGTTACTGAAGCAGCTAAACCTGCTGAGGTCTCTAAGGCTGCTACTCCTGCTAAAGCTGTCAATCTGTGTGAGAAAGCTGATGATATCAGTGTATATGACACTGACTCTTCGGATGACGAGCTCGATGAACCTCCTAGGTATGCACCGGTCAAAACTAAAGATGTTCCTCTTGAGAATCATATCATTACCACTGAAACCTTGAGTGAACTGGAACAGAAAGTGCAAACCGAGGAGGGTAGGAGGATTAAGGTGTTTTATAAATTAAAAGGGTCTGAAAGGGTGCATGCTGATGAGGAAGTCCCTCTCAGATGTATCGCCCCTAGTCTTGTTGCCAAAATTTGGCAAGAATCTGTCATTACCGTAGAAAAGGAAACCTGGAATAAAAAGAAGGGTAAGGGTAAGGGTAGAAAGGATCAGGGTAATCAGCCTAATGAAAATAACAAGAAAAATCAAAAGTCGAACACCGTTAATCCTCAAAATCAAGCTCAAAGAAAAAGTCCGAAGAAGCATGTAACTGAGTTCATTAGATCGAGCGGCAATGAAAGAAACGACGATCCTCAAGTCGATTAGCAAAGAAGATGTCTTGAGGATCTAAAACACAAAAACTCATTTGCCGGCCCATCTAACAAAAGGAACAAAAAGGAGACCAAACCCGAATTTCCTAGGTTTGAAGAATATAGATCCTGTCACAAGTGCGGGGAACGTGGGCATTTAGTTGCTGCGTGCCCTGAATTGAGACGAGAAAGGATCAAGGTGGATGATCCTCCCAGTTCTAGCAAATCCAAGCAACCTGTCTCCCCTAAACTCTCAGAGAAACAAAAGGGAAAGCAGGTCGTTTATGATAACCGCAACAAGATTGCTATGAACCAAAAGCCAGTTGATGGCAGGGGTCCACAGCTGAGGGGGAGCACTGTTCCTCCAAAGGTTGAAGCAGCGCCTAAGCCACCAGCAAAGGCTGCAGCTAAACCGCAGGGCAACCCCAAAGCTGCTCCACGTACAGTTAATTCTGAAGTGGATCCAAAATCTGTTCCTCCAAAGGAATCCAAGGCTGAACCTTCTAGCCCACAGGAAAAGAAGAAGCCCAAGCCAAAGACACCTGAACAACGCATGTTTCATTCTGAAGCCTGGATTCAAAATACCGAAATAGTGGGTCATGATCTCAGCTCCCAGGGTCAACAACTTATACGTCCTGGACATGAGCCGAGCAATGACAGCGAAAGGTCAGGTCACTTGTTTTCTGTCAAAGGCGACAGAGAAGGAATCGATAATGTGGCACAGACGAATGGGGCACATCCACTTGTGTTGTTTGACAGGCGAGTTGTTGTTTGAGGTCTTTGCTGCCCGTACCGTGAAGACCACTTATTTGGCGGTACCTGGGGGAGGGGTTTCTGAGCTGGAGCTGAAGGTAGAGAATTTCCTGTTCCCCGGTCCGATGGAAGGTGCGCCTTCTAACCTTGAAGTGGGTTTTCTGATCAATCCTGACCCGTTGTCCGTGAAAACGGCGGCCGGGATTGATTATGTATTTTTGTCCGACGATGAGTCGAGTGGTTCGTCGTCTGGTTTAATTCACCGTGCACGTCGCTCTGCAGGTGGCGGCGGAGCCAGTGCGTCTGCGGCCGGGGCGCAAGGTGGTGGAAAGACTGGTGACTCCAGTACTACTGAGGGAGTGACTACTGAGAGTAAGTATTCTGAATTTGTTTGGGGTTTTTGTACTTGGTGTTCTGTAAGTTGATCCTTGTTTTCGTTGTTTTTAGGTCACAAGCATAAACAGCCGGAGACTGTTGAGGAGGATGTAGCTGGTGGTCCGTCTCCTAAGCGGGCGGCGATAGGTTGTGGTGATATTGATCCACCGCAGGGTTTGGAGCTCGATCCCCCGCCGGTGCGTGAGCCCTTTTACAAGAAGGCTTTGAAGAAGCTGAGTAGTAAGTACTTTATAATGCGTCCTTTTGTTTTGTTATTCTAATAAATTCTGTCGAGTCTTTAATACATCCTTCTTGTTTGTCTGTAGGTTCTATTCCTCCGTCTGTAAAGCAATATCAGGAGGAACGAAAGAAGAAGTTGGAGGAGGAGCGGTCCCGGGCTGAGGTTGCACGTCAATCTGAGGTGACATGAAGTGGAAGAGGAGAAGCGCGCCGCTAAGGTCGCTTTGAAGAAGGAGGAAGAAGCCCGGGCTCTCCAGGTTGAGGTGGAGCGTAAGCGGGCCAAAGATGCTCGCTTGGCTAGTTTAGCTGAGAAGGAGGAGGAAGAGCGCAGGCTGGCGTTGCTGAAACAGCATGAGGATCTGGTGAAGATCTAGCAGGAACAGGCCCAAGGGATGGGCGTTCATGGTGATGATGGCTCGCGGACCGAGCCCGCCTTTGTTGACTTGGGTGAGAGGGACGTACTGGAAACGTCGCCTCAAGAAGTTGGGATTGATGATCCCAAACTGAAGAAGGTTGAAGGCGTTGCAGCGTCTTCGAGTGCTCCTGTCTTTAGGTTGGACGCTCCGGTTTATACAACCGGGTGGCGTATAACCGAAAGTTGTCGTTTCCTCAACCCGTTCGTGGCTGAGGAATTCGTTAGCTATGCGTTGCCGCCAGCTGAGCGTGTGCATCATCGTTCTCAAAACCGGGGTACGCTTTTCTCAGAGATGTGTATGAATCTAACACAGACTCTGGGAAATTTGTACGCCCTTCACCGGGGAGAGGGTGAGTTTTTGGATGAACAGGCGGCGGTTGCGGGTGAAGCTGACCGCCTGGCTCGGGAAAAAGAGGTATAAGAGTGTGCGCGGAAGCTGCTTTTGGAGCAGGTTCGGAAGCTAGACTCCGATCTGCGCCAAAAGGATGCTGATGCGGCGGAAAAGCAAAAGAACTGGGCCAAGTAGACGGCGACCGTGAATACAGAGTTGGAGCGTCGTCGTCAACTTGTGTAGAGGGCTGAGACTGCGCTGGCAGAGCAGAAGAAGGTAGCGGCAGCGAAGGCCAAGGAGATGGAGGAGTTGTCCTCTAAGTATGCCACCGTGGTGAGTGACCTGAAGGGGAAGGATGCCGACGTGGTGAGAATGACCACTCGGGTATCTGAGCTGGAAGGTCAGGTTAATGATCTTGTTAAGGAGAAGGAGGCGTGGCAGCTTGAGAGGACTTTGATGCTTGTTGCGCATAAGGCGTACTGTGAGAAGTCACTGTGGATTATGTCTGATGGAATATCTGCCGTAAGTTGTTCTCTTTATTTTGTTGTGTCTTTGTTTCATCCTTTGTTTTAACTTATGTAGCTGATTTTGTTGATGCAGGTCTTTGATCGCTGCTGGAATGAGCCGAAGATGGGTGAGTAGGTTGCGGACGTGGTCGATGCTGCGCGTACAACGGGTGTGCACAGTGGTTTGTTGGAAAGGTATTTGGCTGCCAAGGATGGGGCACCGGTTGAGGAGCAGCCCTTCCAAGATGTGAACACCGACCAGCTGCTGATGGAGGAGCTTGAGAATCTCGAAAGGATGGAGTTTCCGGTGCTTCAGGTTGTGAGGTAGTGCTTGGCGGATCCTGACCCTATTGCCCCGTTTAAGCGTTGGGTTGAAGAGTCTGAGCGTGCCGGACGCGAGCGCGCGGCGAAAGAGAAAGAGAAAGAGAAAGCTGGTGGTGCGGGTAGTTCGGGGACGGCCCATGAGCCTCCTCAGTAGGTTGTTTTTGTTGTAGCTTTCTTTTTCATTTGTAAATCTAACCTTTCACTTAAATGAAATATGATGCTTTGGTTTTGCTTTTGTCTGTTCTGAATATTTTCATGCGATAGGTTGCTGTATGTATGAAGGGTAGATTGGCTTCATAGGTTATAGGTAAACTTAGTGTCCATTGTGTAGGGTAAATTAGCTACACAATTTAGGGCTACATGTTTGTTGTTTCTAAGTTATGAAGGGTAAATTAACTTCATAAGTTAGGAATATGGCGAATCTTTGACGTCAGGTCTTATGAAGAGTGAATTAGCTTCATAAGTTAGAGGTAAAGTAATGGGTTTTGTGCTTCTAGACAAAATGTAAGGTGGCGGAGCGGATTTATTCGAAAACTGAAATATTTATAAGTAGCATGTGCGCAACTGCGCTACATTCCACGATCTAGGTATGGGTGTGCCATCAAGTCTTTCGAGCGCGTATGCCCCTTTTCCTAGTACTTGTTGAATTTTATATGGCCCTTCCCAGTTGGGTGAGAGCTTTCCTGGGCGCTCGGAGTGAGACGCGTAGTTATCTCTTAGGACGTAATCTCCAATTTCGAATGCGCAGGCTTTGAATTTGGAGTTATAATAGCGCTCCAATTGTTTTTTGTAGTTTGCCTCGCGTATAGCGACGATGTCGCACCTTTCGTCTAAGAGATCCAAGTTGAGACGCAGTTCTCTGTCATTGTCTGTGTGCGCGGTGTTGAGGACCCTTGGCGATGGGAATGTTACTTCTGCGGGTATTACGGCCTCAGAGCCATAAGTTAGGCTGAAAGGGGTTTCGCCTGTGCTGGTCTTTGTGAGGGTGCGATGTGCCCATAAGACGTGTGAGAGTTCATCCAACCAACCTGTTCGTTTGGATCCGAGGCGAGTTTTTATGCCCTCGACTAGTGACATGTTGATACGCTCTACCTGACCGTTGCCTTGAGGGTGGGCGACGAATGTGAAGATCTGGCTGACGCCTAGTTGTGTGAGCCAGGTTTGAAGTTTTTTGTCTGCGAACTGCGTTCCGTTATCTGTGACGATTTCCATAGGTAGGCCGAAGCGGCAGATGATGAATTCCCAGATGAATTTTTTTATCTGGTCGGCGCTGATTGATGCGAGTGTCTTGGACTCTACCCATTTTGTAAAGTAGTCGACGGTGACGATGAGGTACTGTATCTTTCCAGGATCAATTGGGAATGGGCCGACTAGATCGATAACCTATTTCTGGAATGGCTAGGCGGCGGTGACTGGGACTAGATCATTTTTTGGGCGCAGGGTATTTGGTGCGTGTTGCTGGCAGTTGAAGCAAGTGCGCAAGATTTTGACGGCGTCTTGATGCATTCCGGGCCAGTAGTATCCGGCGTTCATAATCTTAGCGACGACCATTCTTGGGCCCGCGTGGATGCCGCATATGCCTTGGTGGATCTCCTTTATAAGGGAGGTGGCCATCACGGTGTCCACGCATCTCAGGAGTGGGCCGAGATAGGAGCGTCGGTATAAGACTCCATTCATGAGTTGGTAGTGCTGGGATTTATATTGGAGTTTTTGGGCTTCCGCTTTTTGAGGTGGTAAGGTTCCCATTGCTAGATATGCTTGGATCGGGGTCATCCATGATCCAGCGCCTGTCTGTTTTATATTAACCTGTCTAAGTGGTACTGAAGGTTGAGCTAGAGTTTCGATGCGTACCTCTTTGGCCATATGCGGCCAAGCCGTGGAGGCCATCTTGCTGAGTGCGTCAGCTTCCTTGTTGCCACTTCGGTTGATGTGGACGATTGTGCAGGTTGTAAATTTTTTGGTGAGGAGCTTGGCCTAGTCGACATATTGGGCCATGACCGGGTCTTTGGCGTCGTAGACGCCATTCATGTGACCTGCTATGAGCATGGAATCGACATGGGCGTTAAGGTGTCTTGCGCCCATTTTGTCGGCCAGGCGTAGTCCTGCCAGGAATGCCTCGTACTCTGCTTCATTGTTTGTACTTGGAAACTCAAGGCGGACGGCGTATATGAATTCTGTTTTGTCAGGGCTGACGAGGCGTAGGCATGCGCCGGCACCCTGGTCATTAGAGGCTCCGTCCGTGTATAATGACCATGTTACGCGGGAGTCTGGGACGGGTTTCGGGTCTTCTTCATCTCTGCAGTCTTGGATTTTATCCGCTGGAATTTCTAGGATGAAGTCCGCGAGAACCTATCCTTTGATCGCGGGCCTGGGTTTGTAGATGATGGTGTGTGCGCCTAGCTCGATTGCCCATTTCGCTAGGCGGCCTGAGAGTTCCGGTTTGGAGAGCACGGTGTTGATTCTGTAATCTGTTAGGACATTGATTGGGTGTCCTTGGAAGTATCGTCGTAGTCGTCGTGACACATGTACGAGCGCAAGAACGAGTTTTTCCATCGTTGAGTATCTAGTTTCCGCGTCTGCAAGGGTGCAGCTATTGTAGTAGATTGGTGTTTGAACTTTGTTGCGTTCTACCAGTAGTACCGCGCCTATCGCTGTTTCAGATGCGGATAGGTACAGTGTAAGTTGTTCTTCTAGCAGAGGCGCTGTTAGAGTTGGTAAGTAAGTCAAACACTACTTCATTTCACGAAAAGTTACTTCCGCTTCTGGGGTCCAACGGAATTGTGTTTTCTTTAGTACATTTCGTAGGGTGTGAACAAAAGGAAAAGACTTGGAGGCGTAGTTTGATAGTAATCGGTTAAGAGCGACTAGGCGTCCCATTAATGTCTGTACGTCCTTTATTGAGTTTGGTGATGGCATGCGTTGGATAGCTTGGACTTTCTCCGGGTTTGGCTTGAAGCCGCCATTAGTGACGATGACGCCTAGGAAGTTTCCTTCTTTGGCTCCGAAGGAGCACTTCCCCGGGTTGAGCTTCATTTTGATTTCCCGCAACTGTTCGAAGGTGCGCTGAATATCCATTAGCATGGTGTCTTCTTCGGTGCTTTTGATTACCAAGTCATCGACGTAAACATCAAGGTTGACGCCGATCTGGTTGATAAAGGCATGGTCCATGAGGCGTTGGTAGGTTGCGCCCGCATTCTTGAGTCCGAAGGGCATTTTGGTGTAGCAGTATACCCCTCTAGCTGTTCTGAAGGCGGTTCGGTCTTCGTCTTCATAGGCCATTTGTATTTGATGATATCCTCGATATGCGTCGAGGAAGCATTTGTATTTGAATGGCACTAGAGAGTCTACCTTCAGATCAATTTCTGGTAGGGGGTAGTGATCTTTGGGACATGCTTTGTTGAGGTCTTTGTAGTCGACGCACATGCGCCAAGACCCATTCTTCTTGAGGACAATGACAGGGTTGGCTACCCAGGTTTGGTGGTTGCATTTTCTGATGATGCCTGCTTCGAGTAGGTCATCGACTTGTTCGTTCATGGCTTTGACCCTGTCGGGGCCCAGTGGTCGTTTTTTCTGGGCTACTGGTCACGCGTCCTTGTATGTGTTGAGGCGATGCTCGGCTATGTGTCTTGGGACGCCGACCATATCTGATGATTGCCAGGCGAAGATGTCTTCGTTCACCACCAATAGCTGTTTTAGGTGTATTCTCACTTGGGGGGACAGAGTCGGCCCCAAGGTAATGGTTTGTTCGAGGAAAGCCGGGTTGAGAACCCATTCTTCTTCCCTTGGTGAGGTTGGCGCTGGCGGCGCAGTGTCTTCAATCGGCTCAGTTGTCATGAGGCATTCTTGGTTGCCTCGGATGTATGCAATCCCCGTGGGTGTTGGAAAACCCATGGTTTGGTGAGGAGTTGATGCGGTAGAGTTGAAGTTTGCCAGACCTTGTCTGCCCAGCAGTATGTCATATGAGGAGCTGGCCGGGATGACGTGAAAGGTGCAAATTTCTGAGCGGGTATGTGTCCCGTTATCAAGTGTGACTGTAAAGTCAAACTTACCAATGGGGTGGATTACCTCGTTGAAGAAACCTGCAATGGGTGCATCTGGTTGCAGGCGTGCTTTGTCTTCATCGTCAAGTTGATCGAAGCACTGTTGGTACATGATGTCGAAGCTGCTTCCGCCGTCGCACATCATCTTGTAAGTTCGGTAATGTTCGAACAGTGCTGTGATGGTGAGTGGGGTTGTTGATTTTGCACCCCCTGGTATTATTGGGAGGAAGACTTGAGCCTCCCTCCAATTTCCGACTTGCGGCGTGTTCTCCATGTCAGAGAAGTTTGTACACGTGGCGCCCATTAAGTGGACGTTGATAGTCGGCGGACACGCGGCGCCCGCCTATTGGTAGACCGATGGCGGTGGGTAGTCATACCATTCTTGGACTTCGAGACAGGTTGAGAAAGTCTGCTTGTCAGGAAGATATCTTGGCTGAGAGGCCGCCACGTCGTCGTCCTTTCTGCATGTCAGACTGAGAGCAGTCTCTGGTTGAAGAGGAACTCTGACGGGCCGCCTGCTGTGTCAAAGATATTTCGTCTGGGGCAGGGGTGAGTCCCAAGGCTGCCCCAAAAGGTATCTTTCAGTTGTGTTGGCGAAGCTTCCTTTGGCTTGTTGGGGAAGCTTCGGAGCATGTTGAGTCCGTTGACGTAAAACGGGCGGACGATGTTGCGCCTGGCGTCGGTTGGGCGCCAGGGTGTATCGCCGACGTAAAACGGGCGGGTAGTGCTGCTTCTGGCGTCCGTTGGAGGCCAGCTGTATCGCCAACGTAGAACGGGTGAGTGGACGCCAAACGTTCCGCTGACGTAAAACGGACGGATGGACGCTAAACGATCTGCTGACGTAAAACGGGCGGATGGACGCCAGGCGATGCCGGTTCTAATTGGGCGATGATATGGTATTTATAGTGTTTTTGATACCATATTCCTTCACTCTTGTATTGTGTCTTTGTTTGTTAAAAAATGTTTTTTTTATATGTAAAATCATTATTACCCTTTGTTTCGTTAAGAGTTCGCCATTAGGGTATTCATAAACACTTCATTCATATTAATACAAGATCTTATTATTACCTTATACAAAGCAAATGATTACCTCGTACACCACAAAGTTTGCTTTGTTGTCTCGCATCATTTTCCTGATTAGCCGATATAGTGTACCAATTTATTTGATTGTATACCGGATATACTTTAATTTATTTTTTTTACATACGTATATATATATGTGATATATCAATTATTAGCATACACATTTTTTGTCATCTTTGCATTTGAGTACTTTTTACACATTTAGGTATTTTATTTATATACATTGTCTTATTTGATATATTTTATAGTGATAGTGATCAATGTAATCAATTAATAGTTACCAAATAGATAGCCGGCTAGTTTTTGGTCAGGTATACCCAACATTTTTAAATTAACGGGTCTACCCAAAACTCCTCAGGTATACCCAATGGGTAATTACCCGATAGAAAACCGATGGGTTTAACACGAGTTTAGAACAAAATTACCTAATCAGGTTTGAGGTTTGAGTTACCTATACCCATCCCAAATCCAACCCACGTCAAACACCCACACCCACTTTTTTCTTTCACTAAACTTGTTGGTTAATTATCTCACCTGTCTATCCATTATACTACTCATGAAACTCAAACAATGACATTTATGTATCATTGATTAACATTTTATTTATTTATATTTTTTTTTTTGAATAGGCAACTAAATACCATCTGACCTGCCACAAGGGTAGCACTAATAAATGGCGGTTCACTGAAAGCCCAATTCCACTAGGCCACTAATTCGAGGAAAACTCGCCCAAAGGCCCACTACGTTAATAACCCCTTTGGATCGGATTCGAATTTGAGATCAAATGGCCTCAAGCTCTTATCTTCATTTTCCCATGCCACTCCGCCAAATGGTGAGGACGCTTTATTTTGTAACAAATATTTAAACAAAGAGTCCTGCCACGTAGCTAGGCATAGCGGCGCGAAACACCATCCCTTCACCGTGAAAGGGTCGTTGCCTTTCATCTCGTGAGCTTTTACATAGGGCTGTGTGACTTTTTCGTCCCGATTTCGCTATTTTAACTACATGTATGATGATGGTTTTAAAACCATGGTTCATAATTAAATACTAGTGGGGAGCTCGTGAGATGTAGCGGGTGGACAATCTACAAGTATAAGTATAATTGTGTAGTTGATAATTTGACGGAATGCGCTAAGATATAATTAATCTAAATCAAATATTTTGAACATATTTATAGAAAAACATTTTGAAACATTAACCAAAAAATTCGATGAAATGCATAAACTATGACAATAGTAAATATAACAATATTACATTATAAAGAGATAACTCTGTAATTCATACATTAATGACGAGTCGTATATCTAACGATAAGCTCTCTCCGCTTAAACGTCACAAAACACCACAGTTTATCGTATTTTTAAGTATGTTAATCTAGAGATATTTGTTTAGTTGATCTATCTTATTGTGCTAATTTGTAGAAACTATGGGCCATTTAATTCGTTTAATAATAATCATGTGTGTAATGTATTGTGTGTCTGTAAGATGTGTGTGAGTATATGGATGTGTATGTGTATGTATGAAGATTTGATTTTTAGGTTTACTTAAAAATAACTATAGGTATAATTAAAATATCTCTGAAAATAATGATGAACCAAAAAATAAAACAACATAAAGGACAAAAAATGTATACATTACGAGAAGAGTAAATTCTAGATGATGAAATACCAGTTTGTAAAAATCAAAACAATAATCAGGTTTTTATTCATTATATATAATTATTATTATTTCTTGTTGACTTAACGAATCCCTTAAAAGCCTTCGAATTTTAGATTGTATTAAATCCCAACTCAATAGTGTTAAATCTTTAATTTTGGTCAATATTTTATTTTATACAATAAGTGGCAAATAAACAACAACAAGATGACAGTTCTTAAAAATCATTACAAATATGTTTGGTAAAATATGTGAATGCCAATCACTTGAAATTAAAAAGAACAAAATCAATTCAAGCCCTGAAGAATATAGTAAATATATAGATCCACAAAAATATAAATTGACACAAAATTTAAATATAAAACGTCCTTAATATGCAATACAACTAATTAAGGGGATACATTATTTTGATTAAGAGTTACTTGAGGCGAGGCTATCTTCTGAAATCCTATTAATAGTTAACAATCACAATCAGCCTACAACACCCTTTTTAGCATATCATGGTCATAAAAATATTGAAAGACTAAAATAAAACCAGAACACCTTTTATTCACAGACGGATGTTGTTGTTGTGGCGAATAAACTGCAACATGGTCGGCGACGTTGATCGGGAGATGAAGTTGTATGGATATTTTTGAGATATGATTCGTCGAGCAGGAATCGGTGGGCGACTATTTATAAGTTCTTGATGTCTAAAACTTCTAAGCAGAAATGCAATCAAGAGAACATGTTTCCATATTAACAAATTGATACGTGTGCAGACTGAGAGATGTAAGAGATATATACGACTACTTGAGGGTTAGGTTAAGATGGTATATATTTTGAAGTTATTAAGACTAATAACTTGCATTAGTAATGACATTAAAAAGCTAGTTATTCAGCCGGTTATATTTGTTTTGTCTTAACCTTTAACATGGATTTGTAACAACTTTTTACTAACCAAAAGTCATGAATTAACCTTTCATTACTGTTACACGTATGAAAATTTAAATAAAATTAAAGACGATTTAATCATGATGTATAAAGAAAAAGAGAGCTTTTATTTTTGTTATTAGCTAATATTCATTTTCATATGTGTTGATATTTTTATGGCTCAGTTTTAAATAATAATTACAATTTTTGCAAAGATCAAGTAATCAAATGTTTTATATCATATATATTTAATTTTATTTTTTAATTTGATTATTAAACTTGGTGAACAAAAGTTCTGGTTTTTATGTCATTAAATAACAATATACTTGGTAAACAAATGTGTTATGTCAATATTATTAAGTTTAATATTTTGTAACTACTTTTACTAACCAAAAGTCATGAGTTAACTTTCATTATTTTTACACCTATTGAAATTTAAATAAAAGCTATTTTGTTTTAGTGAAATTTAACAAATCTAATTATTAGAGTTGAAAGACAATTGACATCATGAAGAAAGACAATGTTACCCTTTTACTAAGCTGCTTGAGTATTGTACCATAAGCATAAGATATTGTAATTACTTAAATTTTGTAGTCATCCTTCCCTCATGCTTTATAATATAGTATAGATACTAAAAACAATACAGTTTTATTAACACATAGTTACATTTTCCACATTAATATATACTAGTCCATCTTTATATACACACAAACACCAGTGGCTGGAGTTTAGGGGCTAAGGTTCCGGCACTATGCACAAATATTCGCTAGAAAATGACAAGAACCGACATTAACCTATAGAAAACCAGATATGGGGTTTTGCTTAACCATGGATCGTTGTGAGCAGCGAATTTGACCATAGTGACTGTGACAGGTGATCTAAGCGGGAGTAGGTATCTAGACATATGTTGTGCAGGTGGTGAGTTTGTTGTAGAGAAAAAGAGAGATATAGAGAGAAAGAAAAATAGTTCGGTGTTGATGAAGTCGAAAAAGGATGTGGCAACGTTGGAGACGGTGGCGGAGAGGTCAGAGAGATGGTAGGTAGTGTTTGGACCGTGTCAAGATCATGTAGATGTTGGTCTATAGAGAGAGTTATTGAGACGGTGAGAGAATGTCACTTTGCACTATTTAATTTTGTTATATTAGTAGGGTGTTGATCAGTTTTGATTGTAAATAATGAAAAACATAATAATACATGAGAGATTCGTGAGACCCGTCATTGATCCTGAGAGAGTAGAGGTTGACATGAATGTCAAGATGATTTGGTTCCCTTTAGGGTATGCAGTTATGCTGGATTTAGGATTCTTAGGTGATGAATCGGTTTAGAGATAGGGAGGGCCAAAAACTTTAGGATGTGTTATGATAATAAGTTGTGTAACCCTTATTCCCTAGTAAGCTCTCACTTTTATACATACCCAGGGGACACCCTACAAGGTCATCTAATGACAAGTCTGCCCATCAAAGACTCATCTATCGATAAATATACAAACGTCACGTATATTTATTCCAACATAGGGAACTCATGTGTTGCAGCGAGTTGACAATACACAGAGGGAACATATATGATACGCATAATGGTTCTAACCCTCGGTTCTAAACAGTTGGTTTCGTGGTTCACGCAGGTCAAATACGTTTATTGCTTACCCCTAGAGCCCCAAACAATGGCTTTGGAAAAAAGTGATTTGTAGATTTATGAAATTATATATTATGTGTGCTGAACGTTTTGATTATAATGCCGCTGTTGCATATTGTTTACAAGCTCCTCTTGTAGCCCAATAGGCTTTGAAAAAGGCCTTGGATTTTTACTTCACTTTGGGCACTTAAATTGGTCCCCCCCCCCCCCCCCCCCGCCCCCCCCCCCCCAAGGCACATAGTAAATAGAGTAGGCGCTACAGGTGGGATTTTTGTCGATGTGGAGAGGTGGCACTATTTGATACCATCACTACTAGAAAAAAGCCCTTTCTTGACACGCATTGCGTGTCAAGAAAGGGGTCTGATGACAGGGAAAAGAATGTCAAGGATGGCGGTGTCATAAATTTAACATGACATATTTTCGCGTGTCATCTGTTTATGACACACATTTATGACAGCATTTATTGACACGCGTTATGACACTTTTTAATGACACATTTTTATGACAGTTTTTAACGACACATTTTATGACAGAATTTTATGACGTTCTTTGCGTGTCATAATTTCTTAATTTAAAAAAAATTCCTGTAAAATTACATATTTACCCTCCTGGATTTATTGCCATTTTATTATATGCAAAATAATTAGCAAACTAATAACAAAAGCATCATTTCATTATATAATCCATATTTATCTAATTACAAACTAATCCGAGACAACGTTTAACGTTTACAAAAATATATTATATCGACATTACATTGCCTTCAAACAAGTTTCGATCATTTGAAAATAAATGTCGCGGCGTAGCCTAACCATTCTTCGCGTACGACATCCATGTCCTCATCCCCGTAATGATCCGCTCCTCCCCCAACCTGATACAACAATAAAATTAATACATTAGTCGAGGCCGGCCAATTATTTTACATAAATCATAATGAATCGCTACGTTTATTTTGCCTTAACTTACAATGCCCAAAACATTTTGTGTTACAAGTCAATGTGGAATTAAGAATATCATCACATTGATCAGATGACGGTTCAATAGCAAAGTGCACATTGATCAGCCAAAAACAAACATTAATTGATGTTCACACTCAGTGAAGTCCACAAACATTTGTCTGTATCTATCCACAAGTTCATTAACCTACAAATGAAACCTGCAGCAAGTCCACAAACAAACAACTATAGATAGAAAAACAATAATTGATGTAAAACTGTTATACAAGATTAGTGATCCTCCATATGAGCATGATTCCAAAGAGAATAAAGTTTAAGCATAAAGTTTACATTTCCATGTAAAGCCTTCTACAGTATCACAGCCAGATAATAAACAGATTGGTGAATGAATTATAAATGATGACAAAACATCTTATTAAAGTATGAGTGCACAACAAAAAAATAATACTCCAAACTATATGGTTTTTGTCAACTGTATCACATGTTAATTTATCAATCATTATCAAATTCTTTGTACTTATTGTAGTTTTTCAGCATCGATTCTAGTTTATTATTACTATTACCCACCAAACGATCAAGCTTAACAGTTAAAAGAATCATTTTTGTTGCAGAAATATATAAGAAAACCAACTGCAGCAAAAGGATGTACAACTGTACAAGATTATTGAAGTCCACTAATATAAGCCAAATACTTAAGCCTTACCTCTCAAAACACATCCATACCAATAGACGATCCTGCCACTACTTCGATTACTGTGTCTTTGTTAGTCTGTCGGTTGCTTCTGTCGTTCTGTGTACTAAACCACTAAGAAAATGTCGTCTCTTTTTAACTGTACGCAACAGTTAGGACATAGGACAAACTAAACACTCAATATACAAGTGGTTAACATAATTCCAGTAATACCTACACAAGTAGTGACATAATTAAAGTTTCAAATAATACCCCATTACACGAAGTTTACTTTCAATTTCTGATTATGGTAAATTTGTGGAATAAATATAAGAAACAATTCAAGGGGTGCAAACGAGCCGAGCTACTCGCGAGCTACTCGAGCTCGGCTCGAAAAAGCTCGAAACGACCCGAGCCTAAACGAGCTCGAGCGCGAGCCCGAGCCTAAAAACCAAGCTCGTTTAGTAAACGAGCCCGAGCTTGAGCTTTGTTTATCGAGCTCGATCCGGCTCGCAAGCCTTAACGAGCCCACTATTTATATAAATTTTAATTAATATATTAAATATGTATTTAAATATAATAATTAATATTTATAAAACTATGAATAAATAACCAATTTATATATAAAATAAGTATTACAATTAATATAAATTAATTAGTACATAATAAACGAACCGAGCTCGAGCTTGGAAACCTACCTTCGGGCCGAGCTCGAGCTTTCAAAACTTAAACGAGCCCGAGCTCGAGCCTGGTTGAGCTCGGGCTCAGCTCGTTTGCACCCCTTCGTGAAACCAAATGGCACCTGACTAAAAATATCATTATCCAGAATGTTGGGATGAATATCATGAATCTACCTTATAATCTCGTGTGTTGACTAACCACTTATTATCAGATTACCAAAGACAAGTGACTTAATATACATTTACAGTAACACAATCAACCAATGACTAGTAGACCAACAAAACAATTAACTGAAATTACAAAATCAAACTTGATTAATTACTTGCTTTAGTAATAATAAAGAAGATGGAGTTTTACCTTGGTCAACTATACTCAACAAAATCAAATAACTTGTCAACACCTCTCTACATGCTATTAACTGACAGATATTCATGAGTATAACTAACAATAGCATACCTGTGGTAGAACAGACGCCGGCCTCAAATTCGCGAAAACTTTAAGACCTGCTCGAAGCTGAAGCAATCCGGTCTCTGGCTTCAAATGCTTCTCATTTTCATCCCACTTATACCTTCAAAATATTAAACGAATTAGTAAAAAGATGAATTATAACAGAAATGTAAATCCAATGCAGCTCCTCCCATTGGCATATCCTTAAACTTAAACTCAATCCCTAAATAATAATAAAAACACAGTTTTTGAAACACTTAAATTCAATTAGTAAAAATGAATTATAACAGAAATATAAATAATAATAATAATAATAATATGTACCTTCGAGGGACGCAGCAAGATTGAGGACGTTTTTAGTGACGGGGATGACTTCAGGGCCGATACCATCAACAGAGAGGAGAGTAATGTTGAAGGTGGTGTATTTAGGGATGGAAGTTGTGTGATGATCGACGGTCAGGGCTAGGGTTATTAGAGATTTGGGAATTTTTGTGAGAGGATATGAGAGAGAGAGATATGAGGAAGGATTTGGGAAAAGTAGTGATATGAGAGAGAGGTTTGAGAATATTATTGTGTGTATCGGGATGTGTTCCTTATTGGAGGGAATTTAAATTTTCAGGACACAAAACCTTGACACACCACTTTTGAAACTGTCATGTTTTTTATTTCTTGACATAAAATTATTGACACGCAAAGATATGTGTCATGAATTGATCACATTTCATCAAATATGACATTTTTTTCATGACATACATTTTTGCATGTCATTAAATTGATGTGTGTCATAAAAAAAAATGTCATTAAAAGGTCTTTTTCTAGTAGTGCATGCAGTCTAACTGAAGCTTTAACTAACAGTGCTTACGTATGAAACTGGCTGTACTCTTATTTTCTTTTCAACTGGCTGTATTCTTATTTTCATTTCGAATAGGCCTACATAATTAATCTAACAACCACAACTTTTTGCATTATGGATAACACATAAGGCTTAGTAACTGTGAGTCAATGGTCAATTTGGATGCATCTATATGTGCTCCATTGCCAGTCAATCCTCCTTGTCCCACTTGTAGAACTTAAGTTGCATTATTTTGGAGTATAGATCACTCTCAATATATCTCGACTTTGTAATAACTTTCTAAATTTTTAAAACTCCAAAAATATCATAGACTTGTAACCTAAACGAACACAAACGAATAAAAATATATTTCTCGACTTTGTAATAACGGCTAACATGTTTAAGGTTGCTTAACAAAAGAGAATAAATAATAAAAATAAAGTAAAGTTTAACTAAACGAACACAAACGAACAAAAATAAACGAATGAAATAAACAAACATAAATGAACAAACATAAATGAATGAACATAAACGAATGTTCATGAACACAAATGAACGAACAAAACGTGTGTTCATGCTCGTTCGTTTAATTAAACGAACAAAAATTGTGTTTGCGTTCGTTCTTTTATTTAAATAAACGAACATAAACGAACTTCCCGCCGAACAGTTCATGAACGTTCGGTTCGTTTACAAGCCTAGGGCCGGCCACCTCATCCACATGCGGCTAACACCGCCCCAACCGTGTTGGGGCCGGCCAAATCGTCCACTTTCGGACGTTTGAGACGGGGCAAGCCATTGGTTGATCGATGGTGGTGGGGCCTTGCTAACGGTCATATGACCGTTTAAGAATAAAAAAAAAACATTTTCTATTTAAATAATTCATTCCTCCAACATTTTAACAAATAAAACACACACAGCTACAAATCTCTCTCAAATGTTTACATCTTTTCTCTCAACCTCTACAAAAAATTTTAAAGTTTTTATAAAAATTACCACACAATGTCGAATGCTAATTCTTTTGCTTCGTCATCTTCATCGTCCACTGAGGAAAACCAATTTTTTATAAATATTGTGGCGATGGCGGCGCAAATCATTCAAGATGTGGAACAAGAAGTCTCAAGTGCACCACGAACTAGGAAAACGGCAATAAACAGAGACCGGGAAGGTAACATTTTTTTTTAAATTATTGAAAGTTTCATTTTTTTGTTTAATTATTATATACATATACATTATACATTTATGTTTTAGTTCTTTAATTTTACATACATTTAGTTTTTTTTTAATTATACGTGTAGATGCCCACGAAAGATTAATGCATGATTATTTTGGCGAGCGACCGTTGTACTCGGATGTTACTTTTTAGTGCCGGTTTAGAATTAGTCGACGATTATTTTTACGTATAACCGACGACTTATCGAGTTGTGACCCATTTTTTACATGTCGATACGATGCTAGAGGCAAGAGGGGTTTCACAACTATTCAAAAATGCACAACTACATTACGCCAACTAGCTTACGGGACGGCAGCCGATAGTTAGGATGAATATTTAAAGATGTATGATAGAACTGCACGGGAATGTTTGTACAAGTTTTGCAAGCGTGTTGTGAAGATCTACAACAAAGTATATGTAACATTCGTACTTTTTGCATTTTCAATTCTAGTCCATGTACTCTTGTAATTTTCCATTTTATCCCCTTGTAATCTCGAGCTTATGCCCAATGGAAAACTTTTTGTCAAATACACTTCTTCATAATCAACAACAACAACAACCTTACCCAGTAAATCCCACAATTAGCGAAGCTAAGAGTAGGGTCTGGGAAGGGTGAGATGTAGGCAAACCTTTCCCCTATCCTGGCGGATAGAGAGGTTGCTTCCTGAGAGACCCCGGCTCCATAACTCACAAACGACAAGCAAACAACACTAAAAAGGTAATAAAGGGATACTGAATTTAGAGAAACACTGAAAGCGTCATGTAGTAAACAGAGGTATAAATGCCATCAAAAACAACATACACCTAAACACCCAAATACAAACCACACTTCTTCATAATCAATTATGCATATTCAATTTAATACAATCATGTTGCATTTTTACGCTTAAAAATCGAATTCTAACACTAATCCGAAGCATAAACGAACCCATACAAGCTAGGAATCAAGCCCAATCCAAAAACATGTCAAAATGGACTTAAATCTTAAGTTTTAACCAAAAAACACGTCCAAAACCAAGTCTGTTGGGCCAAGCCTAACCAAAAAACACTTTTGGGCTAAAACCCCTAGTCACGGCACGTGGAGGGGAACTGACCACCCTGTCGCGTGACACGACGGCCTGCTGGAACAGCAACAACTTTTTTTATTTCGTTTTTGAATGCAACTCCCACCTAATTCACTCCCATCCACCTCTTAACTCTCATAATGACCCAACCACCTTACCCCAACTACATATACCCCCCTCCTTCACTCCCTAACCCTTTTTTCATTCCAAATCACTCCCAAACTCTCTCTAATCTCCAAGTTATCAAGCAAACTTTATGCTCAGAATTAGTGAGTTCCAAGGCCTTAATCTTCACTTTTCTTCCACTATCTTCACATCTCCTCTTCTTCTAACCCCTTGGGGAAAACTCTAGGACATTGCTCTTATTTTCCAAGGCAAATAAGCATGAGTGGGACACCAATTTGAGGCCTCAAAGGTGGTTATAAACAACTTAATGTTGGATGGACTTATGTTATGGTTAATGGTTGACAAAGGAAAGCCAAGGCTCATCCAAACTAAGTCACCACACTTTACTTTAATTTCCTAGTTATACTATGTAATACTAATATATACTTTCAAAACCTTCAACCTACAAATATTAATCTAATAACTTGAAAGGTTTGTGATACATCCCTACCTTACCAAACTCTTGACCCTTCTTGTAATTCGGATTTATTTCATACAAGAATGGGAAAATTCCTTGTCTAAGACCCATGCTTGATCCATAAGCAAAGTGGTCATGACACAAAACTCTTTAAGATGGATTCACATTCCTAACTTAGTTTTGTGCTTGGTTACTAACTCTAACTCTTGACCATCCGAATCACCTTAATGGTGGTTTGTGTTTTGGTTCGCCTTAAAGGCAATGCATGACTTCCTTGAACTTATGAATCATTCATCTGAATCTAAAATCCATTCCTTTTCAACTCTAGAATAACCAGAGCTAAATCTTTTCCTCCCAAGACTCTTAACGGACTCTAACTAAACGCACCCTAAGGTGAGTTCATACTTATCCCTTTTTTCTTTTTATAACTTTTGGGGCTCAACATCTATCTTATGCAAATACACTAAATGCTTTCATACACACATGCTCAATCTATCAAACATGTCTATATGCCATTTCCATGCTAGAAATCAAATTCCAAGATACAAAAGCCTTAGCATAAAACCCGCCTTAACATGTATAGCACTATAGGAGTAACACACCGCCCTTTTTTGGTCATTGTTAAGTTTTAACGGCCTATCACGTTAGTGGTAGGATATGCAGTGGTAACAAGGGATTGATTATGCCTTTTGTATGATTTTGTATGCGCAAACTATAGCATGATAATTCGAGTAAAACATTTTATTATTACGTATGTATTAAAAAACTAGTATGCTTACCAATGCTTTATGTGTTGACAATATATTTTATACATGTTGCAGGAAATGTTTGATGCGTTGATTCAAGAAACTCATTAGACCGTCCGGAGTGGGGCCGGGAAGGGGGGGGACACCGCCGCCGGTAAGGCGTGAGGGGGGCGGGGGGCAACTCACCGGCGTGGGGCACAACTTTTGGGACACGTGGCGCTTTGAGATTGGGTAGGGTTTATATATATAAAAAATCATATAGTTTTATTTTTGTTTTGGCCGGTTATTAGTAAAAAAATTAAATATAAAAAATTAAATAAAAAAACATTACATAATTAAATTACTAAATAACCATTACATAATTACTTAAACAACCATTACATAATCCTAATTCCTAAATTACTTATTTAAACATAAATAAATCCTAAATTACTTATTAAACACTAGATAATTCCTAAATTACTTATTTAATCCTAATTTTCTCCACTATGGAGAGTAGTTGTCCCAGTCCTCGAGTGTGTAGTACTCGGGGGACACGGAACATGAGCTATCCCGTCCATCGGATCTCGCATCCGAGGGGAAATAGCAGTACTCACGAGGAGGGGAAGGAAGGCTCCAGAGGCGTTCCTCCTCCTCAATTTACCTGAGGGCTTCCAAGTCCTCCTCAGTTGGGGTAGTCTCGTGGTAGGGGGTGGGGTGGGGATAGCAGCAGCAGTCTGGTGGTGGGGGTGGGGATAGCAACAGTCTGGTGGGGGTGGGGATAGCAACAGTCTGGTGGGGGTGTCACTCCCCCCCCCCCCCCCCCCCTCTTCCCCCCCTTCCACTCCCCACAATTATCCCCCCCCCCCCCACAAGGGTGCCACATGGCGCTTCATCCCCTTCCTTCCCCACCACTCCGGATAGTCTTAGGGTGGACTTAGATATTCACGCCTTAAATTTTGATTATTATGAATGTTGTAAGTTCTATTTGAACAATATGTACTACTTTGCCTTTATGTTATGAAATGGAACCGTTTAAATTATATTATCGCAAATCTAGTGTCATGAAATCTTTGAACAATCCATTACAAGTCGCGGCTCGATGTATTCCGCCATCGGTTGGGGTGTGACAGTATATTTGCAAAAACTAACAAGGAGTGGCATCCAAAAAATATATCAACACCATACCGATAGACATTGTTTTCCAGGAATGCTTGGAACTATTGAGTGCATGCGTTGGCCATGGCGGAATCGTCCAACAACATGGCGGGGAATGTTCACTGGTGGTCAACACGGACATCCTACAATCATCATAGAGGCTGCTTGTTCCCAGGATTTGTGGATTTGGCATGCATTTTTTGGAGTTCCCGGTTCGAACAATGACATTAACGTCATCAACCAGTCACTAATTTTCGTAGATGTTGTGAAAGGGACCGGTCCAGACACTAGCTTCACAGTATCAGGTGTGCAATACCCACACAGGTATTATCTTGTTGATGTAATCTACCCGAAATACTCTACAATAGTTAAAACCATTACAGACCCGGATGACGAAAAAAGAAAGAAATTTGCCAAGTATCGAGAAGCGGCGAGAAAGGACATCGAACGTTGTTTTGGTTTTATACAATCAAAGTGGCATATCGAAGACGAAGGAAGGGCCATTTTTGGTATTGTATGTATGCTTGTGGGCACCAAAAAACCTGCGGTACCAAGAATGTGGGCACCAAAAAACTTGTGGTATTGTATGTATGCTTGTATTATCTTGCACAACATGCATATCAAAGACGAAGAAAGAGCCATTTGTGATTTTCATGAAAACGAGCTCGGGGAGAATAGTGTTAAGGTTAGTCTGGCTTAGCAAGAACTTAACGAATTTTCATTACGCAATGAGCACAAACACGTACATCTATAATCGGATTTGGTCGATTATATTTGGGGAAACATGGAAAACTAGACATGGTATTTATTTTAATTATTTACTTATTTTTATTTGTTAGGGTTTTTTTAGGCGTAATTTAATTTTTATTTGTAACCTTTTTATTACCTTATTTTTAATATTATGTTATCTATATTATTCTATCTATACTATATTACAAAGCATGAGGGAAGGATTCCAACATAATTTAAGTAATTACAATATATAATGCATATGGTATAATACCCTAATGAAGTCAGTAAGGGAAAAAATAGTATTTTTACCTAAGTATTATTAAATTGATCTAATTATCAACTTAATTTTAAGATGCTTAACACTATAAAACAATCAAAGCATACCAAAGGTTTCATTTCAATCAATATGCCATAAATCCAATTGATTGAAATTGAAGCTCCTATCATTACTATATTAGTAAACGAAATTCACCATTTCACTTAACATCAACTCTTTCATATGCTGTTGTGCGAGTTAGATAGGGAAAGGAGCCAATCAGGTTATAAGTTTTATTCTTGCATCTCCATTTTAGATGGGTTTTGAAAAGAATTCTTGTATTGCTTTAACTTATTTTGATAGTTGGATTAAGTGGTTTGATTAGGATTTTAAATGTTGGTTTTATTCAGGCGATTATGAGCTGATTATATTTTAGGGTTTTGATCTTAGTCAATTACGCTATTACCAGGTAATTTTAAATTGATGGACTGAATGTTTTTTCCCTATATTCATCGGGTGTTTTTGAAATTCTAAGTGTTTGTTTCTCTTCAATAATCATTTAGTAAATAATCATTCTTGTAGTTACAAAAATTTATATATGGGAGTTCAGTGCAATTTGACTCTGTTTTACTATGAAATCTATACTATATTATAAAACAACCAAAGCACCCCAAAGGTTTCATTTCAATCAATATGCCATAAATCCAATTGATTGAAACTGAAGCTCCTATCATTACTATATTAGTAAACGAAATTCACCATTTCACTCAACATAAACTCTTTCATGTGATGTTGTGCAAGTTATAAGTGGAAAGGAGCCAATCAGGTTATAAGTTTTATTCTTGCATCTCCATTTTAGATGAATTTTGAAAAGAATTCTTACATTGATTTAACTTATTTTGATTGTTGGATTAAGTGGTTTGATTAGGATTTTAAATGTTGGTTTTATTTAGGCGATTATGAGCTGATTATATTTTAGGGTTTGTTCTTAGTCAATTATGCTATTTCCAAGTAATTTTAAATCGATGGACGGGATGTTTTTCCCTATTTTCATCAGGTGGTTTTGAAATTCTAAGTCTTCGTTTCTCTTCAATAATCCTTTACTGTAACAACCCGCAAAATTAAGGTAATTCCGTACTAATTAATTAAACGCGATTAACGTAATTAAACGTAATTATGTGCTGATTGTTTAACTGAGGCCTTAGAAAGATAGAAGTTCCCAAATAATGCATAGGAATGCATAAGCTTAATGACAAAGCATGATAGGATCGTGCGCAAGCAAATCTATCCGGTATGGACACTGGCGATTACCCGGTAAAAATTTAATAAGCGAAACGAACCCCGGACACCCGGAATATAAAATAAATAATATTTTCACAAAATATAATGAGTTTTGGAAACCCAAAGCCATACGTGAAAGCTTATTGTACAAATCTCCCGGAAACGAATAAAGTGCGCGTACCGCACCCGATACGCGCGTGACACGTAATTTCACCCGGCAAAAGCCGAAATAAATTATCAGTAATTTAACTGAGCAAAATTTAAGGAATATTAATGGTATTTTAATATTCGGGTGACACGCGGTTAAAAACCCAAGAATACCCGGACGGTACCCGAACCAAGTGACTTAAACATAATATTGGACAATATTTGGCAAAGTGGACCCCACCCACACCCTTTGGGGGCCGGCCTATGGCCCACATAAGTGGGTAAAACCTTTTTAATTTTCCCTTTAACTCTTCATCTCCTTAATAACCCAATTATTAGAACATAATCATATGAATGCATGGGATTTCATTGGCCAAGAAATTAACTAATCCCCTCCTCTCTCTCTCTCTTAAACTCGGCCAAACACCCTCATAATAATCTTCCAAAGATTTTTCCATATCTAGTATAATCTTCCATAATCCTTCCAAGATATTACACAATCCATTGAAGATACATGTAATCTTTGCAAGATTTGGGAAGGGATATTATAAACATTCTTGTGAAGCATACTTGAATCAACACAAAAACTTCTTCTTCTTCTCCTCCCTTGGCCGTAACATTGCACCCACCCACAAACATTGTTCTTTCAATTTTTGTATCTCCAAATCATCTCTAAATCTTCATCTCTCAAAACCCCATTGTGTGTTTCAAGAGCTTGGAGCTTAATCACTTGGAAGAACACACTAAACCCCACCCAAATCCAAGGTTTTTGTCTTCCCTAGCCTTGAGCTAGTAGTAAGTATTACCTTGTTTTATTGTTAGATGTTCATGTTTTGTGCTTTTGAAAGCAAGTTGTACATTGATGGGTAATAAAATGGATTCTACAGAAATAATGTGTTTTGTTAGATTAAAAATGGAAGAATAATAATAACATAAATGAATCTCGGATTTATATTAATAAATGTAATATTTGGAGAAAATGTGGTGAAATGAACATACACTTGAGTTAATGGGTGATTTGATCATGATTAATGAGAAGGACTTGAATGAGATGGAAGATGATTTTAATCATCATAAGATGATAAGTTAATGGCAAAAATAGATTAAAATGGGGTAGATAATCATAGGTGAGAAAGTTCCATATTCAAAGTCCACTCACTTGAATAAGTGAAAAATTGATATTTTGGATAAAAATATGGAACAAACATGTTAATAGCATCTAGGATGGATTATAAGATTATTAGAAGTGGAATGAAGTAAAAATAATCAAGCATTAAGAAAATGGGTCTTCAAAGTCCACTAAAATGGAAGAGAAATGCTAACCTTGCAAGATGAAATGAAAAATGCAACAAATATAAGTTAACGGACAAATATTAGAACTTGGAAAGTCAAGGGACTAAAATATGTATTTTAGAAACTTTTGTCCAAAAGTGCATTAACAAAGAGTTCGGTGTCAAAAGCATAAATAATAGATTTCCAAGAGTAGTCTTTGACAATCATGAGAAACTGATTTGTGTGTAATCTAAAGGAAGCATTTTTGTAAAAGATGGAAGTTTTATAAAAATAAAAGAAGTAACACAAGGATTTTATAAAAATAAGATTTTATAAAATACTAGTAAAGACTTGGGAAAACAGGTACAAAAATGGATACTTTTATATAAATGGGAATATAAAAGTATCGGAAACATTTTTGGGTTACAAGTTGGACAAGTTGGGCTAAACATACAAAGTATATTTTCCATAAAAACGCGCAATGGAAACAAATATGAAAAACGCTAACTAACGAACTTAGTTACATGAGCTAACGTAAACGGACATATGAGAAAAATGCCATTGCGGCAAGATGAAAATAAATATATATATATTTTAAGAGATAAAATATATATGACAAGGGTGAAACGTGCGTAACACTTTCCTAAGTGTAGAAAGAATATTCGAGGGAAAGGAAAAACACAACGTAACGAATTAAAAACGCTAAACGACACATGTAGTATCCACGCGATGGTATATGTACATATGCTCGTTTTCGACGAAATTCTAGTATATCTATTTGAATGGGAAAATAGATATGCGAGAAGAAAAACCGAGACGAGTAGGTGAAATATATCTACGAACGTGTGAATACAGACGAAATCCTAGTACATTTATTTAAATGGGAAAATAAATGTACGGTGTGGTGAGTCTAGTCGGGCGTTAAGAATATGTTACCTAACGACAAGAACTTAGCATATTTATTTGAATGGGAAAATAAATATGTGGCAAAGTGAGTCGGGACGGATGAAAGAAATCACATTATGTCGAGCGAAACGATCCTAAGTATAATTATTTAAATGGGAAAATAATTATACGTTGGTTAGAATCGTGTCGAGAATAATAGTGTACAAGTCACAAAGAATATTAATAAGAATAATATACGACTTACAAGGAAAGGGTAATCCATCGCCATTGAACCTAGGATACGAAACTATTAAACGGGAATTGGGATAAAGACGTGGTCGGGAAGTTAGGTGTACAACTTGCCAAGGCACATACACCATAGGTGTAGTGACTTATACGCCTAGAACATTTGTAGGTGCGGGATCACAAACTTTACTATTTTCTCCTTTGAGCCGAGCACAGTTACAGGTGAGTCTCACGGCCCCATTTCTAAACTATTTAACGTTTTTACGGGGAAAGATATGTTGGGATTTGTTTGACGGGTTGGACACTTGAGTTGTGATCGCCACTCGGGGTTGAGACCTCCCCACTATAATCATTAATTCAGGAAAGAGAAACCAAAGGAATATTTGGATAGTACTATTGGTGCCTGACAAGGCCCACCCCTAATCGATAGCGTCGATTATGCATCGGCGTATGCCTGGGGTGCACGTATTCTGAAATCAAGTCGTAGGAATACCGAGTAACGACTTGGGGCGGGGCATTATTAATTGTCTTGGTTTGGTTATAGGCTCAAGTAAATTGTAGGACTTTGCAACTCCTATAAATGTCATAACAAGGATATTACCACTTGATAAAGTTTTATTAAATCAAAACCTGTGAACTCACCAATATTTATATATTGACGATTTTCAAACATATCTTTCAGGTAATTGACTGATGAAGGTTAACATGGCAAGCAGGGTCGGGGGAATCTCCAAGTCGGGCGTTGGATGTCATGAAGGGGTCTCATCTCTCTATCCCAAGGACCTCGGGATATAGGGAGGAGCCTCCCTATTTATTTCAAAAACAATTTTAAGATTATGTACGAATAATTTGACATGATTTTCGGCATTGAATAAATGCCCGTTTGTTTAATTAATATTGTGGTTTGCATTAATCTTGGCTTAATCCTCTTGAACCGTCGCGCCACGTGTTTCCGCCATAGGCGTGGTGTGACATTTACGAAATAATCATTCTCGTAGTTACAAAAATTTTATATATGGGTTCAGTGCAATTTGACTGTGTCTTACTATGAAATCTATAATATATTATAAAGCATGAGGGAAGGATTCCAACATTATTTAAGTAACTACAACATATAATGCATATGGTACAATACCCTAATGAAGTTAGTAAGGGATAAAATAATATTTTTACCTAAGTATTATTAAATTGATCCAATTATCAACTTATTTTTAAGATGCTTAACACTATAAAACAACCAAAGCAGACCAAAGGTTTCATTTCAATCCATATGCCATAAATACAATTAATTGATATTGATGTTCCTATCATTATTATATTAGTAAACGAAATTCCGTTTCAGTCAACATCAACTCTTTCCTATGTTGTTATGCAATTTAGAAGTGGAAAGGAGCCGACCAGGTTATAAGTTTTATTCTTGCATCTCCATTTTAGAAGAGTTTTGAAAAGAATTCTTATATTGCTTTAACTTATTTTGATTGTTGGATTGAGTGGTTTAATTAGATTAGGACTTTACATGTTGGTTCTATTCAGACAATTATGAGTTGATTACATTTTAGGGTTTTGTTCTTAGTCAATTACGCTATTGCTAGGTAATTTTAAATTGATGGACAGAATGTTTTTTCCCCTATATTCATTAGGTGCTTTTAAAATTGTAAGTCTTCTTTTCTCTTCAATAATCCTTTAATAAATAATCATTCTCGTGGTTACAAAAATTTTATATATCGGGTTTCATTGCAATTTGACTCTGTCTTACTATGAACTAATAATATTCATTTTAAAAGAGCCACGACTGCATCCAAGCGTAGAGTTATAGGTCAAGTTCAAACAGAATCATCCTATGCACCCCTTAATCACTAACCTAAGTGTTGTGTTTCCCGCTGCATCGTGCGGGCACCCCACTAGTACTACATTATAAAGGAGGAGAGATGGCTAAAATAGTCACTTCATGTCAATTTTAAGATGGCACACAATAGGTCACAAGGTAAACGACTATCGTTTTGCCAAATCATTCCCTTTATGCCCCTATGTGCAACATTTGATTACAATTGTACAAAATTACAAATGACTAATGCAAGTCATCTCTATTATTATTTGCTTCACCTTTTGATTTTCTCATCTTTAATGAATTCAATTTTAGATTCAATGCCTCACCTTTTCCTTTTCTCATCTTCAATGATGAATTAAAATCAACATTCTTCAATTTAATCTCTAAAACCCCTCGTCCCATCGAATGATATTGTTCAACACTTGTAGTCTTGCACTATCGATTATTATGTTGGTAAGCGAACACTTGTAATCTTGTATATTCTTTATGTATATTTATTTATTTAGTTATTTAGTTTTTAAGCGTTTTGTTAGTTCTTATATATGTTTTTTTTCATTATTTTGTCTGTGTTTTCTTTTACATTCTTTTTATTTCAATTTCTGTAAATTGTGGTTTCATGTTTATCATTCAATTGAATTGTTTATTTTTTAGGATCAAATATGTTTTGTTTTGGTGACATCATGGCGCCTCATCAACCCATTTCCATGTACATACATATTTTAGTTTATGTTATATTCTCTAAAGTACACTTATTTTCTTCTACGGTTATAATGTGATATTTGCTTCCAACTGTCATTTTCATTTTACCACATGGTTTACAATAAGGAGAAAGAAGCAAATCCCATCTTATTGACATTTGATAGTGATGTGCGTGAAAGATTTATATTGTAATCTATCATGTCAAGGTGCATAAGCACACTCATAAGAGCTAGAAACTGTGTCTTTCAGTTAACTACTCATATGGTGCGTTGAGCTGACCTTGAGCACCGCACCCTTGGCACGCACCTTTGACAACTTTGATTATAATTGGTGCTCACAGTCATGCATTCCTATGTCATCATTTGAGTATAAATTTGAAGTTTTGTTGATTTCACTTGAAATTTTAAAAATAAATTACAAATTTTTCTCAATTTACTTTGAATGATAACATTAGAGCTTTAATGGCAATTTTCATTTTCTATATATCCTAACATTATTAGGGTATGGCAAAATAATCCGAGCCTGATGGGAAGTTTGAAATATCACACCTGTATATCGCATTGGCATGTTCGATGGGAAGTTCGGTTGGGAAAATTGTGACTGTGTATCGCATAAGTGTGTTCGATAGGAAGTTTGGTTGGGCCAATTCATGGGAAAAATAATCTTTGTTGTGTTAAGAAAAACATTACAAACAAAGAATAAGATTACAACTACGACTCACATATGTAAATAAAAGAAGAAACATAAATGATCAAATAAGACATCTTACAATCAATTACATCGCAATTGTAAATACTCGAGGTTGTTTTTTAAATTTGGGTTCGAGAGTTCTGTGAAAAAACTAACCTCTTCTAATTTGGAACTAATGCTTTAATGATTTTGATACTTATTTGACATCTTTGTGTTTTTTAATTTACAAGTATGTGTATGGGATCTTTATGACACTAAAGTTGAATTTGCCAAGTAAAATTTGTTTCCTAGAAGGATTTTCCTCTTAAATTCTGGTGTTGCTTTAATTGATCAATGATTGTGTGTGTATATAAGCAAGAGGAGGACTTGCTTAAGAAGCGTTAATAACTACGCTCCCCATATCATTTTCTAAGAACTTTATACAATAAGTCGACCAATACGAACCAAACTTTCAGGAAGTAATGGAAGCTTCACTTCCTTAGATGAGACATTCAAACTGAATGTAAAGTTGGGAGATAAAAAGGACATTGCTGTGACAGGAAAAGGAGAGGTTAAAATCGCACTCAACAATGGTCAGTACAAACTCTTATCTGATGTTTATTATGCACCTGCTTTAGAATATAACTTGTTGAGTGTGGGTCAGCTGATGCGTAAAGGATATGCATTATACTTTGAAGATGAATCATGTACCATCTTAAACAAGGCTACTGGTATTATTCTAATGAAAGTAGATATAGCCAAAAATAATATGTTTTTGCTAGATGTCTCAAAAACCAGTGATGTTAGTAGAAACAAAGATAAGGAAGCTGTTCTATGGCATCAAAGATTTGGTCATCTCAGTTATAAAGGTCTACAACAACTCAATGAGAAGAGCATGGTGTATGGTCTGCCCAAGATTAGATCAATTGAGGAGTGTGAAGATTGTATCATGGGGAAGCAAACAAGACCTACATTTCAGACTAGAACTGGGAAGGTACTCAAGAAACTGGAACTTGTTCATTCAGATGTGTGTGGGCCATTTCAAGTAAGAAGCCTTGGTGGTAGCAGGTACTTTGTTTTATTTATTGATGATCTTTCACGAATGTGTTGGATATACTTTCTTGAAAGAAAATGTGAAGTATTGAGTAAATTCAAAGTTTTTAAAGCTTTGGTTGAAAAACAAAGTGGGTGTTATATAAAAACATTAAGGATAGATAGGGGAGGGGAATACTACTCCAAAGAATTTGATACTTATTGTGAGGAGCAGGGAATTAGAAGAGAGATGACTGCACCTTATTCCCCTGAGCAGAATGGAGTGGCAGA
Source organism: Ambrosia trifida (assembly GCA_028751855.1). Taxonomy (NCBI): domain Eukaryota; kingdom Viridiplantae; phylum Streptophyta; class Magnoliopsida; order Asterales; family Asteraceae; genus Ambrosia; species Ambrosia trifida. Next base: position 7,752,223 of record CM054129.1, read on the forward strand.
ACGAAAAAATAGATCAATACTTGGTCTGACAAGAAGCATGTTGAAAGCCAAGAATTTGCCCAACTACTTTTGGGCAGAAGCAGCTGCTACTGCTGTTGGTCTACTGAATCAGGCTCCATCAAAGGCTCTTATTAATCAAACACCATTTGAAGTATGGACAAGTAAGAAACCTTCTGTTCACAACTTAAGAGTATTTGGTTGTATTTCCTATGCTGTGACACCAGGTCAAGGAAGAAGGAAGCTTGATGATAGAGGAGAAAAATGCATCATGTTGGGGTATTCAGGATTGTATAATTACAGATTGTACAATCCTCTCACTAAGAAGATCCTCTCCAGAAAAGAACCAAAGTTTTTTTGAAGAAGATAAGTGGGATTGGAGCAACATATCTGGTGACACAAATTATCAACTGATAGATGATGCAGAATGGGAAGAAGCAGGAGCTGAAACTAATGTGTCTAATGATAACAATTCTATTCCTTCTGCTGATGTTGCAGGTAATGTTATTGAAGAAACAAGTTCACCTGCTGCTGAACAGTCTCATATCTCTCAGCAGTCCGGTACGAGTTCTAGCTCACCAGTGAGAAAGTACAAGAGTCTTCATGAAGTCTATGATGCCTGTCAATTTGCCTTGACAGCAACTGATCCACAAAGTTTTGAAGAAGCTGCTGATAAAGATGAGTGGAAACAAGCTATGAATGAAGAAATAGCAGCTATAAACAAGAATCACACTTGGAGTTTGGTGTCATTACCTGAAGGCAAGAATGTGGTTGACTTAAAATGGCTATTCAAGACTAAAGTTGGGCCTAGTGGTGAGGTGTTAAGATACAAGGCAAGACTTGTAGCTAGAGGGTTCTCACAAAAGAAAGGGGTAGATTATGAAGAGACTTTTGCACCTGTGGCAAGATTTGAGACCATAAGAATGGTTATTGCTGTTGCAGCTCATCAAGGTTGGTCTATACATCAGTTAGATGTTAAACCAGCCTTTCTAAATGGTGATTTGAAGGAAGAAATCTATGTGTGTCAACCAGAAGGTTATGTGAAGATTGGTCAAGAGGAGAAGGTGTATAAGCTTCACAAGGCTCTCTATGGCTTGAAACAGGCTCCTAGGGCCTGGTACTCTAAAATTCATTCTTATTTTGCAGGCAAAGGGTATGAAAGAAGCAGTTATGAACCCACTCTTTATGTAAAGCAGGTGAAAGGTGAACTGATATATGTTTGTCTCTATGTAGATGACATTATCTACACTAGTTCTAATTCTCAGTTAATGATTGAGTTTAAGACTGAGATGATGGAAGTGTTTGAAATGACAGACCTAGGACTGCTTACTTTGTTTCTAGGTCTTGAAGTTCATCAGACAAAAGATGGAATCTTTCTGGGTCAAGAAAGATATGCTGCAAATCTGCTTGACAGATTTGGAATGAAAGGTTGTGGAATTGAAGAAACTCCAATGAATGTCAATGAAAAACTAAGTGTGAATGATGGTGCTAAGATGGTTGATGCTACAATGTATAGAAGTGTCATTGGTGGACTGATGTACTTATGCAACACAAGACCTGATGTTGTGTATGCTGTTGGTGTTCTAGCTAGATATATGCAGAAGCCATCAGTTCTACATTTTGGAGTGTAATGTCCAGCGTTTCTCGAATAGTATAATAATATTTTATTCATAAAACAATTTTAAATCGTTAACAATAATTTCTCGTTAACAAGAAATATATTCTTATTTCAATAATAAATTAATTACCTAAATTCGCCAAATAACGCGTCGTAAGTAATAACATACTAGTAAACCGACACTTATTTTTAAAAATTTAATCGCGACTATAAATATATATATATATATATATAACGCATATTTAGTCCAAATAATTATTTTAACAAGATCTAGACAAACGTAATTGATGAAATAACCGTCTGTTACATATTCTTATAATTTTTCAATATTAGATATAGCATATAGATATGTATAGTTATGTTATATAAAATCTTTGAGTGTCATAGTGTTAATTAAATATATATACTCCTAAACAAAAGGAGTATATGTAAATTATACAACTATGACTTTATTTAATCAATTAAGCCAATAGGCAGGGTCACTGTCATCAGAAAATCAATAGTATTAAGAATTATATAACTTAATTATTACTCATAAATCTTAATAAATGAAAATATAGGTTCGAGCATAATTCATTGATTCGCTTTAAATTCTAGCAAGTTCATCGCAAACAAGGTGAGTTCATACCTGTCCCCCTTTTATTCTTTATTTTTTGGGGCTCAACATGTATCACTATCAAAACTTAAACGATTTCATACTCTTAAAAACTATTATGCTCAATCTAAATGCTATTATGCTATGCCATGCTAGAATTTAAAGTCTTACATACAAATGTACGATTAGTTAACAAACCACCTTACATGTATAGCGCTATAGGTTGACACGCCGCCCCCTTTATGGGTCATGATAAGATGAAGTCTTTTGTGTTATCGAGTGTTGTTGCCGTTTGTATGGTTCTACGTGCATATGCCTATAACATGATGATTTGAGTAAAACTTTCTTATACTATGTACGTAGCTCAAAACTAGTATGCTCACCAATACTTTATGTTTTGACGGATATCTTATACATGTTACAGGAAAAGCTTGATGAGACGATACAAGAAACATCACTTAGGAATTGGCCTTAGAAACAAACGAAATAATCTTTATTTTATTTCATGTTCAAGTTAATGTATTTTTTTCTCATGAACAAATTGTATACTTGTTGAATCTTAGATTATGAATGAAATCTATTTTAACCTATTGTCACAATTTAGTGTTATGATGTCTTTGAACAATCTGTCACAAGTCTCGCCCCGATGTATTCCGCCATCGGTTGGGGTGTGACATGGAGCTGCAAAAAGAGTGCTAAAGTATGTTGCAGGAACAATCAATTATGGTATTTGGTATGAGAAGGATAGAAAGAGTCAAGGATTAAGGCTGAGAGGGTTTTCAGACAGTGATTGGGCAAGCAATGTGGATGACAGGAAAAGTGTTACTGGTCATACTTTCAATCTGGGCAGTGGTGCTATCACATGGTGTTCAAGGAAGCAAAGTATTGTTTCTTTATCAAGTACTGAAGCAGAATATATGTCAGCAACTGATGCTGCTTGTCAAGCTGTGTGGTTAAGGAGGATGTTAGTTGATTTGCAGCTGAAGCAAGAGGATGCTACTATTATACAGTGTGATAATAGTTCTGCTATATGTCTGTCCAAGAATCCAGCAATGCATAATCGTTCAAAGCACATTGAATTAAGGTATCACTTTATCAGAGATTTGGTGGATAAGGAGGAAGTTAAACTGTTGTATTGTAGCACTCATGAGCAGGTTGCTGATGTGCTAACAAAAGCTCTTCCAAAGGATAAGTTCAAGCAGTTCAGGCTAATGTTGGGGGTTAGAGAGTTTGAGTTATGGGAGGGTGTTGAAAATAACTCAAACTAGTCCATGCAACTTATGTTTACGTGTGATATTCTGCATGCATGGTTATTTGGTTTCTAGAAGGCACGTGCAGCATTTGAAGACTTTTCAAATTAGTTTACGTTATGTAGTTTGAATTTGAATAAAGTTTGTTATGATCCTGTTTTGTAGCAGATTAGAAGGTTAAGTTGTTAAGTTGTTTTAGTATAAAAGGTGATGTATCCCAGGTCATTATACACACCTTCTTTCAATTCAATAATAAAAAGCACTTGCCTTCATTTGTGTTCTCTATAATTGTTTGTTTAGTTGTTCGATATCCAACACAAACTTGCAAATTGAGGTTAGTTTTCTTAAATATACAAACATGTAAAACATGCTGTTTTATCTTTATAGAAAATCCATTTTTATGTAATTTTATTTATATTTTGCGACATGATATTGTGGTTTTAGATCAATCAACCTTCCATGTTTTTTTTAATTAAACAACAATCTTGAATCAAACATATCATGTATTTTTTTCCAGGAGTTATTTGCACTAGAAAACAAATTGGAAATGTGAGCTCTGGATTGACCAAACAAAATACTTTGAAACATTTGAAAGTAGAACACATACGCGGGTTATGTAACGGGTCAGCCAGGTGCTGAACCTTGCTGCCAATACCAGGTACATGTTTCAGATATAATTTTATCTTTTAAACTGTTTTATATAGAGTTATAGACCTGGTATCTATTAACAATATAATTGAAATACACACTATCTACATAGTTTTCAATTAGCCATATAAATCAATTGATTCTTAATTTGGCATTAATTTCCATCTTGTTTGGCTGTTGTAATAGTCATGTGGGATGGTGAAAAACCTTGCATAGATGGTTTACATAACTATTGGCTTGGCTGCATACACAACTTCAAGGTGAACATTATTAAACTTTTATATTGGTGCCTTATAGCTGGTAATGGCCGTTTGATCTTCAATTGTTTTGTATTACATATTGCTGATTCATTGGGATTTTGTATTTGTTAGTCGATCTTATGCTGGTTTGTATGCCCATTTATTATTGAGGTAAGTATAGATGTCTTGATTTAACCTTTGAAAGTTCAATACGCTGATATCATGATTAAATGTATGCATATGTGTTTGCTTATTTGTTAATAAGTTTGTCTCATCCTACTGAGTGCGTATAAAGTTGTATTAATAGAAATTACTATATTTTGTAGGTTTCTTCCTTTTTCCTTATTCCTGTCAACATGTGATTGCTGGATTGGGAGAGGATGACATGCTATTTATTTACACAATGGACTCAATTGGATCAAAGCATGTCTACTTTTGTTGTTACTCATACTCTTATAACAACTAGACTCTTTTGAAAAACACATAATGGCAAGACCAAATCTGAAGACACGCGTATGTGTTTTTGAAAACGCTATATTTCTAGATCACTTATTATAGATGAGTTACGTTAATTCCTCTTGTTCGTAATGTATGTATGATGAAATTGAGAATTCATCTTTCCTTTTACGAAATGGATAATGATAGATAGTTTCCAAAAGATTTTGCTATAGTTGGGACTGCATCAGAGTCTCTTTATGGTTTTTGTGAGTCGATATTCAGTTGGCACCTTTCTTATTTTAGTTTTTCAGTTGGTTTTAAAAAAGCGCGAAGCGCACAAAAGCGACGAGGTTTAAAACCAAGGCGCGAAGCGCAAAAGCGGTGGGCTTTTCGTACGCGAGGCGCAAAATGATTATATATTTTTTATATATATATCCTATAGATTTTTAGCATCCTTTACCAAAATATAGATATAAATAAGGTTTATATATGATTTAACTTAAATATGCAACATTTTAAGCTACACGTATAACACTTTGAAGCACAAAAACACCTCGCGTACAAAAAGCGTGCGCCTTGGTGACTTTTTTTTTCTTCCAAAAAGGTGCAATTACTTGTGCTTTTTGTTCACTGCGGGCCTTGTGTGATGTAAGTGCATGATGTCCCTAGGCTAGTATATATGTTGATTGGACGTGTTACGGGGTGTTTGGAGAGGTTTATACGCGTTTTGGGGTGTGAAATAGACTATAGGCGAGTAGGAACAGTTAACATGCGATTGGGCCCTATCTAATGTCACTGTTCATGCGATTGGAGGCTGTCTATAGGCGATTAGCCTCTAATCGCCTATAGCAGCATGTATCATAGCTTCGTATTCGCCTATAGCATGCTGTACGTAACCGGGAGGTATAAATAGGCCTATTCTCAACCCTAGAGCTTAGTTCTTGCCTCACACACTCTCCAAACACCCTCCCATGGTCTGTAAGGTCTGATTTGATCTCTGTAAACACTCGAGCTCTGTTTTAGTGATTAATCTATAATCTTTTGACCCGTGTGTGTGTTGTGATTACTCGTTTATCATTGTTTCATCTTTGTTTCTGCTATTGAGACATATTCAAGGGATTCCGCACCTTGAATATAGCCCTCGTGATTGTTGGGTGACACGTTAGTCGATCCGACAAGTGGTATCAGAGCCAAGGCTCTTATCACGAGTGTTTTGATAGCAAAAACGAGCAAAAACAGGTAGGTTTTTATGGGAAAGTTGTGATTTTTTAGCAAAAACCTGTTTTGAAGTTTGAAACTTTGAGTTTTTGATAAAAACCCTTATTTTCAAATTCTTGGTGTGTGTTTATGGATTAAAACGTGTGTTTTTTATTAGGTTTTGTTCTAAAAGTGTTTTGGAAACTTTTCCAATCATTTGGGGTATAAACACATTGTTTTAGATAAGATTTTGAGGCAAAAACGGTTGTTTTTGAGCAAAAGTGGGGTTACAGATCAGATCTAGCGATTACGCAGACATTCTAGCATTTAGGAAACCCTACTCGCCTATATATAGGCGAATACAAGAGAAATTGAGCATTTAGGATCCTATTCGCCTATCTTTTAGGCAAATACAGTGCTATACCACATAAAGATTCCTAATCGCCTATACCTTAGGCGATTACAAGGTTCCTTCAAGCATTTAGCTCCTAATCGCCTCTATTACTAGCGAATAGAGGCCTACTCGCCTAATTCAGGTGTAGTATAGCTCCTACTCGCGTGAAAGGTCTCCATACACTAGCATTTACACCCTAATCGCCTATAATCACACAAATAGAGTTCCTATTCGCTTAAAAGGACCTGAAACTGAAAAATTTGACTAAGTATCGGACTTTTGACAAATATTAACATATGGCAAACCCGTGGGGTCATCTAAACCAACCAAGGCAACATAATAACCAACAATTGAACAATCAAGCGAACGTACCCACAAATCCTTGGCAATACTCAGCCGAGCGAAACGCGCAACGGATGCAACAAGCGCAGATGCAAGCGAATGTTGCCGGATTCAATCCGTGGGCGCTAGCGGCTCAACAACAAGCGATGAACGCGAATCCTTGGGCACTCGCGGCTGCTGCAAACTCACAAACGAATCATTTGTCTTCCGTTCTCATGAGTGACCTAGAGACGGGTAGTTCGAATAGGGCGCCGAAATTGCAATACATGTCAGACTACCATGGTTGGAAAGGCAGATTTCAAACGTATGTTGAGGGTATTGATGGTCTCGTGTGGTCAGCGATAGAGACTGGGTATAGTAGGCCTATGGTTGAGAATTCCACAACTCCGATCTCAATTGAAGACATGAATGAAGATCAGAGGAAGAAGTATAATTATGAGAAGAAGGCGATGGCGGCATTGAAGCAAGCTCTTCCCAAGGATATTCTTCATCAATTCGCTCAGTGCACAACATCACAGATGCTTTGGTTAGCACTGGCTGAGCGAAATGAGGATAATCTGAAGACGCGAAAGGTTAAAATGGATCAACTCAAGAAGGAGTTCGAGAACTTCAATGATATTGGGAACGAATCTCTGAGGGACTTGACTGCTAGATACTACCATCTGATGTCTGAAATGTATCAGTACGGGGTCTTATATTCATCTGCTGACCTTGTAGAAAGATTTGCTGAGGCGCTACCTCCTCACTGGCATCAATGGTTGGATATTCTAAAGTCAAGCAATGCATATCAGACTCTCTCCATCAACGAGTTCATTACCGAGCTGGAGAATAAGGAGATAGAGGAAATCAGGAGAGCAAACAAGGCGCTCATTCCACAGAATCCCAGCATCTATTATGGGAATCCTCTTCAAGACACCAGTGTGGGTGACACCAAACCACAAACTGCTTTTGTGGTTAACCCGGACCCAGTTTATGCTTTCGACAATTATGGTCCCCCAGCTGATGTTCCTCCTCCTACATATCCTTTTGGACCAAACCTGTATCCTTTGAATTTTAATACTAACCAGTTTGGTGTTAACCCGTTTTCTCATCTTGCAGCACCAGCGCAGGCAACTGCAAACTTTAGTGGACCTTCTTCTACAGGTTTTGGCGGGGCTCCAACTACAAGTTATGGTGGATATGGAGGTGCTTCTACTTCTAACCAAGGTGGCTATCGGACCAATACAGTCCCAGAGCAGCTGAACACCGCGGGTTTAGAAAAGGTGACTGTAGAGCTCGCTTAAGAACATATGGCTCTACTGTCGACCTTGGTAAACTCCTATAGTGGACTGGTTGCTGGACAGATCGGGAATCCTCATCTTACACAGGAGGATTACTCGCAGATTGATAAGGACGACATGGATCTGATAGACATACAATGGCACTTCGCAAGCGTGGTGAGAAGGGCAAAGGAATACATGGACAGGACGGGAAGGAGAGATGTCTTGATCAATAACAACACCAAGTTTGGGTTCGACAAAACAAAGGTCACATGCTACAACTGTGGCACAAAAGGGCATTTTGCAAGGGAATGTGACCGACCTAAGCAGCAAGGACATCAGAATCCCTTCAACAACAACAGAGCTAATCAGAATCAGAGGCAGCAAGCTCAGGCACAACCTGATACTGAGCGTGCTATTGTCCCAGTCAACAACCAGAATCAAAACCAGAGGCCGCCTGCAAACAACAATCAAGGTCAAGCCATGGTTATTCAAGCTGATGAAGGCTATAACTGGAACCATCTGATCATCGGAGAAGAAGCTCCTCAAGGTGGTGCAGCCTGTTTTGCTCAACAAGCGTCTGAAGCACCAGCCAAAGTTGAAGAAACTTCGAGTCAGTCTGACATCATCACTTCTGAAAACGAAGCGTCTGACTGTGACTCGGAGTGCGATTCTGATAGGGGAGAAGATTTGGAGGATCTGTTAGCTGAAGCAGATGCATTGATCGGTAAAAGATCGTTTCTTGTGGATGCTGACTGCACAGAGAAGAACTTCGGCGAATTCTTTGGAGCTCAGAAGACAGCAGCTCATTATGCATTGATGGCCATTACTGAATCGTCGAACAAGGTAAGTTCTTCTTCTGATTCTAAATTAGATTGTGTAGAGTGTAATCAGTTAAAATTCAGAATTAAAGAATTAACTGAAGAAAATCTGAATTTAAAAGCTGATGTTGGTCCGTTACAAAGGTCAATTGATTCCTTGAGACAAAAGGAGAAAAATTTTCTTAGTACAATTGAAAATTATAAAAAAGATGTTTCTGAACTGTCAAAAACCTTGGCTAACAAACAAATTGCTATAAATAATTACATCAATGAGGTCGAAGACACTAAGAAACAATTGGCCATTGTTAATTGTGACTATGAAAAGATCAGGAAGAAGCTTGAGAGTTATTTAAACTGCAAGTATGTCCTTTATCACATAGTAGAACACTCTGATAAGAAAGGCTTCTCCACCAGTCCCAAATACTCTCAATGTCCACCTCCGGTGAGATTCGAAAATCATAATTTTGATGTCTTGCCGAAGGAGGAACTGTTGGACGTGGCAGCTGAGGCAGCAAAAGCTGCAGAGGCGGCCAAGGTTACTGAAGCAGCTAAACCTGCTGAGGTCACTAAGGCTGCTACTCCTGCTAAAGCTGTCAATCTGTGTGAGAAAGCTGATGATATCAATGTATATGACACTGACTCTTCGGATGATGAGCTCGATGAACCTCCTAGGTATGCACCGGTCAAAACTAAAGATGTTCCTCTTGAGAATCATATCATTACCACTGAAACCTTGAGTGAACTGGAACCGAAAGTGCAAACCGAGGAGGGTAGGAGGATTAAGGTGTTTTATAAATTAAAAGGGTCTGAAAGGGTGCATGCTGATGAGGAAGTCCCTCTCAGATGTATCGCCCCTAGTCTTGTTGCCAAAATTTGGCAAGAATCTGTCATTAACGTAGAAAACGAAACCTGGAATAAAAAGAAGGGTAAGGGTAAGGGTAGAAAGGATCAGGGTAATCAGCCTAATGAAAATAACAAGAAAAATCAAAAGTCGAACACCGTTAATCCTCAAAATCAAGCTCAAAGAAAAAGTCCGAAGAAGCATGTAACTGAGTTCATTAGATCGAGCGGCAATGAAAGAAACGACGATCCTCAAGTCGATCAGCAAAGAAGATTTCTTGAGGATCTAAAACACAAAAACTCATTTGCCGGCCCATCTAACAAAAGGAACAAAAAGGAGACCAAACCCGAATTTCCTAGGTTTGAAGAATATAGATCCTGTCACAAGTGCGGGGAACGTGGGCATTTAGTTGCTGCGTGCCCTGAATTGAGACGAGAAAGGATCAAGGTGGATGATCCTCCCAGTTCTAGCAAATACAAGCAACCTGTCTCCCCTAAACTCTCAGAGAAACAAAAGGGAAAGCAGGTCGTTTATGATAACCGCAACAAGATTGTTATGAACCAAAAGCCAGTTGATGGCAGGGGTCCACAGCTGAGGGGGAGCACTGTTCCTCCAAAAGTTGAAGCAGCGCCTAAGCCACCAGCAAAGGCTGCAGCTAAACCGCAGGGCAACCCCAAAGCTGCTCCACGTACAGTTAATTCTGAAGTGGATCCAAAATCTGTTCCTCCAAAGGAATCCAAGGCTGAACCTTCTAGCCCACAGGCGAAGAAGAAGCCCAAGCCAAAGAAACCTGAGTAGATTTGGAGACCCAAGTCACCAACCAAAGGAGGAGAATCATCTACTGGAGAAAGCACTGCTGTACCATCGGAAACAACGCCAACACCAAATGGAAGATGGGTTGACTTTCCGATGTTAGATGAAGATGGTAGACCCAAGACCGTGAAGGCTTGGGTCCCCCTTAACCACTGAACTTTGAATGTTTGTGCAGGGAGTTCCACGGGGCCTTATCAGCAGCCTATGGATTGTTGATAGTGGAGCTTCAGGGCACATGACAGGCGATTTATCCCTGCTTTTTGACATAAAGAATATCAACGGGGGGTATTTTGCCTTTGCTGGTAATAAAGGGGGTTATATTACAAAAGAAGGAAGTATGAGCAACGGTATTGTAAGCTTTGAAAGGATAAGCTTTGTCAAACAGATAGACCACAACTTGCTGAGCGTTTCGCAGATATGTGACAAGAAGTTCACTGTATTCTTTGATGACAACGCATGTTTCATTCTGAAGCCTGGATTCAAAATACCGAAAGAGTGTGTCATGATCTCAGCTCCCAGGGTCAACAACTTATACGTCCTGGACATGAGCCGAGCAATGACAGCGAAAGGTCAGGTAACTTGTTTTCTGTCAAAGGCGACAGAGAAGGAATCGATAATGTGGCACAGACGAATGGGGCACATCCACTTCACGAAAATGAACCATCTGGTCCAGAATCAACTGGTGGAAGGTGTTTCTGTTAAGAATTTTAATTTAAACGATGTCTGTGTCTCATGTAAGAAAGGGAAGCAGAAAAGAAAGTCTCACAAGCCTAAGAAGACAAACTCAGTTAGTCTACCACTCGAACGACTGCACATGGACCTGTTTGGCCCAGTCAATCGGAAGAGCAAGAACGGTGACTCATACTGCTTAGTGGTTACGGATGATTATTCTAGGTTTTCTTGGGTTGTGTGCATGAAGCACAAGAGTGAAACTTTTGATTACTTGAAGAATTTGTTTACTAAACTGGAAAATATCTATCAGCTAAAGATCCGTAGGATCAGAAGCGATAACGGTACAGAGTTCAAGAATCACGCTATGGAGGCGTTATGTACAGAAAAAGGTATTCATCATGAATTCACAGCGCCATACACTCCTCAGCAAAACTGGGTTGCAGAAAGAAAGAATCGGACTCTTATTGAGGCAGCCAGAACTATGCTCGCAGACTCGAACTTGCCTGTGATCTTCTGGAACGAGGCAGTTCACTGCGCGTGTTACACTCTGAATAGGGTTCTAATGGTAAAGAAGCTTGGAAAAACCTCTTACGAGCTTCTGAACCGAAGGAAACCGAACTTAGAGTTTCTGGAACCTTTCGGAGCTCCATGCACCATGATACATCCCGATGGGAAGTTTGGTGCAAAGGCAGAAGAAGGTTTCTTTGTTGGTTACAGCACTCCCAACAAAAGAGTGTACAACAAAAGAACCAACAACGTTGAAGATTGGCTTAATGTCGATGTTCAGCGTTATACTGCCAATGCACCTGGTGTTGGACCTGATTGGTTGTTCGATTATAAGAGTCTATTTGATTCCTTCAACGTGGAGAATTTGGTGGATGATGCTGTAGCGCAAATGTATTACGAATGTGAAAACGCAGCTAGCTCTCCGCTAATGCGTCCGATCGTGGTTAATGCACCTGCGACTGCTCCATCTGATGCCTCTGCATCCACGGGTCCCCCTGATAAAACCGTAGCAGCAGAAGTTGAGGAAGTTTTTCAGGAAGCGTCAGCAGAGGTTCTCGAATCTTCATCTTCCGACGACGATTTTGCAGAGTCTCATGAAACTCTCACTGAGGAACAAGCTAGAAATGGTGAATCTACCACTACAGCTCCAGTTAATCCGACAGGAAACAATCAAGCTGGTCCTTCTTCTTCAGCAGCTCCAGGGATAGGTCTTCGGATCGATCTCTCCGGTTTTAATATGCAACCCGCTGCTCCCTCTAGTTCAAGCGCCGCAGAGACAAATCTATCTCAAGGTTTGGAGAACCTTAATCTGCATTCGGATGATCCAGTGCCGGCACATCCGGAATCTCGGATTCACGACACTCATCCGATGCAAAATGTGATTCGTAATCCGACTAGCAGAGTCATGACGCGCAGTCAGCTCAGAAATGCTAGTCCAAGTGACAATACAGGTACTCTGGCACTCTACTCGGAAATCAGAAAAGCAGGTCATCAGAACGATTGGTCCTTCGCCTTGTATGTTTCTCAAACTGAACCAAGAACTGTGCAAGAGGCACTGAGGGAAGAACCATGGATTGAAGCAATGCAAGCCGAACTTCAGCAGTTCCAAAAGCTAGGAGTGTGGGACTTAGTTGACTTACCTCCAGGCTCGAAAAAGATTGGAACAAAGTGGGTCTACAAGTGTAAACGGGATGACCGCGGGGTGATTATAAGAAACAAGGCTCGATTAGTTGTCCTCGGCTTCCGTCAAATCGAAGGAATAGATTACAACGAAGTATACGCTCCAGTTGCGCGCCTTGAAGCTATCCGGATGTTCTTAGCTTACGCTTCGTACAAACGATTTAAGGTGTATCAAATGGACGTGAAAAGTGCTTTTCTGTATGGTGTCGTGAAGGAAGAGGTGTATGTTGCTCAGCCACCGGGATTTGAGGATCTGGTTCATCGCGAAAAAGTCTACAAATTGAACAAAGCGTTGTACGGACTCCATCAGGCACCGCGTGAATGGTACCAAATGCTTAGCAACTATCTGATATCCAACGGGTTCAAACATGGACTCGTGGACTGCACCTTATTCACTAAGGAAAAGGGTGGTGATCGTCTTCTGGTACAGGTTTATGTTGATGATATTATTTTTGGGTCTACTAATGATGTCATGTGCAGGGAATTCGAAAAGCTTATGCAGGATAAATTTGAGATGAGCTCGATGGGGGAGATGCAATTCTTCCTCAGTCTACAAGTAGAACAACAAGAGTCGGGGATCTTCATCCACCAGATAAAATACGTTGCTGACATCTTGAGCCGGTTCCAGATGGAAGACTCTACTCCAGTAGGCACACCGATTCAGACCAATCACGGGATTGGGCCTGACGAGAAAGGACAAACCGTTGATCCTTTTCTCTATCGAGCTATGATAGGCTCACTCATGTACCTCACTGCATCAAGACCTGATATAATGTTCGCGACATGCTTACTATCAAGATACCAGTCAAGGCCGAAACAGTCCCACCTGGTTGCTGTGAAGAGGATCTTACGTTATCTAAAGGGTTGTCCGACCAAAGGTCTTTGGTACCCTAATGACGATAAGTTTGACCTCATCGCATTTAGTGATGCTGACTATGGCGGATGCAAGACAGACTTAAAATCCACATCGGCTGGATGCTAGTTTTTGGGACCAAGACTAGTCTCGTGGCAGTGCAAGAAGCAAGCCTCAGTCGCCTTATCCACCTGCGAGTCGGAATATGTAGCAGCATCGAGCTGCTGCTCCCAGGTTCTTTGGATACAGCAACAAATGAGAGACTACGGTTTGAAATTTCTTAATACTCCCATTCACTGTGATAATGAGTCCGCTATAGCTCTTGCTAAAGACTCAGTTAACCATTCCAAGGCGAAACATATCTTGGTTAAGTATCATTTCATACGCGATTGCTATGAAAAGAAACTTATCGATATGGTAAAAATCCACACAGACTACCAACGTGCCGATTTATTCACCAAAGCTTTTGACGGTCCTCGTTTTGAGTACTTGTTAATCTTAAACGGCATTAAAGTTAAGCAGGATTAGATCCTCATCGGTAATCGTTTTTGTAAATATTTTTCTTTCAAAAATCAGAAAAATCCAAAAATATTGTCTTTTCGCAAATTTTTAGATTTTTAGGGGGAGAAAATTTCAGAAAAATACAAAAACATTCAAAAAATGCAAAAATTTTAAAAAAAAATTGAAAAATGCAAAAATGAGTTTCTTTGGTGAAAATGGGAAGATGATATTAACCAATCATTCGGACTGTCTGTACCCTTATCATCTTAAAAATATTGGAACTGATAGGTAGCCTCTACAATGATGTGTCGGTAGGCTCAAAATCATTTCCAAGTTCGGCACGGTGATATAAACCTAAATCATCTGAATCATGTGTGGATCAACGTGCGTTGGCATATGGTCCTGGTACCGAAATCTCGTCTGATAGCATGCCAAAATCCGAGGTTTCATGGTCTTTAAGAGGTTGGTTCATCCGGGGTGAACTGGACGTCTCTCAAAATAAATAGGAGTGGCACACGTGTCGTACGTTGGGGTCGCAGCCTACGACTGAGACACCCCTATGTCATTTCCTGGAAAAAAAAAACAAAAAAAAATATAGAATAAATTCTGATCAGGAGACGTCCGGGAATCCTAAAAGAGCAAAAAGATTCATATATGCCAAAACCCTATTCTCAATGAGAATTCGCTCTAAGGTATCAAATCATATACCTAAAGCATCGTACCGTGAAAAATCAAATATACGGTATTTGACTTGTACCCTGGTTTGGATCTCACTGGTCTCTTTGTTGCAGCGTTTCTGTAGACCTGATCACCACTGAGTCCACTCCTTGTAAAATACGGATGACAACAGCTTACTCACCGGTTACGAGGAAGCTTTGTGCATGACTTGATACGGGAATGTGTCGCGTGGCGGGGAACACCTTGTATCTCAGTCTTAATATTACCTTAAACGTATCTAAAGTGCCTAGCGATAAAACTTGATTTTGAGTTTAGGTGGACAACAATATCGACAGTTGTTGTAGGATGCTTATTGGTAATTTAAGCGAAAACTGAAAATATAAGGGTTCTAGTAAAGTCCGTACACTGATATGATTCCCTAACCGTTGAAACTCGCAAAAATATGTTAGTGTACAGTTAGTTGATCTCCCGTTTTATTTTATTTATGCTTAGCTTAGCTTAATTAATCATTCTTGATTGCCGATGATGGAATCCTAATCCATTGTAATCTTACTTCTTCAAGAATAAAACGCCGAAAAAAATAAGAAGGGCAACTAATTGGAAATTTGTGTTTTTGCCGGGTCAAAACCGTATGTTTTATCAAGTACAAGGGTCGAAAATGAATGTTTTTCAAAGTCATGAGTCGTCATCAGTGTTATGTGTTTAAACGAGGTGAAAAACGCATGTTTTGAACCTTAACGGGTCAAAAATGCGAGAAATGGTGCTGCAGGTAGCCCAATCGCGTGATAACTTAGACGCATGTTTTGGTAATTACTGTGAAGTTTGGACACATCTAGGCTTCTACTCGCGTGATTAAGCAAGCGAGTAGCCCAATCGCGTGATAACTTAGACGCATAAGGTTGCTACTCGCCTATTTGTGTCCTACTCGCCTGCTTGAATCCCACTCGTGTCTGGCTATTAGCGAATACCTTCTAATCGCGTATGAAGACTAGCGAGTAGCAGCAAGTATAAATACAACTGTTTGACTCGTCTGTTCTTCATTATTTCAAACAACCAACTGTTGCTATCTCTTTCCCTCCTACCCGATATAACCTAGATCAACTGCCCGTTTATTTTTGGTCTTGAACTACTAATCTATACGATCAAGGTAATATCTTTATACAATTTCAGATCCTAACCTCATGCTTATCTTGTTCAAATCAGTGATTTTCTAACAAAAACCCTAGGCATCTCTTTTATGACCGTTTGATCTTATAACATGTTTGTTGATGCTGTTTTTTGATAAGGGTTTGTTAATCGGACCATAGAGATTCCGTTTATACAAAAATTTTGAACTAAATCACCTCAGAATCAAAAGCCCCAAATTCTAAAGTCTTATAAACCCTAATTTTTTCAAACCTTCAATTGACCCATGATTCGAGCTTGTCAATGTAATGTTGGTTAGGGGTTTTATTGTTGGGTTATTGTAGACCTCAATGGGGTGAAATACGGACTCGAATCGTGAACTTTCAAAAACGACAAAGATTGATGTTGGGCCGTACTGTTCATGCGAATGGGGTTGCTATTCGTGTGAACTTGTAGACGAGTTGAGGGTTTTAATTCCCTAATCGCCTGAACCATGTAGCGATTAGGGTAATTCTCTTCCTAATCGTGCCTTGTGTCCTCTAATTGTTCATAACTAATAGCGAATACCCTATTCGCTTATCCTGTAAGCGAGTGTGGGATTCATGGCTTCTACTCGCCTATAAGTTATAGCGAATACATGTTACTCATGTCTAACATGTCTGTATTTGCCCTACTCGCCACTTGATATTAGCGATTACAACCTGTAATCGCCTAATACTAGCTGAACATCAAATTTTGTCAAGTTTTGTCCGTTTTTGTCCGGATTTCGAATATATGATCAATGTATGATACTTATTACGCGTTTTTGGTGTACATGATGGAGAATTGGAAGACATCGCCAAAGCACAACTGTTGTGCTTTTCTCGGACCGATTACGTTGGATAAAGGCAAAGTTTTTCAAGGCGTCATCGACTTCTTAAAACGATCAAGAATACACTATGCGATATCCAAGCAGCACGCTGCTTACAAGGATATCTTGCTAGAATTCTATCGAAACGCCAAGGTTGATCCCAAGGCTGATCCGATCGTGATTACTAGTTCGGTTCAAGGAAAAGATGTTATTATCACCGAACAGATAATTCGAGAAGTGCTACAGTTTGGAGACTCGGATGCTGATCCTATAGTGTTTGACGCTATTCTGATACGTGGCGGCTTTCTTAGGATGAAGTATCTGGGTAAAGTCGACAAACAGACGATGCTGATGAAAGGATTACTTCCGCCGGAGTTTAAATATCTTACTCATGTGGTCTTGAAGTGCCTTGGTCCGAGAAAAGGTGCTTTGATGCGATAAGAGATACATTGGCCTCTGCGATTGTCGCTCTGACTCTCAACAAGCCATTTAACTTCTCCAAGATGATTCTGCACCACTTAAAGGAGATCATATTATTGCCGCCGACAAAGAAGTCTTTCATTGTCTATCACCGATTCTTACAGTTGATCATTGATAATCAAGTACCTGATTTGGTAAAGCATCCTGCTGAGTATATAGGGACTGATGATATTACTCAGGCTGAAATGAGCAGGATGAGAAGTTACAAAGGGCGACCGAAGTATGAATATCCTCCGAATAGACGACTATATGGGCACTTGAAGAGAGAAGACTATGCGTCACCACCAGGCAAAAGGTGGAGACACGAAGATAGTGATTCGGAGGATGACTTTCGTATCCACAGGTTAGTGTTTAAAGAAGGGGACAATATAGGGCGTAACACATATGAGTTGGGAGAAAACGCCCCAGGCAGGATTTCTGACAGTGTTGAAGGTGATGATGAGGAGTTTGATCCGAATGTTATAGGTTTCTCTGAACATTCGGGAGCTGCACAAGAACCCGATACCTCTCAGTCTGATAAAGGTAAGGCACATATTGATGAAGACGCACCAGTTGACATAACTGATGCAGATGACGACTCTGAAGCTACAGAAGATGACTCACCCGATGTACTTTCTCTAGAAGAGGATAGAGCTCTCACAGCCGAGGCGAGAGACCTTGCAAGAGATCCCACTTTCTCTCCGGGTAGTGGTGATCTTGTTGCAGATATCGATGCAGAGCTTGCCTCCTCGCCTCCTGCAAAGAGACAAAAGACAACTGCCAAGAAGGACAGGGTTTGAGGTAAGAAGACGATGTTTGTTAAACCTCAAGCGGTGAAAACCTCAAGAAGAAGACGATTCACCCTTCCTGAAGCTTTTGGGGATCCAGTCACTCAATCCTCTCAAGCGGCAACAACAGCAACTACAACAACAGCAACTACAACAACAGCAACAACAACAACAGCAACAACAACAGCAGCAATGACATCTTCGGGTCCTATTTCAGTTAGCGCAGCGATGCCTGCCAGTGTCACTATGTCAATGCCTGCTTTGGTAATCTTCACTGAGCAAGTCTCAGTTACCGAGGCAGCGACAAGCTCTCAGATTGTTCCGAATACCATTGGTGACAGGATCCGAAGTATAAGACAGAAAGTTCGACCCACAGCTTCTGGGTCATCCGATCAGACCTCTTCGTCTGCTTCTGCTACAAATGAACAACTTCAAAGAAAAATTAGCGAGCTAACTGCCATAGTAGCTGCGCAAGCAAGTGATATAGCAGAACTGCGAACGAAGAATGCAAGCATAGAAGAAAATGAGAACGCAATGCTTGAGCTGATCGAAGAATCTATCCAGTCTAACACAGAGTTGAGAACGACTGTAGATGCGCTCACATTATCGAACCAGCAGGTCATAGAGTCGAATAGGCTAATGATGGAATCTCATCAGCAGCTGATACAGTCGAACCAAAGTACTTTGGAGAGACTTGCAGGTGTAGAGGCCTCAAATAGCGAACTTCGCCTAATCAATGTGAACAATGAGCGAAGGATCACGAAGACTGAAAAAGAAAATGCCGAGCTGAGGGCTAGGATAAACGAGTTAAATGGAACTCAACCTAGACTCATCGGTGGTCCTAGTTCAGAGGCTGGTGCTGGTGATGATGATGATGAGGATAATGATGATGAAGAAGATGATGATGAGGATGACGATGATGATGAATCAGATGGTGATGATGATGTTGGAAAGGGTGGGGGTGATCCTGGAGCCACAGGTGGTGGCGGATCATCAACTGGATCTGGAGCTCAGCGAACAAAGAAGAGTCACGACAAATCAGGCAAGGATCCCGCAGCAGGTTCTTCTGCTCAGGGGGAGTCTGATCAAAGGAAGAGCAAGATTCAGGAACTCAAAGACAAACTGAAGCGAGCTATAGTTCCTGTTGAAAATGTCGAGCCTCTAAACAGTTATTTCGACTATGATGATGATGGCAACCTGTATGTTCCTCTTGTGTCCTCTGATTATCATCTGGAAGAAGGTGAAATACCTCCTGAGGTTACACCTAAGGACCTGGAAAAGATTTTTGGCTTGGCACCTGGAGAATCTTCCAGTGCTGGCCACTTCGCTCCAGAACTGCATCCAGACAATCATGAAGTGGAGATGGAAGATGGAACCAATATCACTACACCTGAGTATGTGGTTGATGAGTCGAGCAGCGGGATACCTAAGATCTCTAAGGAGATGCTTAATCAGTCTGAAGAAAAGCTAAAGTCTGATCCTATACCTGTCCCAGACAAGGTGAAAGAACGACATGACAAGATCAGACAAAAGTATCCTAAGTGGTTTCCATCTGGAGGCGAGTCTGAGAAGAAAAAGGAACCTGTACAAGCTTCAATATTCAAGAAACAGTTGGTAAAGATGTCAGGGAGCGTGATCAGCTGGGCTTACATAAAGCATGCTAAGATGTTGGGAGTAAAGTGGCAGGATGGTCTTCTCTACTTTCAACCGTACACGAAAGTCCTCAGTCTGCCCTTCTGGCATATACGTGATTTGGTTAGATTGCAGCCTCCTTTGTATCATGAGTCTCGCTATGAACTTCAAGGGTTCTACAACATCATGAGAAGAGAAAGCGTTGAGGGATGGGACCAGTTCCAACCACAGTACCCAAAATCCGTTGTGACAAACAAGATTCATCCCATCACAAAGAATCCTATTTGGAAGCACATTATCAAACCACCCGAAACCGCGTCAAAGATTCCATTAGTTCCGATTGAGCAAGACTTCACTTCTAAGTTGTATTACTGGCACTATGACGCAGAGACAACAGAAGCCGTAATAGTCTTGAGCAACTCGCCAAAACCGTGCAGGAAGATTAGAATATGGGATCCAATGTGGCTGATTAACTGCTCGGAGAAAGACGTGGAGACATTGTTCTTATATCCAATACAACATCTGAAGGCCGAAGCCGATCAAGCATTGAAGTTTCAACGGGTGATTCGTTTCTGTCACGCCAACAAAGTTCATGCGGGATGCGACTGGTCAAGACTTCCCAGGATCGAGACAATGTCGATTTGATGAAGACTGAAGATGGTGCATGTTTTGTTTATGTTATGTTTGCTGTGTATGTTTTCAATTTTGAGTATACCCGCTCTATGAGTGGGATTTTTAAGCCTAAGCACCCCTTTAAACTCAATACTCAAACCTCCACCTCAATCATTCCCATTCCTAAAAACCCAACCGATGCCTTGTCCATCCCGGAATGGTACTCTGCTATGACCACCGAGTATAATGCACTTATTAGAAACGGTACATGGGAGTTAGTTCCTCGTGACCCGTCTATGAATATTATCCGTTCCATGTGGTTGTTTAAACATAAATACAGGTCAGACGGCACTCTTGAAAGATACAAAGCAAGACTTGTGTGTGATGGTCGATCTCAACAGGTGGGGATTGATTGTGGTGAGACATTTAGCCCGGTTGTTAAACCGGCCACTATACGTACAGTACTCTCACTAGCATTATCTAAGGGTTGGGCAGTTCATCAACTGGACGTTACAAACGCATTTTTGCACGGAAATTTAAATGAAATTGTTTACATGTACCAACCCATGGGCTTTCGGGATCGCCGCTTCCCTGATCACGTGTGTGTCCTTCGCAAATCATTATATGGACTCAAACAGGCTCCACGTGCTTGGTACCAAAGATTCACAGATTATGTGCTTCAACTGGGGTTTATTAATAGTCGGTGTGACGCTTCTCTTTTCACTCTTCAACAGGCCGGTGACACCGCATACTTACTACTTTATGTGGATGATATTCTTCTGGTCACATCTTCCACTAGCCTTCGTCAGCGACTTCTTACCACCCTAGCAACCGAGTTTGCCATGAAGGATCTCGGTCCTCTAAGTTATTTTCTAGGGATTTCTGTTACGCGACAAGGTAATACAATGTTTTGTCTCAACAGACTTATGCAGCGGACATCATAGCTCGAGCAGGAATGAAGTCCGCTAACCCCGTTGCCACCCCAGTAGATACAAATGCTAAACTCGGCTCATCTTCAGGCGAATTATTCCATGACCCGACTTTATACCGCAGTTTAGCTGGAGCGTTGCAATACCTCACTTTCACCAGACCTGACATCACCTACGCGGTTCAGCAGGTATGCATGCACATGCACGCTCCTCACACGGACCACTGGAATGCACTAAAGCGGATTATTCGGTACATTCAAGGCACTACATCCTATGGATTACTCTTGGGTCCTTCAGCTACCTCCTCGTTGATCGCTTATACAGACGCCGACTGGGCTGGATGTCCCGATACCAGACGCTCTACCAGTGGCTACTGTGTTTACTTCGGTGATAACCTTATCTCTTGGTCATCCATACGCCAACCAACGGTATCTCGGTCTAGTGATGAAGCCGAATACCGGGGTGTGGCAAATGTTGTAGCTGAAATTTGCTGGCTTCGCAACTTGTTACTCGAGCTCTCAGTTCCAGTGTCTCGTGCCACCATGGTTTATTGCGATAATGTGAGTGCCATCTATCTGTCAGGTAATCCCGTGCTGCATCAACGCACTAAACACATTGAATTGGATATCCACTTCGTCAGGGAACAAGTTCAACGGGGTCATGTTCGCATTCTACACGTCCCATCTCGTTATCAGATCGCAGACATATTCACGAAAGGTCTCCCAAGAGTTCTCTTTGAAGATTTCAGATCCAGTCTCAGCATCCGGTCACCTCCCGCTTCGACTGCGGGGTGTAATAGATAACGTAATTTAAGTAAATTTGTAATTCAAAATTTGTATTGATTGATAATTATCCCTTACCAAAAATAAGGGGATAGACATGTATTATTTATAGATTGTAATTAATGGAAATAATCAAGGGGTTACAATTCTTTCATCCACCAACGGTCAACGCCATGCAGTCAATCGGAGCCCTCAGATGTGTGCCACTCCTGTAGTGACACATGTACGCTGCAGAACATCTACAACGATACCAAGCCACGTGGCACATGTTAAGGCGGTACAGGTTCCACTTTCCTATTGGTCAAAGTGTAATTTGTGTTATATTAATATTGAGTCGGGGGAGTGGAGATACATCCTAGTTGGGCCTAACCAGTCACGTACTAGGAGTTGGTGAGGTTGGCCCATGTGACATCCTATTGAAGGAGGACTTGCCCTCACACTTTTGGCTAACACCGAGAGTTACGAAAGTAGTAACCAACATCACACCCATTTTGTATTCATTATGAGAGAGCAATCAATCGTAGTCATCTCTCTCCCCAAATATTATTTCCTTTTCATGTCACTCGCTTCCACAATTGTAGAGTTTAGTGAATTATCATTCTTATGAAATCAAGAGTCTCGCTATCCTTAATCGGAGGTTAGACATTGTTGTTTCACCGAAAATGCAAGCAGGTGAGTATATTGATTTTCTCAAGGAAAAACTATTTAATATAACTGCTTATAACATGTTGTATAAAGACATCGTAGTTTTCTTTATAAAGAAGCAAAGACTGCCCCAACACAAGTTCCACGGAGAAGGAAGCATGCCAAGTGGACTATGACAAACGAGAAGCCGGAATATAACTTCGGCTTTTTATTGGAGATATTAGCAATTTAGGATGCCGAGAGGTGCAATGGAGATGGTTCATGTTTTGTTCTTGGCTTCATGGAGCAAATTTTGATATGTTTGGGTAAACTTATCCTTTCCTATCTCATTTTCTTCTTTTTCAAAAAGTCACAACCAAATTTCACTTTTTCAAAGCATAAAACTCATTTTCAAATCATTACCCTCATAGCGTTTGTTTCATGGATTCCAAAAGAAGTTAATATAGAAATCTAGCGGAAACGATTTTCTATTTGGTTTTATTTATTTGTTTGATCCTTGCAGCCGGAGGGCTGCTCAGTTTCTAGTAATCGACTCTCAAAATGGCAAAGTGATTTTTGGTACAAGAAGTGTAAAGAGAATATGAATGATATATGTTTTCTTATTAATGTTTGGTACAACTTACTACTAATTCCTAGTAGCTATTTATAAGAAAACTAAACTAACTCTTAAACATAAAAGAAATACAAGTAATGGCATAAATTAAGCAATGCTTGATTTATGCGTTTGATTTTCACTTCATCTTGATTTATGTCTTTGATTATGAGACTTTTGACTTGACTACATAGACATTGGAGGAGAAATTATCTCCAATACTCCCCCTCAAGTTGGAGCGTGAAGGTTACGAACGCCCAACTTGCCAAGTAATATTTCTTCTTTTTCGAACACTCCCCCTCAAGTTGGAGTGTTTAGTTTTCTTACGGGTTCAAATAACCCGATTTTTCTTTTTCTTGCGGGCTCAATTAACCCAACTTTTCCTTTTTTTTCTTGTGGGCTCACATAACCCGACTTTCGTTCTTGCGAGTGCGAAGGACCCGACTTTTCTTCTTGCGAGTTCAAAGATTTGAACCCGACTTTTATTTTTTGTGAGTTCAAAGGAACCCGACTTTTCTTCTCGCGGGCTCGAGGAACCCGACTTGTCTTCTTGCAAGTTCAATTGACCCGAATTCTCTCCCTTTGTTTTTGCTGGTTCAAGGAACCCGACTTTTCTTCTCGCGGGCTCAACAAGCCCGACTTTTCTTCTCTTGCGAGTTCAATGAACCCCACTTTTCTTTTTCTTGCGAGTTCAAAGAACCCGACTTGTCTGCTTGTGAGATCAAAGATTTGAACCATACTTTTCTTTCTCGCGGGTTCAACAAACCCGACTTTTCTTCTCGCGAGTTCAAAAGAACCCTACTTTTTTTTTGCGGGTTCAAAGAACCCGACTTATCTTTTCTTGCGAGTTTGAAAACCCGACTTTTCTTTTATGCGAGTTCAAAAGAAACCCGACTTTTCTTTTTTGCGGGTTCAAAGACCCGATTTTTTTTCTTTTCGCGGGCTCAAAGAACCCGACTTTTTTTTGAGCATATTGTTCCAAGGATCAGGAGCACTGAATCTGATACCATATAGAAATCTAGCGGAAATGATTTTCTATTTGGTTTTATTTATTTTTTTGAGCCCTGCAGCCGGAGGGCTGCTCAGTTTCTAGTAATCGACTCTTAAAATGGCAAAGTGATTTTTGGTACAAGAAGTGTAGAGAGAATATGAAAGATATATGTTTTCTTATTAATGTTTGGTACAACTTGCTACTAATTCCTAGTAGCTATTTATAAGAAAACTAAACTAACTCTTAAACATAAAAGAAATACAAGTAATGGCATAAACTAAGCAATGCTTGATTTATGCCTTTGACTTTCACACCATCTTGATTTATGTCTTTGACTATGAGACTTTTGACTACATAGACATTGGAGGAGAAAATATCTCCAATAGTTAATAGGTCAAAAGAAGGGGGGAAAGTTTATGCAAACACCCACGAAGTCTACTTATGATCGGGCTGCTCTTCTTGTAGTACAAGATTTCAAGGTTACATCTTGCCTATGATTCATGTTGTGGTTGGTTTAGTGTTGGAATCGCTTTTCTTTGTTACCATAAAGAGTTGTGTTTTTATTTGACACATTGTCTTATGTTGTTTATAATTCAGAGAGTCAGTTTTGTCATATTATTAGGTTATAGTACCCGACCACCGAACATGTATCAAACTAGTTACGATTGTCTTAGAGTCCTACTCTTCATGTTCTCTTTTCTGAATATCATAGTGACTAAAATCAGTATATCAAAATCTGTAACGTTCTTAAGAGCCTTAAGTTTATACCATGAAGGGTGATGAATGTTAGCTACAAGAGAAAACTAGTATTATACCCGTCCGCTGGGACGGATTCTTAAAATTTATAATATCCAAACTATGTGTACATTAAAGATTCAGATAACGACTTATCCGACCGGGATTAGTAGGCGCGGAAGTTGGTTAATTCCGGTACATAACTCAAATTTTGTTATTTAGTTGGCACAATTTGACATTTTCCCTTATTTTTTATACTCCCGAAACTTTAATAAAAAAACAAACAATAACGAAACAACTTCAAACATATAATGGCATGCATGATAAACTTATTTGAGGAAAAAAGGACTTTTGGTGAAACAACCCAAATAGACCAATATAAAAGTTAAACATACAGCAATCCGGTCACTACGATTATAAATAGATCAATGAAGAACTTTTCATGCAGACTCAGCATCTTTCACTGCTTTGTTGATAACGCCTATGAGAATAAATTCTCAACCATTCCTGCATTAGTAAATACAGATTAACAAAAACCGACTTCTGTGGTTAATATCTGTTAATTGTCATGCAAAAAAACTTTGTAAGCAAAGATGGAAACAATAAAAAATGTTTAACCATTAATCACCTTAACATCAACCTTAAACTTTCGATATGCCACTTCAACCAGTAATTCAAACCAGCCTGTATCAAAATAAAAGACAACATCAAAATATATAAAGCCATCTATCTCGTGGTTATATTATTGCAATTGTTCTAAACTTTAATCATGTTATTATCTACAAATTATATTAGGTGTCCACCTAAGAATTTATAAAGATACCATAGTTGAACCTTCACTAACACGTGCAACAGGATGCAAGTGTATCCAGTATGCCATACATCTGTTACTACAGTGTATTTTATGCACTTCAAGAAAGTGGAATATCATAAAAACAAAATAATAACAGGGGTACTTGAAGAAGACGAATTCAGTAAACCTTGATTTGTGAGAAGAGAAGGCTAGTCATCATGCTAATTCATGCCATCAGATCTTAAATTTCCGCCTTCACAGCCGGCGTCCAGTCGTAACCCTAAGTAGATAATACTAAGTGATGACGTAGGTAGCACAATGCAAAAAGTCTGATAACCATCACAAATATATGCTTGAAGCGTTGAAACCTACAAAGGTTCAAACGACGAATAAGCACAGATCAAAAGATGACCTGTCTTGTCACCTTTTCCTCGGCCAGCTCAAAGCAACTGTCGTGTAGACATTGCACAGCTCGGACCGCAGGTCCAAAGCCATTACCAACCTAAAGTGACATGTCCTCTTGTTGCAACATGGTCCAAGATAATATGCCTTCCTGAATTAGAAGACAACTCCTCTATATAATCAGGATCAGATCCACACATCTGATCCATCCCTGATTATTCCTCTTACACTCAATCTTCTATTCTTTTAGTCAACACACACGTGTGGAGTCTATCTCCATCATATACACACATCTCTCAAGTCTTGACAATTCTGGTGTTGAGTAATACTCAAACCAGAATTCCAACGCTAACAAAAATCATATTATCTTGAACCTCCTTCTACGTTTTGCAACGTAGGAGGACACCACGACCTGCGTTTGGAAGATCGGAACCCTTGAACCCTTGAATCCCTTTTTGTGACTCAGGACTAACGTTAGGCTATTATTTGTTGTAGCAACAAGTTGGCGCCCACCGTGGGGCTGCGCCATTGTTTCCTTAAAATATCAGTTGTGTAGCTCCGACTTCCTAGCATGTCTGACCCTGAGTCTCAAGAAGAGGTGAACCAGATCTCACCAAACACAGATCAAGCATCTCCCAACACATCTGTGTCGTTTTCCACTCCTGGAAGTACCCCTGCTGGTACCCCAACTCCACCGACTCACCCTGAGTTCACTGTCTTCCAAACTCCACCCTCTACACGTTCAGGGGTGATGTCTCCTCTCCCTAATGACATACAAGATCCTAAACGTATAGATCTGACCCCGGAAGGAATCGCTAGTAACTTCCTACAGCTCAGGTCTCTCTTAAACTAGCATGTCATTAGGGAAAGAGAGAAAGGGCTCCGCATCCAGCTAGACTACAATGAGGAGGAAGTGTCACTTTCTCCTGGACCGCCCCTTCCTCTCACTAGCCGACCTAGCCATCAAACTGCCTTCCGAAGTCATGAAGCAGGACCAAGCAGCAGGCCTCCTGTCCATCAAACGACCAGGCCTAGTCCTACCGCTTTTCCTCTGTTCACTACCCAATCCACCACTGCTGGTGCACCCATTGGGTATGAACTCACCCTGGACCAACTCCTACAATCACCCATTGCCAGTGTCCCACCACCGGCTGCCACCTCATGGGCTCAGGCCATGGCTACTCTGCCTATGGCCCGTAGTGCCTCCTTGAGTGTACCCATGGCAGCAAGCAATGTAGCAGCGACTGATAGCCTTCAAGGATTTAACCTCATGCCCTACATGATGTCTCAAATGATGGCCCACTTCCCCTGGCAACAGCTCATCAGTCAAGCTATTGCTGCTCAACAAGGGAACACTAACGGAAGTAGTGATAGAGTGGGACACACCACCCACCAACCATACAAACCTAATAGCCTATCCTGTTTCTCTCGGGAAATAGAAGATTATGAGTTCCCAAACAAGTTGAAGATGCCTGCTCACATCAGAACCTATGATGGCACTGATGACCCCGAAGACCATCTACAGATCTTCTCTGGAGCTGCTCGCATCGAAAAATGGGGTGACCCCGAACGTTGCCTCATGTTCATGCAGACTCTGGTTGGATCTGCCTGGATATGGTTCAATGACTTACCTGCCGAAAGCGTCAAAACCTTCAATGATCTAGGAAAAGGATTCCTAGCTAACTTCTCACAACAGAGACGTTGTGTCAAGGATGCAACGGTAATCTTTCAGATCAAGCAAAAGGATGATGAAAGCCTGAGAAGTTTCATTGAAAGATATAAGAAGGAAGGCCTCACCTATGTTGGTGCAGATGAAAAAATGAAGGTTGCAGGGTTCATGAACGCCATCAACTCGAAGTACCTCACAAGAGACTTTAACAAGAGTCTCCCACGAACTCTTGAAGAAGCCCTAGAAAGGGCTGAAGCTCACATCCGAGGAGAAGAGGCTGTAGACATCAAGGAGCAAAGAAAGAGAAGCTCCACCTGGAGAAGCAACAGCTCCAGCAGAAAGAGGGGAAACTATGGAACTCATGATAGAAGACCCAAAGGGTCTGAGTCTCGAAGGCCGGAAAGCAGGAACCCTCCAAGCAGGGACAGAAATGTCAACTTCACAGTCCTCACCAAAACTCCTCAAGAGATCTTAGCAACAGAGGAAGTCAAACACACCTTTCGGCCTCCTCGTCCCTTGCCAAAAAGCAAAAGAAACGAAAACTCCAACCAATATTGTGAGTTCCACGAAGAAAAGGGACTTCACACCAACAACTGTTTCTAACTTAAGAAAAAGAATTGAAGAAGTCGTTAAGTCCGGGGAGCTTGCCCACTTGGTGAAAGGTGTAAAAGAAAACATGACTGACAACAAGAAAAAAGAAGTTGCTATGGTCTCGTTTGAACAAGGAATGCCAAGTAAGCGTCAGAGGTTGGAAGCTTGGGAGCATCAAAGCATCTATTTTCCTCACACAAAAGAAGACAAACATTGTGATCCCCTCCTCCTTGAAGCATCTATTGGTTCAATAAAAACACAAAAGGCCTACATAGACACGGGAGCGGCTACAGAAATCTTGTTTGAAAAATACTTGAAACTCCTGAGCCCTGAGGAATGCTCCAAGCTCCAACCCACAGAGGTCTCTATAAAAGGTATTGCAGACATACCCATCAAGCCCCTGGGAGAAATAACGCTTGATGTGAATTTCTCCGATGGGAAAACTCAAAGAACAGAACCTCTAAGCTTTATCGTCCTGGACCTACCATCCAATTATGATGTTATCATTGGCAGACCTGGAGTAGTGGTTTTTGACATGACCATCTCCATCAGTCGAAGGAATGCCAAGATCCCCACCAAATATGGGATTGCAACCCTTCAAGCATCAACCACAGTGCTGGTAGTCAGTGAAAATAACAACGACCGAAACAAACTCGGCCTCAACATCAATCCAAAGTACCCAGAACAAAGAATACGGGTTAATACAGACCTCCCCACCGAAACACTTTCAAAACTTGAAAGGTTACTGCGGAACAATGTTGACATTTTTGCCTGGTGTCCTAGTGACATGACTAGCATCCGTCGAAGCATTGCTGAACATGAGCTTAGGATCCCTCCACATGTCAAACCGGTTGTACAAAAGAAAAGAAGTCTTGCCCCCGAACGAAGCAAGGCTGCATGTCAGGAGGTTGACAAACTGGTCGAAGCAGGAATCCTCCGAGAAGTCAAATACCAGTCCTGGGTTGCAAACCCGGTGATGGTCAAGAAGCCCGATGATTCATGGAGGATGTGCATAGACTTTAAAGACCTCAATAAGGCTTGCCCAAAGGATTGTTATCCTTTACCCGAGGTTGACTTAAAAGTTGACTCATTAACAGGTTTCCCAAATACCTAAAGATAACTTTTAAGTTAGTTCAATACCTCCAAGATTGTTATCTTTCGCATAAAGCATGCTTAAAAGTTGACTCTTTGACAGGTTTCCCCATCAAGTGTTTCCTGGATGCCTATAAAGGTTATCACCAGATACAGATGAAGGCGGAAGATGAAGAGAAAACAGCCTTTCATACTGACAAGGGCATCTTTTGTTACCAAAAGATGCCTTTTGGCTTAAAGAATGCAGGTGCCACGTACCAAAGGTTGGTTGATAAAGCATTCGTTGAATAAATCGGCAGAAACATGGAAGCTTACGTGGATGATCTAGTTATTAAAAGCACAACGGAGGAACAAATGCTTCAAGAAATACAAGAAACGTTCAGCAACCTGAGAAAGATCAACATGAAGCTCAACCCTATAAAGTGTTCATTTGGGTTCGAAAAAGGAAAATTCCTGGGACATATCGTGGGAAAACAGAGCATAAAGGCCAACCCCAGCAAGGTTCGAGCCGTCCTAAACATGAAGTCTCCACAAACCAAGAAAGAAGTAGAAAGCTTGAACGGCAAACTCGCTGCCTTAAAACGCTTCATGTCAAAACTGGCTGAAAGATCCTTACCATTCTTCAAGACTCTCAAGGGGTGCACAGACAAGAAAAATTTCAGATGGTCAGAAGAGGCAGAGGAAGCCTTCAACCAAATGAAACAATATTTGGCTTCCCACCCAACCATTGCAGCCCCCGAGACAGGAGAGACCATCTCTGTCTACCTTTGTGTTACTTAAGAAGCCCTCAGTGTTGTCCTCACCATTGAAAGAGACAAAGCCCAGGTACCTGTTTACTTCTTCAGTAAAACTTTAAAGTTAGTAGAGGAAAAATACCCTCCTCTTGAAAAACTAGCCTTGGCCCTAGTGCAAACGGCTAGAAGACTCAGAAGGTACTTTCAAGCACACCCCATACAAGTGGTCACCGACCAACCCATTAAAAGTGTGCTTGAAAAACCTGAAACTTCGGGACGCCTGGCCAAGTGGGCCGTCGAACTAGGTGAACACAAAATCACCTATGTCCCAAGAAAGGCAATAAAAGCACAAATATTAGCCGACTTTATAGCTGAGG
Organism: Ambrosia trifida; assembly: GCA_028751855.1. Taxonomy (NCBI): domain Eukaryota; kingdom Viridiplantae; phylum Streptophyta; class Magnoliopsida; order Asterales; family Asteraceae; genus Ambrosia; species Ambrosia trifida. The sequence goes on from CM054129.1 coordinate 7,782,863, forward strand.
TCCCAAAGGTGGAAACCACTGAAGTTAACATAGCAATAGACGAACCTTCCGATCCCGAATCCTGGAGGCTTTATACGGACGGAGCTTCCAGCGTTGAAGGATCCGGAGCAGGTCTTGTCTTAATCAATCCTGAGGGATTAGAATTCACATATGCTCTTCGCTTGAAATTTCAGGCCACCAACAATGAAGCAGAATATGAGGCCCTGATCGCAAATTAAGGCTTGCAAAAAAGATGGTCGTCCAAAAGCTTCAAGTGTTCACTGACTCACTCCTGGTTTCTAACCAAGTAAATGATAGCTACATAGCCAAAGAACCAAACATGAAAAAATATAGAGAAAAGGCAAAAGAAATCATGAACACCTTCCAGTCCTGCAAGATCAAACAAGTTCCAAGATCACACAACAAAAAAGCTGACGCTCTCAGTAAGCTCGCCTCATTAAACTTTGCCCATCTTACCAAGAAAGTGCTGGTAGAAGTAATCCAACAGCCTTCCATATCCGAGCTCGAGGTACAAGATGTAATCACTGAAAGTGAACCAAATTGGATGACCCCATACATAGCATTCCTGAAGAAAGGTGAACTTCCTCAAGACAATGTTGAAGCCGAAAAGATCCGGATCAAGTCAAGGCAATACACCATCCAAGAAGACATACTCTACAAAAAAAGGGTATTTGGCTCCACTGCTTCGATGTGTTGGCCCGGAACAAAGCAGATACTTAATCAAGGAAGTTCATGAAGGTATATGTGGAGCTCATTGTGGTCCACGATCAGTGGTAGCAAAGCTCATGAATCTCGGCTACTTCTTGCCCTCCATGCACAGAGATGCATCGGAACAACTGAAAAAATGTGAAGCCTGTCAAATACACGCCCCAGTCCCAAAGAGCCCCAAGCATGACCTAATCCCAGTTAACTCAGCTTGGCCGTTTTATAAATGGGGGATGGATATCATTGGACCCTTCCCACCTGCAAAGGGAGGAGTCAACTTTTTATTGGTTGCTGTTGATTACTTCACAAAGTGGCCAGAAGTGACGCCCTTAGGAAAAATATCTGGAAAAAAGATTATCGACTTCGTTTGGGAAAGCATTATCTGCCGGTATGGCCTACCCGACGTACTGGTCACAGATAATGGGAAGCAATTTGCAGAGAAACCCTTCAGCACTTGGTGCAAGGAATATCGAATAACTCAAGTATTCAGTTCTGTGGCATACCCATAATCAAATGGTCAGGTTGAACGAATGAACCAAAGTGTGGTTGAAGGGATCAAGGCAAGACTCGGCAGAAAAGGAGGAAGATGGTTGGATAAGCTTCCAAGCATCTTATGGGCCATTCGCACCACAGAGAAAACAAGCAACAATAAAACGCCATATAGTCTTACTTTCGGATCTGAAGCAGTTATCCCGGCCGAGATTGGGGTTACCACACCTCCAACGCTCCACGTTAACATCAAGACCAATGAGGAAAAAGCTCTGCTCAACCTAGATCTCTTAGAAGAAACAAGGGACTTAGCAGCAATTCAAGAAGCTCAATACAAACAAAAGATGGAATCCTACTACAACACTAAGGTAAGGCATGAACGCTTCAAGCCAGGAGATTTGGTCTTAAGGAACAACGAAGCAAGCAAGAAAGAAAATCAAGAAAAATTAGGACCAAAATGGGAAGGTCCCTACACCATCTTGGAATCCCACAAAGGAGGATCCTATAAACTTGCCAACATGGAAGGCAAGAAGCTACTACGCCACTGGAACGGCAAGAACCTTAAAAAGTTCTTTGTCCAGGCCTTCAAGAAATGTAATTTCCTTCTAGTTGAATGATGTAATATTGGCTTGTTAAATCAATGAAAGGATCAGTAGATCCTCTTTAGAAAATTTGTCTTTCTATCCTATTTCCAGGTTGAGAACCTTGCAAGAAACTCCATGGCAAGGGCCATGTAAGGGGATGAGCTCCCAGGCCATATCGCTCAATAGGTTCAAAGGTTGAATGAACCTATATAAGGGGTGAGTTCCTAGATCAATCCAACTCCATGAGACCTACAAAGCTCTTTCTTTACATGTCTCATAGACGGGTTTGAGCAGCCTACACCAATTGTTCCTTAAGTTTTTGAACAAACTTACAAAAAAAAAACACTAAGTAGTGTACAAGATAGATGGCGACTTGTTTACCTAGACTACCTTTAGGATGAATGACTGCAGCATTCAACCTTCTAAGGTGCTACCGGTCAAACATTCCCAAACATAACAAAGACAAATACCATAGAACAAACACAGTTAAAAAAGCCAACAAAGAAAATAAACACGAAATAGCCTTAAGGGCTCAAAACATTAAAAGCCTTAACAGGCCAAGTACTACAAACTGTTCACAAGGCTATCAATGCCTACTACCATAAAGAAGTCCACTAGGCTCCAACAAAAGTCAAACTGTTTAAACACCAGGTTAATTGTTTACAGACATCCTGCTAAGAAAGCTATGAATAAAGGATAAGAAAACTAAGCAACATCACCAGACCCCGAAGGCTTCGAGGCCTCATCATCCCCAACCATTTTCGCCACCTTTGTTTTCTTAGCTTTTTTTCCCTTTTTCAAAGGCTTATCCCCAATAACCCCAGCCTCAGAAGCTTCGACGCTTGCATCCTTGGACAGTAACTCTTCAGCATCTAAAGTTTCCTCACTGTCACCAGAGCGAGCCCGTTTTTTGGAAACCGACTCAAGCACTTGAGCACACACAGCTTCATTCAAACCAGGGGGCTTCATCTGCTTTAACACCTGCAAAGGTTTTCCATAACAAGAGGACACCTGGGAAACATACTGATGGATTTCTGCTCCATCTTCAACACCATCTCTTTAAAAACATCCAAGGACTTGGGCTGAAACAAAGGAGACTCCTCCATAACCTCACCCGATTCATGAGCTTTAAAACCTGCAACAAAGCCTGTATGCTTGCCATGAATAAGGAGTTTGGTATAAACCTCACCAAGAGCAGAATTAAACTCCGCAGAATGAAGCAAATAGGTGACAACTTGCTGGAGACCCTCCTCAATCAACCATTGATTGTCATCTAAGGCACCAGCAAGGGAAGCCTCTAACCCAACCTTCTCTTGCTCAAACACCTTCCTCTCTGCTTCAAGGCCCAACCTGTTAACCTCAAGTTTCACGTGAGCAGCCTCATGTTTAGCAACCTCGGCTTCATACCCTTTCTTCAACACATCTATCAGCCCAACAAAGGTCTTCTCTTTCTCAGCCCATTCCAAAGCATCCTTCTTCAAAAAGCCAAAGCTTGCTTCATCTCTCTCCTTTTCCTGGCAAATTCACTATACGCCCCCATCATCTTCCTGAACCTGCTAATACCTTCATGAAGCATAGCAGCCAGATTACAAGTTCCAACCATCATTTTGGTCAACAGAGCATCATCATCCAACCCCTCCAAACAAGCCTTGGCACCAGGGGTAGCAAAATGTGCAAGAACATCCTCACAAACATCGGATGATTTAAAAGTATCAGAGGGTTTCACATTCCAACCAGGGGTGTACACCCCTTCACCTTCCACACTTGTGGAACCCTCACCATGCTTCATCACCACAACTTTCGCAGCCATCTTCTTGCCAACAAATTCTGCCACAACACCTTCAACCTCCTGATCTTTCTCCCCTTCAGAATTCTCTATATCATCACTAACATCAACCGCTTCAGAAGCATCCACAGATTTCGCAGCCTTCAACAAACGACGACTAGACCTCCTAGTTGAAACAGGCTTAGAAAAACTCTTCACATTGGGAACAGCGACATAGTTACCACTGTCATACATTCCCTTTTCATATTTAGTCAAAGCATCCTCACCATCGGCAGCTTCAGCATCCTTGAAGACAACATCCGAAGCATCATCGCCCTTAATAAAGTCCAAAGCCGACATAACTACAAGACAAACAGAAAACATAAATAATTTGAAAGAAAAACCAAGTAAAAACGGTGATAAAAACAAGCATACCCCGATCACCCTTCATAAAGAAGTCCACTAGGCTCCAACAAAAGTCAAACTGTTTAAACACCAGGTTAATTGTTTACAGACATCCTACTAAGAAAGCTATGAATAAAGGATAAGAAAACTAAACAACATCACCAGACCCCGAAGGCTTTGAGGCCTCATCATCCCCAACCATTTTCGCCACCTTTGTTTTCTTAGCTTTCTTTCCCTTTTTCAAAGGCTTATCCCCAACAACCCCAGCCTCAGAAGCTTCGACGCTTGCATCCTTGGACAGTAACTCTTGAGCATCTAGAGTTTCCTCACTGTCACCAGAGCGAGCCCGTTTTTTGGAAACCGACTCAAGCACTTGAGCACACACAGCTTCATTCAAACCAGGGGGCTTCATCTGCTTTAACACCTGCAAAGGTTTTCCATAACAAGAGGACACCTGGGAAACATACTGATGGATTTCTGCTCCATCTTCAACACCATCTCTTTAAAAACATCCAAGGACTTGGGCTGAAACAAAGGAGACTCCTCCATAACCTCACCCGATTCATGAGCTTTAAAACCTGCAACAAAGCCTGTATGCTTGCCATGAATAAGGAGTTTGGTATAAACCTCACCAAGAGCAGAATTAAACTCCGCAGAATGAAGCAAATAGGTGACAACTTGCTGGAGACCCTCCTCAATCAACCATTGATTGTCATCTAAGGCACCAGCAAGGGAAGCCTCTAACCCAACCTTCTCTTGCTCAAACACCTTCCTCTCTGCTTCAAGGCCCAACCTGTTAACCTCAAGTTTCACGTGAGCAGCCTCATGTTTAGCAACCTCGGCTTCATACCCTTTCTTCAACACATCTGTCAGCCCAACAAAGGTCTTCTCTTTCTCAGCCCATTCCAAAGCATCCTTCTTCAAAAAGCCAAAGCTTGCTTCATCTCTCTCCTTTTCCTGGCAAATTCACTATACGCCCCCATCATCTTCCTGAACCTGCTAATACCTTCAGGAAGCATAGCAGCCAGATTACAAGTTCCAACCATCATTTTGGTCAACAGAGCATCATCATCCAACCCCTCCAAACAAGCCTTGGCACCAGGGGTAGCAAAATGTGCAAGAACATCCTCACAAACATCGGATGATTTAAAAGTATCAGAGGGTTTCACATTCCAACCAGGGGTGTACACCCCTTCACCTTCCACACTTGTGGAACCCTCACCATGCTTCATCACCACAACTTTCGCAGCCATCTTCTTGCCAACAACTTCTGCCACAACACCTTCAACCTCCTGATCTTTCTCCCCTTCAGAATTCTCTATATCATCACTAACATCAACCGCTTCAGAAGCATCCACAGATTTCGCAGCCTTCAACAAACGACGACTAGACCTCCTAGTCGAAACAGGCTTAGAAAAACTCTTCACATTGGGAACAGCGACATAGTTACCACTGTCATACATTCCCTTTTCATATTTAGTCAAAGCATCCTCACCATCGGCAGCTTCAGCATCCTTGAAGACAACATCCGAAGCATCATCGCCCTTAATAAAGTCCAAAGCCGACATAACTACAAGACAAACAGAAAACATAAATAATTTGAAAGAAAAACCAAGTAAAAACGCTGATAAAAACAAGCATACCCCGATCACCCTTCATCAACACAGGGTCTCTACCCTGTTTCTCCCAACGAATGCTAATACCGGATAAAACGAGAAAAGGTTCGCCAAAGGGACGAAGCCTGGAAGGGCATACCCGAATAGCCTTAAGAAAAATCCCATCTAAGGCAGACTCCAACGGCTCTGCTTCGTTAAGAACAGCCTCGGGGTGCCTCCACACAAGCTTGAAGGGAAAAATAGACTCAGAACCCCAAAAAAATCTAGTCTTCCACTGACCAACGGTTGTTACATGTGAAGAAATCAAGTTTGTTTCAACTGAGGATCCTTCAAAGGTAAACCAATCACCATTCTTAGCAAGGCGAAAGAAACGCCTAAACATAAGAAGGGTTGGGTCATAACCAAGAGCCCTACAAAGGATCTCAAAATGCAAAACACGGCCAACCCCATGAGGATGGATTTGACCCAAAGAAACCCTATAATACTCAAGTACATTGAGCAAGAAAATAGAAAAGGGATGACGAACATTGGAAAATTCAAAATGACGACAATACAGTGCAATAGAACGATCAGGACAACTGGAAACAGGATCTGTCAAACCAGGAGCAGTAGGTTTGAAGGACAGATCAATGTCCCACTCCAAGAAGAACGCTTCAACTTCCTCTTGGGTCAGGGAAGAGAAGGTGATAGACATATCCTTCTTAGCACCCATAACGCCGTGAAGGATGACCAAAAACAAAGAAAAGTAAAAAGAGGAAAGACTGACCTGATGAATGCAAGCAAAACCCTAAGGAAAATGAAGAGGAATCGTTGGAGAAGAAGGTAAAAAAGTGAAATTATTTTGTGGTAATGAAATAATATAATGGCAGTTATTATAGATAATGATGTAAAATAATTAATACAAAGACTGAGAGGCTGACATCTGTCACATCAGTCAGTCAAATCACAGTTTAAATTGAAAAAAAGTAACCGCCTAAAAACCTACGAACCTTCGAACCTTTCAACGAAAAACAAAGATAGCAAACAGTCAGAAGCCTTCTACCTACGCCACAAAGACTCCTGACTTGGGGGGCTGATGACGTAGGTAGCCCAAGGCAAAAAGTCTGATAACCATCACAAATATATGCTTGAAGCGTTGAAACCTACAAAGGTTCAAACGACGAATAAGCACAGATCAAAAGATGACCTGTCTTGTCACCTTTTCCTCGGCCAGCTCAAAGCAACTGTTGTGTAGACATTGCACAGCTCGGACCGCAGGTCCAAAGCCATTACCAACCTAAAGTGGCATGTCCTCTTGTTGCAACATGGTCCAAGATAATATGCCTTCCTGAATTAGAAGACAACTCCTCTATATAATCAGGATCAGATCCACACATCTGATCCATCCCTGATTATTCCTCTTACACTCAATCTTCTATTCTTTTAGTCAACACACACACGTGAGGAGTCTATCTCCATCACATACACACATCTCTCAAGTCTTGACAATTCTGGTGTTGAGTAATACTCAGACCAGAATTCCAACACTAACAAAAATCATATTATCTTGAACCTCCTTCTACTTTTTGCAACGTAGGAGGACACCACGATCTGCGTTTGGCATATTGGAACCCTTGAACCCCTTTTTGTGACTCAGGACTAACGTTAGGCTATTATTTGTTGTAGCAACACTAAGTGCAGAGAACTAAAAGCCATTAGTAGCATGAAAATGAAGCCCTAATTCAAGAAATCAAAGGAAAACCTAAATAATTACCTCTGCATATTTGTCGAAGTAAAAGGATAGATGATTGAACACTTATTCTTGCGTAAAAAAGATGAGAGTGGCAGCAGGGTATTGATTTGAACGAAGAACAAATCATTCGTTGGATAGAAAACCTTGAGAGAAGGAGATGAAGAACAGAGAACCAAGTAATAATAAACTTAAATGACTGTTGTCCCTAATTACATGCATCGTGACTAATGAAAATTAGAACATAATTCTCAAAATATCTAATCATAACATAATAATAAGATACAATAACAAATAAAAGTATAACATAAGTCGCGTTATATACTTACATCTTGTTGACGATCCTTTCCCGTTGCAGGGGGCCCTCCAATCACCAAATTCCATGGTGACGTCACCCTGATTACGGGTATCCATCTTCTATATGAAATTAGTATTAGAAGACAGAAATTAATAAAAAAATCGATGCTACGTTCATAATAATTTATATTAGTTAAAGTTTAAAGTATTGAAAAACCAAAAGAAGATATACATACATATAGCAGATCAATTGTTGAAGTTACACTATGTTCCAGAGTTTCATTAAAGGATGGAAGAGAAAGGATTGGGAAGGAAGTGGGGAAAAAATGTGTTCCAGAGTTTTTTGTAGAAGGGAAAGGGAGGGAATGAGAGGGATAATAAAGAGGATTTTAGTGTGATTTTTAATCTTTCCAATTTGGAAGGAATTGAAGAGAAGGGAAGAGCAGGGAGATCCTTTCTCTTCCATCCTTTAATGAAACTCGGGAACACAGTGTTAGGGTTTCGGCACGTAATGGTTGTTTGCTCCGTCTCGTAAGAATGTGATCAATTGATAAGAAGGTTGAAGCAGCATTTGCACAGAAATTGTCTTATAAACATACAATCAGATCCCTTCAAAACCATCCCTATACGATATGCATCTAAACCCCAGAAGCATTCACATAAAAGTGTCCCGCAAACAAAGTAGCCTCATGCTTCTGGAAGCATAGTTTGCTCAGTAAGGGTTCTCCACCGCTTCTGAACCGTCTTTGGGACCATCATCACCACCAATAATCATCATCTCCATCGCACTCAGCCCCTACTTGGTTCTCTATTCGTTGGATATGTGAGATGAGAGAGATCGCAGTCTGGTTTTTTTTTCTCTCTAAATTCCAGAAGATAGATATAGTAGGGTGAACTACCTATCCCACGTCCCTTTTTTTAGGAGTGGAGTGGTAACATTTAAACTGCATTTACAAAACATAAACTGCCAAAAAATTGAAAAAACTGTCTATTTATAATGGCTGAGATTTAATCTCATCAATAACTACCTTCAATCAATGGTTAAGATTAAGTGGAAAAACAGTTTTTTGTGCAAATATTGGTAGTTAGTGGGTGGTGAGCAATATATTAATAATGTCAACAAATTCAAAAAACCTTTATGGCAATCCATACGTTTTGTTCCATGCCCATATATTTTACTGAGATCACAAATGAATTTAGGGCACTTGAGGCAGCTGACCGTAGCCCTGTCGTCGGCTTCATCAGCATCACCACCTTCATCAGCGGCTATTGTACCGCAAAGCATCGTCGCTCACCTTCTTCACTTGCTGCGATATCAGATCTGATTTTGCCATTAAAGTAAAAGCAACAACAAATGAAACTTGCGAGAGGCGGGTTTTGGCTTCTCAAGCTTTTATCTTCTTGTCATGTATCTATTTCTCCATCCATATCGCTCCTGCAATCTGTTAGGGAAATCCCGTGTTCACTTTCAGATGCAAATATTTAAGCGTTTTGAATCTTGCTGGATATAGAATTGGAGTAAAAGTTTGTAGGTGTTGCTAATGTGTTAAACGACTAGATGCACTTTTGGAACCTTGTATAAAACCTTGTAAGAATGTTAAACAATGTAAATTTTGTATAATTAATCTGGTTGGGTTATATATAAAACACTACATAAGATTGCTTCTGATTGTTACATACACATCTTCCAATTATTTGACCACGTCTCTTATTGGCGGTCTTCTGCTTGATTCCGTTTGTGTACACCTCAATGCAAGCTGAAGCAGTCGGGTCACCTCTTCGCTTACAAAAGAGTTGTCATAAAGACCTGCTGCATCCACAACCATCTCTATATCGCTCTTTTCATCCCAAACAGACCTCACCCACTTCACAATGTCCAATCCATCTGCATCTACGAATGAAGGATCAACTGCCTTCTTTCTGGTTATCAGTTCTAGTAACACAACCCCGTAACTATACACATCAGACTCCTTGCTTGCTGTTGAAGTAAACGCGCTTTCTGTCCAATGCACGTACACATTAACTAATACATTATATATGCAATCAGTAAAACGCTAAAACCTCAAAAAAACTTAACTAACTCACCCGGAGCAATGTAGCCAATGGTGCCCCGAAGTGAGCCACTCATTAGTGTTGGAGATGACTGATCTAGAAGCGTTGCAATGCCAAAATCTGAGATGTGTGGCTCCATCTCATAATCCAAAAGAATGTTCATAGGTTTTATATCTCTGTTTGGGTGGATTAAATGAGAATTTCAAGTTTAATATGATAATTTTGTGTTTTTTATGATGGTATGGTAATTATGTGATAAGATTATGTTTGGGTAATTGGATTAGTATATTCTAGTGACAATGTTTATGATAAAAATGTTGATTGTATTCGAAATTTAATATGCGTTAGTTTGTCCACGGTTTTGTTCATGAATGCTTGTATGTGTTCATTTACATCAATTTGTGTTTGTTTGTGTTCGCTTTTGCCTGAATCCTAAATTTTAACAAATAAGCAAAAATGAAAATGAACATGTTCATTCCTTAACAAACGCACACAAACAAGAAATCTAGTTCGGTAAGTGTTCATGAACAGTTTATGAACACGTTATTCCTTTAACAAACAAACACAAACATCAAAACTCGTTCAATAAGTGTTAATGGACAGTTTGTAAATACTTTATTTCCTTAACAAACGAACACGAACAAGACCATGTTCGTGTTCGTTTACAGCCCTACTGTTACCATAATACATTTAAGAAACAGATACTTAGCTAAGCGTATACCTTTATCTTGATACATTTATGAAACCGAATATTGATACCTCAGTGAACACAAGAGATCGATGGAATGGTGAGACTAGTGGCACAAATTTGCATCATATAATCGCTACCCAGTTACCATAATTTGTGTAACTCAAACATAATGACTTTAAGCACCACACTAAGACTATCAGGAGTGGGGGCGGGAGAGAGGCGGGAAGGGGGGGAACACCGCCGCCGGTAGGGGCGGGAGAGTGGCGTGGGGCTTGGGGCGGGGGTGGCTTCACCGGCGTGGGGTGGGGGTGAGGTGGCATGCGTGGATTGGCCAGCTTTTTTTTTTTTTTTTTAACTTTAACACAATATAATATTATTTCCTTCCCCCCTCTCTTCCCCCCCTTCCACTCCCCACAATTTTTTTCCCCCCCACATGGGTCCCACAAATACCACATGGCGCTTCATCCCCCTCTTTCCCCCACCACTCCTTATAGTCTAAGTAATCATGTAATCCAACACATGTGATTTTTTTATTTGCACATATCTCTATGCAACACTCATTTAATAAATAAAACATTGTCTATTAATGTAAACAAGTGGGCTTGCCCGCACGTTGTTGCGGGACACAATAACAATCATATATTAAAAGGACCAAGTAAGCCTTTAGTAATTTTAACCGTTTTCATTCACAAATTCTGTGTGTTTATGTTCAGTTTATACCCGGAACGTCGTTTTTTATGTTGTGAATGTACTTTGAATTTGTTTATCGATAAATATGAGGGCCTTAATGTTCCGATGTGATTACAAATGGGAAATGGAATATGATAACTACATTCAGATTACTATTATTTCAGATAACTATTACTTAGTAATTCACATCCATGAAGATACAATACCATTATTTCACAATAGTGTATATTTTTTTGAAAAATTACAATTAATTATTAAAAAGATATGAAATGTAACATCAACTTACTGTCACATGAGGGCTATATCCAAGATTATACTTCGCCAAATATTTGTTGTCATGTCAATGTTAAGGACTTTGGCTTCTTGTCTTGTTATCCACATATTCACTTGTTAAATAAATAACAAGTGTGAACAAAAAATCAAATGTCACACATATCTGAAATAGAAGTCTCACTTAACAAAAAAAAAAAAAAACTGAAAATTAAAGTGTCGATGATGACCTGATACAATTTTAAGATTGTATACGTATGATTGCCAAACATTGTTGCCACTAATGAAACCAAGAAGCATATAGCTTGCAACTAAATGCGAAAGGCTATGTTTTTTTAAAGAAAAAAACTAAAAACGGGATTACGGGAGTGGATAACAAAAATAGCACTGCTATTTCAAGGAGCAAATTCTCCTCGAACTCCAAATAACTCCGGCCAGTGATAACAAAAATAGCAAACTGACTCCACTACCTTTTCAAGTATAGATATTTCCCTTTTGTTGTTTTTAGATGAATTATAAAAGAGTCCGGTTATTTAGACAACTAGGGTTTTTATTTGCACAACCCCTCCACGGGTCGTCGAGGCTTGGACAGCCCGTGGAGGGCCAAAAAGGCAAAAGGACGGGTCGTCCAGGCCCAGACGGCCCGTATAAAGGCAAAAGGACGGGTCGTCCAGGCCCAGACGGCCCGTCTAAAGGTTTAAAACCAATCCAATCATTGGTAATCATTGGCAATGATTAGGTGATGATTATTTGGTTTTTTTATAAGTGTAGTGTGGATGTTTAAAATGGGTTTGAATGTTTGGTTTTTATAGATGTTTGGTTTTTTATAAATGTTTGGTTTTTTATAAATGTTTTTTTTTATTTGTATAATATGATCTTTTTTATATAATTGTGTATATGAATATGAACGAATGTCGTTTATGTTGCCAAACTAAACAAAACCAAAATACGAACAATAAAGCATAAATAAGCATAAATATTCCAAAAATTTACATAAACTATGAGTTCAATAAACATCTATAAAAACCAAACATTCAAAACCAAAATACGAACAATAAAGCATAAATAAGCATAAATATTCCAAAAATTTACATAAACTATGAGTTCAAAATGTACAACCAAAGAAATATAACCCACCCGGCTGATCCGACCCACCCGGCTGACTGGTGGACGCCCCACCATGCTGACTGCTAGACGCCCAATCCGGAAGTGGACGCGGCTCCAAACCAGCTTCTCGTCGTCTCTCATTCTCGCTCTCTAACAGCCACCGCATGTCACCCCGCATCGACCCCAACTGATCCAGGATCTGCTAAAGTACCTGGGTCGTGCTATCATGCAACCTGACAGCATGATAAACGCGGGCAGGACGCTGTAGCTCATCAACGGGGGGGGTCTGGCATCTCTACATCCACCGGTGGGTCGCCGTCGGCAACGTGTGGCATCTGGACCTCAGGGGCAATCGGCCCATCGAGATGTCTGAGCGGCTCTGGCACAAAATGCTCGCCACGGTCGCCAGCAGGTCCGAAAGCACGCTGGTAATAAGCGTGTGGGTTGCTGCGAGGGACCCGTGCTGCCACCTTCATCTGCGTCATAGTCCTAATATTTAACGGCCTGAAATGCAAAACAACAATAATAATATTAAATAATAATATATAAAATTAAATAATAATAATAAATAATAATAATAATATTAAATTATAATATATAATAATAATAATCTTACCTGGGCATCATCGGACGAGGTAAGTTGTTCTCCTCAGCATGCGTCCACAATTCGCCCGGGCAAAGACGCAACGCGATGGGGGTTCCTATGAGGGTAGGTCGCGATGTACTCGGCAAAGCACCTGTGTAGCGCAACCGGCCTACCCCTCAAGATGCAGTAGAGGTAGAAAAGGTCAATCTGCTGGACCCTCTCGTTACAGTTACACCGTCCGGCAATCGACCAGCTAACCAAACGGTGTATGTAACGGATCAGAGGGTCCCGGATGTTGCTGGACCTATCCATCCTGCACAGAATAATAATAACATTATAAAAATTTCGGCAGAGTTTCCTCTGTTTTTGTACGAACCAGACAACACAAGTCGTCTACAAAAATCCAAAAACAAACAACCTAAACTAACTAAATAACAATAATAATTAACTAAGCGAACTAAATAACAATAATAATAACGAACTGAACTAAATGAAAACAATAACAATAATAATACCTCTCGCCGTCCTCCCCATACGCTCGACCACCGATAGTGGGCCACCAGGCCATCAGCATGTCGTCTGGCAAGGTCGTCAAGGCCGTGGTGTACATATCCTGGACAAGCTCCTCCTCTCTGTACCAGCAGCAAGTAGTAGCCCACTGGTCCATCGTATATGCGTAGAGCTGTCCGAATAATCAGAACTGTACCTCAGGCTCAGGCTCGCCGTCAGGACCTACTGGAGGCTCAACACCTGCTGGATGCGGCGCGTAGCGGAATGTCGAGATGAACTCGATCGTCAGTGGCCGATACGAATCATGGTCGAGGTCAGCTAACATCCGCCCCCAAGGGCTGTCGTCTGGGATCCACTCCTCAAACCTGTCCGCTCCACCGATCGCGCGTAATGCGGACCAGTCAACACTGCGCGATCCGTGTATCGGACGCAGCTCCATCTGACCCCACCGCGCGATCTCGTAGTCGTCGTTATCGTGCCTGTAGGGCCAATCTCTCAAATCGCCACCTGCAAGAGGATTCCCGTCCGCAGGCTGGTTACGGCGTCTTCTGTTGTTTCTGTTTGCCATATCTGCAAAACAAAAACAAAACACTTTAGGCGCGCGTTTATATTAAAAGGAACTAAACAAAACACAAGAACAATAACACTTTAGGCGCGCGTTTATGTTTAGGCGCGCGTTTAGGTTTAGGCGCCTAAACATAAAGGCGCGCGTTTATGATATTGCCGAACGATCGAATGGTAGGGATGGAAGGAGGAGAAGGAGGAGGGTACTATTGTAAAAGTGTTTTGATATTGCAAAGGATAAGGTGGGTGAAATGTCTACATTACCCCTCTAAGTGTCTTAATTGTCCCAACTATCCCCATAATACCCTTAAATTTCTTGCTTAAATATGTTGTACATGTTGCTTGTTAAGTTGTACGGAAATGAAAATTACAATTTTACACATCACTCTTCCTTTATAATGTATTATAGATTATAGATGAGTAAGTTAATGTGTCACCTAAATGCTTATCAAATAATACTTGACAGGAAAACAGCAAAATGTGAAAGATTTAGCTTCAAATTCTAGACTGGTTAATATCCATACGTACTCATAGAAAAAGTAGAAGTCACATCTACCAGGTTGGCTCGAAATTTAATCCCACAATGGAAGTGTTGTCCACTTACTTGGATTACATTATTCAACTAACATTGATATCAATGACAAACTAAGTAGAAAAAAAAGATAAACACTGCTCATATTCCAATGTTCAACAGCCAAAACATGATCGACCTAAAACAGCTGCTTGCAAACAAATTCGAGGTTTACCTTCTGAAGTTGAAGCTCAGTAAAAGGTGCAGCTTGGTTGTCTTGAAGCCACTTGCTCGTTTCATCAATAGCTTTTTTCATTACCTGCAGGATTTTAGGGTGCACCTGCTTCTTGACAGTTTGCTCTTCGATCTTATTCTTCATATTGTATATGCAATCCTCTAAAGCATTGTGTGCATCAGCTTTCTTCTTGAACTCTTGGTCCTCAAATTTGTACTTCTCAGCATCATCTACCATCCTTCCAATCTCTTCTTTGGAGAATCTTCGATTTACATTGGAAATTATGAGTTTCGCCATCTTTCCAGTGGATGATATCAAGGCGGAGACTGTGAGGATACCGTTGGCATCTATTTCAAAGCATTCAGTAACTTTAGCGACTCCTTTGGGAGCAGGTGGTATTCCTGAAATGTTGAACTCGCCCAAAAAATGATTATCTGTAGCTCTGAATCTTTCACCTTGATACACCTTGATAGCAATGTTAGATTGATTATCATAAGTTGTATAGTATTGTTTGGAATTACTTGTAGGTATTGGAGTGTTTCTTGGGATCACAACACTTAATATCTCTCCTATTACTTTTACACCAAGTGATAAAGGTGTGACGTCATGTAGCAACACATCTTGAACAATCTTATCACTGCTACCACTTACCTTTGCAGCCATAACGGCTGCACCATACGCAACAGCCTCATCAGGGTTCACACACTTGCATAACTCTTTGCCATCAAAGAATTCCTGCAGCATAAGCTGGACCTTTGGTATCCTAGTTGAGCCACCGACAAGAATCACTTGTTCTACACATGATTTCTTAATCTTAGCATCACTTAAACACAGTGGCGGATCTAGAAACATTTTTCAGTAGTAACGTTTTTTATTTTTTTCATTTTAGTAGCAACGTTTTTCAAATTTCGTTAAAAAAACCAAATTTTCCACTAATTTTCCACTACGCGCGCGAAGTTGAGCCGCAACGTCCGCACCCCCTCCTTTAACTATAGATCCGCCCCTGCTTAAACATGCACTACAAGAAATTTGAGTTTTACCGGCAACACCTTTAGCGGCGACCCGCCTTTTGGTCGCCGCTAAAGGTTAAAACCTGACAGGATAGCTCACAACCCTTGATCAAGATCAGATCGAACGTCCAGGAATTCATTATAGGTATGGGCATTAGCGGCGACACCATGTCGCCGCTAAAAGTCCAAAAAAATTCTAAAAATTTCATCACCCGCCTCCTATTGTTTCCCTCTTTCTTTTTCCCTCTCATAGTCTCTCTCTCTCTCTCTGCATCTCACTCTCTCACTCTCATCTCGATCTCTCACTCCTCTCTCATCTCTCTCTTTCTTTTTCCCTCTCACACTCACCGGAACCACCACCACCACCGGAGCAGACCCACCGGAGCAGACTCACCACCGTTCAACCTCCTTCTCCCTCTCGTTCCTGGCCACCCGACTCCCGACCGACGGTGACGGTAAGGTTTTTTTTTCGATCTATTTTGGTTTAAAATAATGTTTGTTCTGTCATAGTGATGCAAAAAGGTATCAAATTTAACACTTACACCTTCAGATCTTGTGAAATCTTGTTGCTTTCTTTGTTTTTGGTTTGGTTTTGAAATGGACTTGGGATATGGGGATATTAAAATGCGTAGAAATTTGGTTTTGATTGAAGCAGTTGATGATTTGGTATGGAGATTTGGTTTCCCATTACCGTTAGTTTGTTAATTCCAATTTACGTTGATTATGTGAGATGGCGTTACATAAAATTGCATATGGAAAGGTCGGTTCGCAAAGGGTTTGAACCGTTTGGTTTAGTTTGTTATACCCAAATAATAATAATAATAATAATAATAATAATAATAATAATAATAATAATAATAATAATAATAATAATAATAACCTTAAACTTGAATGGTCTATCATTGAAAAATATATATGGCGGTCAGTGATAGTATGTGTATGATATCATAGCGACTCCTCAATTCCAAACGCAATTGCTCCAAATGGCTAATCATTTGGTCCAAACTCAAAGGTTTGGAAATCAAGGCGGAAGTGGTAATAGTGACGATCAAGATCACGACGATGAAGACGAAGACGAAGACCAAGACGAAGACTTTTAGGCAGTTTTAGTATGTTTGTTTAGTTTTGATGGTGTATGCTTGAATCAAATATTAGGTTGGTATGTTAGTTTAGTTTGTTTGATATGTTTTGACGAATGTTGGTTAAACTTGGTATATGTTTATTTATATATATGTAAATGTTGGTTAATTATTTTTGTTATTATTTAGTTTGGTCATGCAAGCTATCCAAATTAATTGATGTCCGAGTAGTACACGAGAGAATCCTTTTTGCTTTCTCACAGGCAAATCTCAACCTCCCCAATGCTCTTTGATTCTCAGTCAAGTCCTTATTCCATCTCCTCTTAAATTCCTCAACACAGTGACCCATCATGCGGTTATCAAAATCCTGACCTCCCAAATGAGTGTCACCAGCAACAGCTTTCACCTCAAAAATACCCCCTTTCTCAATAGTCATTACAGAAACATCAAAAGTGCCACCACCCAGATCAAAGACAAGCACATTTATCTTGCCAACAATATCAGACTCATTGTCTAATCCATATGCAATTGCAGCCGCTGTAGGCTCATTGATCATACGAATGACGTTTAATCCAGCAATAGTACCAGCGTCCTTAGTAGCCTGACGCTGTGAGTCGTTAAAATATGCAGGAACAGTTATCACAACATTTTTCACTACTTTTGCCGGGTACGCCTCAGCAGTTTCTTTCATCTTTCCAAGAATCATTGAAGAAATTTCTAATAATGACTAGGAAACTGTATACATATACAGCTGTCACGGTTGTTTTCCTTATACTTAACGTCCATTAAAATTCAAATTATGAAACGATTCGCATGCTCTTATAATGACATCGGAAATGAAAACATATAAATTCTCTTGCTTTTAATTTTTTTTTTTAAACTGAAAACTACTGTAATTTACTTATAAATACTCTTGCTTTATATTGATTAGTTGGAGTTTTTTTACAAAGCTATAAAAATTCACACGTAATCATTATGAAATATAATTAAGAGTTAATAGCCAAAATCGTTCATGAGGTTTTATCACTTTTGTCACTTCAGTCCAAACCCCAAACCTTTTACATCTGGGTCCTTAGTTTTATATTTTTTGCCAAATTCGTCCCTGAAAAAGGTTTGGGTTTTGCTAAATTCGTCCCTGAGGTTTAGTCACTTTTGCCACTTCAGTCCACAACTTAAACGTTGTCAGGAACGAATTTGGCAAGAAAAATAAAACTGAAGGACCCAGATATAAAAGGTTTGAGTTTTGGACTGAAGTGGCAAAAGTGACCAAACCTCACGGACAATTTTGGCTATTAACTCTATAGTTAATCAACTTCTCAAAGTGAAATAGGCTATCGTCACCAACCTGAATGGCACCAATATCAACTTCCAGAAATCCTAATACCACAAAAGAAAGAAATGTAAAAATATTATAGCAGCGGCGGATCTATTTTTTTTTTTTTTTTTTAATTATTGGTGCTCGAATATCTCTAGACATAAATTTATTTTTTTGGGTCCGGTCAAACAATTTGGGAACTCAGAGCAATTAGTTGGCTTGAATAAAATAATAGATAACTAAATAAAATATCTTATATTTAAAAAGAATTTAAAACAATTAAAAGTTTGGATTTGAAATTCTAAATATTCGTCGGACTGAACAATAAAGGTGAATAATATATCAGTATTAATTTTGATATTATTCTTGGTTATTTTCTTTAGGGTGTTGCTTTGTGTTTCCTGATATCATGTAACAAAATGGTGATCAAGAGAAGAGTTAAAGAATTAGGGAAGAAACATAAGAGTTAAACCATGTAATTGTATTTCGTTGAATTAGATGATACAAAGAGGTCCTATAAATATAGGATGATAGCCTAGCTATTACACAGGAAAGTAATCAATCATAATCAATGGTAAATGAATGCAAATAATGTATGATATCTTTTCCTTAATTCTGTCTAATATTCCCCCGCAAGTTGAGGGTGGGGAGCGACCTGCAACTTGGACCGTAGAAAGATGAATCTTTGCGAGGGCAGCGGTTTGGTAAAGACATCAGCAATCTGGTCATTGGTGGAGATGAACTTCACGTTGAGTTGTCCTTGAGTTACCTGTTCACAAACAAAATGATAATCGACTTCAACGTGCTTTGTACGAGCATGAAACACAGGATTAGCTGAGAGATAGGTAGCTCCAAGATTATCACACCAAAGTGTGGGTGAAGTTTTTGAGGTAATCCCGAGCTCATGTAAAAGTGCCTTTAGCCAGAGTAGTTCTGCAACAGTATTAGCAAGAGCTTTGTATTCAGATTCGGTTGATGACCTAGAGACAGTTCTTTGCTTACGAGCGGTACATGAAATGAGGTTCGAGCCTAGATAAACTGCAAATCCCCCCGTGGATCGACGATCGACAGGACATCCAGCCCAGTCAGAGAAGGCGTTAAGAACAGTGTCTTGCCGGTGTGCATCAGTAAAGGCATGAAGTAAAGAACCAAAGTTGTGACAAATGAGAAGGCCGAGGTCGGACGTGCCTTTCAGGTAACGAAGAATCCGTTTGACAGCCGACCAGTGGTTCTCGGTGGGTGTATGTATGAACTGACATACTTTGTTCACTGCAAAGGCAATGTCAGGACGGGAGAGAGTAGAGTACTGCAAGGTGCCCACAATTTGACGGTATTTTGTTGGATCCGATAAAGGGGGTTGTCATCAAGAGTCAGGATCTGAGAGGTGCTCATAGGAGAGTTTACAGACTTACAATCGGAGAGGCCAACTCGTTGTAGAACATCCAGAATGTACTTTTTTTGTGACAGCAAAATATTTTTCTGATGAGGGATGACTTCAATGCCCAAGAAGTAGTGAAGTGGGCCCAAATCTTTTATAGCAAAGGATGTGTTTAATTGCTTGATGATGTGTGAGATGGCTGAGTTGTTGTTGCCAGTGATGATAATATCATCGACATATACCAGAATGTAAACCAACATAGCACCGGCTTTGAGAATAAACAGAGAGGGATCCTTCTTAGACCCTCGAAAACCCAGCTGCTGAAGAACGGTAGAGAGCTGATGGAACCAGGCCCTGGGTGCTTGTTTGAGCCCATAAATAGATCGATGTAGTGAGCATACATGATTTGGTTTGCGGGGGTGTTCAAAGCCTGTCGGTTGTTTTATGTAGATAGTTTCAGAAAGATCGCCATGAAGAAATGCATTCTCCACATCAAGTTGGCGAAGAGGCCATTGTTGAGTAACAGCAAGAGACAAAACAGATCTGATTGTTGTTGGTTTGATGACAGGACTGAAAGTTTCATGATAATCAACACCAGGTTTTTGATGAAACCCCTTTGCCACAAGTCTGGCTTTGTAGCGAGTAAGCTTCCCTTGAGCATCCGGTTTTAACCTGTAAACCCACTTGCAATCAATTAAATTAGAGTGATTATCATAAGGGACCAAAGACCACGTTCCATTCTTGAGAAGCGCTTGGTACTCCTGATTCATGGCATGACGCCACTCAGGGGATTTGTTGGCAATGGTAAAGGTGGTGGGAACGGTGGGTTCAGAAGAGGTGGTGGCTGAATAGGCAGATGGAGTGTAGAACTGTGTTTGTTTTGGGTTTGGGCGTAGGTTAGGTGGTCTAGGGAGAGGAGGTGGAGTAGGAGTGTTTGAGGAGTGGCCGGTTTGGGGTTGAGCCGAGGCCAAGGAGGCCGAGGCAGGTTGATCCAAGGCTGGGTCAGCCGTAGATGGACTGAGGTTTGAATGGTTTTGGTTTGGAGTAGGTGGTGATGGTGGGGTTGGTTGCTCATCAGGGAGGATAGGAGGTGGGTCGGGAAAAATGGAATATGAGGTGGATGTAGATGGTATAGGTGCAGGTTTAGGAAGGTTATAGGGAAAAATATGTTCATTGAAGCGAACATATCGGGCCATATAGGTGCGCTCAGTGACAATATCGAGGCACCGGTAGCCGTGTTGAGATGCATTATAACCAAGGAAAACACATGGTGTAGAACGGAAGTCCATTTTGTGATGGTTGTAGGATCATAGGTAGGGAAAGCATTGACAACCAAAGACACGTAGAAAGGTGTAATCTGGTTTGCGGTTGTAAAGTTGTTGGTAGGGGGATTTATTAGAGGAAATGTGGGAGGGAAGGCGATTTATGAGGTAGACGGTTGTTTCAAAGGCGAAGTGCCAAAATTTTTGTGGAAGATTGGCTTGGGCTAGAAGGGTTAGACCGGTTTCAACAACGTGACGGTTTCGACGCTCAACAGTCCCATTTTAGGCATTGGTGTATGGGCAGGAGCGTCGATGAATGATGCCAAGTGAGGTAAAGAAGGGTGATAAGTTTCAGAATTCGCCACCCCAATCGGTTTGAACACTTTTAAGTTTTGTATTAAAAGAAGGGTGATAAGTTTCAGAACTACCAGTCAGGGGTTTTTGTTGTAACACCCCAACCGATGGCAGAAACATCGAGATGTCACGTATTGATGAATGTTCAGTAGCTCATGGAAAATAATAAATTTCATTAAATAATTTAAATAAGTTACATACAATTGTTCTAAGAATTTGTACATCAAATTGAATAAAACTATGCACATATCTTCAAGCAAATCTTCAAGCAAGTAGAACCTGAAACATGTTAAGTTGAAAGTATTTTGGGTCAACAAAAGTTGGTGAGAATTACATAGGTTTTGATAATCGAATAAAATTGTTGTGCAATTCATGTGTCATGGCAATCTAGTCCATATGCGAAAACATACTAGAAGTAAATCGAGTGCATAATCAACCTTGTGACTGTTGTATTGTGGTACATCCCATACGCTCATGGTTCACTCGTTTATATTGCAGTAACAAACACCCACGTAACCTTTGTAGGAGGCACGTATCCGGGTGGGATTGTCAGTCCAATAGATCTGTTGAAAAATTGAAATATGGTGTTGTCCAAATGTATCAAGTATCACCCTATAATAAGGCAATAAATATGTCTAAGTCTATCATGTCTACAAATGTGTAAGTTTCTAGGGCTTCGAATTGAGGATAAATGTTTGTTTGTTTAATATCAAAAATGTTTGATAATTGAGAGAATATTAGTAAATAAATAACCAAAAATCTTTTTATGAATTTTAAATCTAAGATGGTCACAAGAATGTGTTTAAAGTATAAAAATAATTTTTATAAAATTATTTTCTTTAAAATAGATTATTAAATCTATTTATTACAAATTGTCAAACTCTCACTTTAATAATTAAAAAATACTAAAATTAAAGAATTATTAGTTTAAAAATTATACTTCTGTTCTAAATATTCAGAAATAATTTGTATAAAATTTTGGTGCAAAAGTATTAAAAATTGGATTTATTATGATTTAATTATGATTAAAACTAACAAAAATTGATTAAAAATATTAAACAAATGATTTTTCTGAAATAAAAATCATTTCAGAAAAGCTTAATGTTATAAAAACTTAGAGTAATTTTTGTGGGAATTTATATAATCGTTTTGATATTTTAATAGAATTTTATAAATAAATTATAATAAACTTTATTTATTTATTATATATATTAAATAAATAAATTTTTGGAAACAAAAATCTGAATAATGATATTTAGGGTATAAACATCATTATGTAAAATTTTGGGAATTTTTGAAGGCTTATAAGTATTTTAAATAATTAAAGTAAATAATTATTTAATTTAAACATATAAATCGAAAGCCAAAAAAAAGAGTGCCTATGGTGGGAGTCGAACCTGTGTGGTCCGGGTTACAAGGCACCAGACACAACCACTTGGTCCAGACCAGTGGTTGTGTTTGGTTCAGTTCGTTTAATATATAAATTGTATAAAAATTCGTGTTCTTCCCCAATTTAATAAGAACAAGCCCTAGATTTTGCAATCGTTTGATTCACACATCAATAACCCAATTATCCTTAGGGCTATTGATGTGTGGATGCCGAAGATCAAAACCCACTAAAAATATTATACTTACAATGCAGAAACAAGCACGATTTGGACAGTCAACTTGAAAGTCAAACGCGATTTAATTATCAAGAACAGAGGGTTTTTGTGAAGAATTGAAGGTTAAGAGAGATGTAATGGCGAGTTGTGAAGGTCCTACAATGATCAATTTATAGTACAACGATCTGGAATGATGAATTGGTAAGGTTGACTTGGTTTTAAACCAAACGCGTGATGAGCTTCAATTTGAATGTTTTGATTCGCGTTTATTAGTGTATAATACGCGTAATACCCGTCATTTACATATCACGAAGGAATTAGTCAATTATTTCCAATAATAAGATCGATCCTAAGTCGTTTGGTGGTTGTTTGTTCGTCTGGTTAGAAGCAGCGATCAAAACAAGGAGCAGACAAGGCCCACGAATGTGATATATGGTTTAAAGCTTGGGATTAAAACAAAAATGAGTTGTGGCTCGACTGGTTCAGGCGGGTGTGTGTGTTTGGCTTGACCCCGGTTCGAGACTCGGCTGGGACATCCCTTTTTCTCTTTTTCTTTTTTTTTTTCAAAATAGTGAAGGGGATGAGGGAGTTGGGCTGGGTCATTGGGCTGTTGGATGGGCCGGCTCCTTGGGCTCAGCAGGCCCAGCTCCGAAAATTATAAGGAAAGGGGAAGGGTGGTTTGGGTTTGGGCTTTGTTGGGTATCAAGGAACTTGGACACTTTATGTTTTATAAAAATCATCAAGATTTTTAGTAGTTTATAAAATTTATTTATTTATTTATTTATTTCTTATTATTATTATTACCATTATAAATCTATATATATATATATATATATATATATATATATATTGTGTGGTAGTAAAATAAGGACTTAGGCACATTGTGAATGATAAAAAAAATATAATGTACGTATTAGGATTTGGGGAAAATTTTGCGATGTTACAGTCTCCCCTACTTTTAGGAACTTCGTCCCGAAGTTAAGAGAAACACTAGGTTTACAATTGGTCAATTACCGAAAACCTTGATAAAATTTCACACTACCTTAACGTACCTGTAAATTCATGATTACGTTCCGGACCGTAATTATCAATTTACCTTACATTAGGGTTTTGCGTCCTTTTATGACTTTACCGATTGTTGAGCAGGTCTGATAGTCCCCACCAGTCATTGAGCAGGTGGTAGGGCCTCTCCCGACTGTTGGATAGACATGATGACCTCTACCAATCGTTAAGTAGGTTGTTTGGTGGTCAACTAATTGTTGTACAGGTAAGCAAGTGTGATTATAGATGTAGCAATTAACTCACATTCAAACAAGAATGCATCCAAGTGTTATGATAATACTAGAATTTTATTACTTGAGTCGAATATCGTCAATACATAGAATAAAAAGTAAAAAACATTCAAATGGTGGGACTTGTTGTTAAGTTGCTGGAGGGTCTTGATCTCTGTTTAGTTTAGGGCATCGATTACGGAAGTGATTTGGGTCTCCACATTCATAGCATTGACCATAGTTGTATTTATCAAAACGATTAAGATTAGCAACCTGAGTAGGGTTGGTTGGTTGGTTGGTATTAGGGTTTGGGGTCTCGCGACATGTGTTGACTATATGGCCATACCTACCACAATTGGTGCACATGCGACACGCTGAACCAGTGGGATGATGTCGATTGCATGTGTTACACAATGGAAAGTTTCTTGTATAAGGTTTCTTGTTAGAAGCTTGTGTAGTTACCGCGGCCACAATACTTGTTTTCTTGCCTTTCCGAACTAAGGTCCCGTTCTTTACGTGATTTCCATCGCCATTTCCATTTCCATTGCCGTTCCCATTCATTTGGATGACTTGAGCCAAAAAGTTAGAAACCAGAGTTGTGATTCGCTGCGCCATTTGTTGGGATATGATCGCAGCCAGTTGGGCATCAACACCATTGTTGTTGTTGTTATTGTTGTTGTTGTTGTGGTTGGTGTTGTGGTTGTTGCTACTTTCCTCTTGGTTTTCACCACTGTTATTGCGAGTGCTGCGACGTGGAGACATGATCTGTAAGGGACACAATGAAGGTTCAATGAGGCATGAAATGAATAAGGTAATATAAGGAATGTAATCATTTATTCATTAATTAAAACGAATAAACGAAAACGTTGACTTATCAAAGATTCTAAATTTTAATAACATATGAAGACATGCTTTAGCCTATAAGTGAACACTCATCCCGAGAATTCCCAGGTAGGCATCCGGGTCCCTCGTCTGATTGGGATATATGCGCAATGCCAGCCTAGACAGAAGACTCAGAATACAGGCGTTCACCCTTCCAGATTGCACGTGTTCGTTATTAAAATCTAGAACTTCGACGAGATCTCAAGGTGGTTCAGGTTAAACCTGAGGATTTTGTCCTATTAGTCTAAGAGTAGATCCACTGATGGAGAGCAACCTTCTTGTAAGGATGAAAGTAGGGATAAGAAGTAGGAGGGAGATAGAGAATAGAAGCAAGTAAGGTTGCAAGTAAAAGGAGCAAGTACTAGTTAAAATCTTATGGTTATAGACTAGATTATTTTTCTAATAACCTAATTCCCTATAACCATGGCTCTGATACCAATCTGTAACACCCCAACCGATGGCGGAAACATCGGGATGTCATGTATTGATGATTGTTCAGTAGCTCATGGAAAATAATAAATTTCATTAAATAATTTAAATAAGTTACATACAATTGTTCTAAGAATTTGTACATCAAATTGAATAAAACTATGCACATATCTTCAAGCAAATCTTCAAGCAAGTAGAACCTGAAACATGTTAAGTTGAAAGTATTTTGGGTCAACAAAAGTTGGTGAGAATTACATAGGTTTTGATAATCGAATAAAATTGTTGTGCAATTCATGTGTCATGGCAATCTAGTCCATATGCGAAAACATACTAGAAGTAAATCGAGTGCATAATCAACCTTGTGACTGTTGTATTGTGGTACATCCCATACGCTCATGGTTCACTCGTTTATATTGCAGTAACAAACACCCACGTAACCTTTGTAGGAGGCACGTATCCGGGTGGGATTGTCAGTCCAATAGATCTATCAATGTATACCGTTTGGCTGATGAATGTTTATGCTAGAATTGTGCTTACCCTAGTCATGTTCAAGACATAATGCAACATAGAAATACACATAGACACATTGATGATTGAATTGCATAAATATTGTTGTAACATGTTTCACCCCAAAAATGGTGATAAATAGAAAAGGGGCTATGTAAAACTCACCTTAGCAGAATGTTATATCTGTTGAAAAATTGAAATATGGTGTTGTCCAAATGTATCAAGTATCACCCTATAATAAGGCAATAAATATGTCTAAGTCTATCATGTCTACAAATGTGTAAGTTTCTAGGGCTTCGAATTGAGGATAAATGCTTGTTTGTTTAATATCAAAAATGTTTGATAATTGAGAGAATATTAGTAAATAAATAACCAAAAATCTTTTTATGAATTTTAAATCTAAGATGGTCACAAGAATGTGTTTAAAGTATAAAAATAATTTTTATAAAATTATTTTCTTTAAAATAGATTATTAAATCTATTTATTACAAATTGTCAAACTCTCACTTTAATAATTAAAAAATACTAAAATTAAAGAATTATTAGTTTAAAAATTATACTTCTGTTCTAAATATTCAGAAATAATTTGTATAAAATTTTGGTGCAAAAGTATTAAAAATTGGATTTATTATGATTTAATTATGATTAAAACTAACAAAAATTGATTAAAACTATTAAACAAATGATTTTTCTGAAATAAAAATCATTTCAGAAAAGCTTAATGTTATAAAAGCTTAGAGTAATTTTTGTGGGAATTTATATAATCATTTTGATATTTTAATAGAATTTTATAAATAAATTAGAATAAACTTGATTTATTTATTATATATATTGAATAAATAAATTTTTGGAAACAAAAATCTGAATAATGATATTTAGGGTATAAACATCATTATGTAAAATTTTGGGAATTTTTGAAGGCTTATAAGTATTTTAAATAATTAAAGTAAATAATTATTTAATTTAAACATATAAATCGAAAGCCAAAAAAAAGAGTGCCTATGATGGGAGTCGAACCTGTGTGGTCCGGGTTACAAGGCACCAGACACAACCACTTGGTCCAGACCAGTGGTTGTGTTTGGTTCAGTTCGTTTAATATATAAATTGTATAAAAATTCGTGTTCTTCCCCAATTTAATAAGAACAAGCCCTAGATTTTGCAATCGTTTGATTCACAAATCAATAACCCAATTATCCTTAGGGCTATTGATGTGTGGATGCCGAAGATCAAAACCCACTAAAAATATTATACTTACAATGCAGAAACAAGCACGATTTGGACAGTCAACTTGAAAGTCAAACGCGATTTAATTATCAAGAACAGAGGGTTTTTGTGAAGAATTGAAGGTTAAGAGAGATGTAATGGCGAGTTGTGAAGGTCCTACAATGATCAATTTATAGTACAACGATCTGGAATGATGAATTGGTAAGGTTGACTTGGTTTTAAACCAAACGCGTGATGAGCTTCAATTTGAATGTTTTGATTCGCGTTTATTAGTGTATAATACGCGTAATACTCGTCATTTACATATCACGAAGGAATTAGTCAATTATTTCCAATAATAAGATCGATCCTAAGTCGTTTGGTGGTTGTTTGTTCGTCTGGTTAGAAGCAGCGATCAAAACAAAGAGCAGACAAGGCCCACGAATGTGATTTATGGTTTAAAGCTTGGGATTAAAACAAAAATGAGTTGTGGCTCGACTGGTTCAGGCGGGTGTGTGTGTTTGGCTTGACCCCGGTTCGAGACTCGGCTGGGACATCCCTTTTTCTCTTTTTCTTTTTTTTTTCCAAAATAGAGAAGGGGATGAGGGAGTTGGGCTGGGTCATTGGGCTGTTGGTTGGGCCGGCTCCTTGGGCTCAGCAGGCCCAGCTCCGAAAATTATAAGGAAAGGGGAAGGGTGGTTTGGGTTTGGGCTTTGTTGGGTATCAAGGAACTTGGACACTTTATGTTTTATAAAAATCATCAAGATTTTTAGTAGTTTATAAAATTTATTTATTTATTTATTTATTTTTTATTATTATCATTACCATTATAAATCTATATATATATATATATATATATATATATATATAAATTGTGTGGTAGTAAAATAAGGACTTAGGCACATTGTGAATGATAAAAAAAAAATATAATGTACGTGTTAGGATTTGGGGAAAATTTTGCGATGTTACATTTGTGGCAGTGGGAGCATGAGTTGTGCTTCAGTCAGAGTTACTAGACGACAATGGGTTAAGAGAACCAATTCTCCAGCTGTCGAAGTCTCTCCAGGTGATTATCTGCTTTATTCAGAGAGTGTTTATTCTAAGGGTGTTTCAGGATCCGGCAGTTCGTGTTAGTGGGAGCCGGTAGAGACAGAGAATGGGCCAGCGGCAGACATATCCATGACTGATGTGTTGGAGCTCGGGGGAGCTTCAACGGGCCTTCAGGTTAACTGATGAGAAGGCCGCTGCAACCAAGAAAATGAGGAAGATTACAAGAGGTACAAGTTCACAGCGGATGGCAGTTTGAAGATTATCAAGCCTCCAAGTGGGAGATTATTGGGTTTTGTGGAGCCTTGATTTGGGTTTGGGTTAGAAGACAATCAATTGGCAGATTAATTAAAGACAAGGGTCCGGCCCGTTTGTTTTATTTAGCCCATAATTAGTTTTCTTGTTTCCGAAGGGTTAAACCCTAATCTTGTAATATAAATATAAGCATCTTGTACTTGTAATCCTTATCACGAGTGAGGCAGAAAGCAATAATAAAATATCCTGGTTGCAGCCCGTGGACGTAGGTCAGCCGACCGAACCACGTAAATCCTTTTGTTCTCGTGTTCGTTTATTTTTATCTCTTGCAGTTTGTTTGTGTTTGGTGTGTTGATCGAGAGATCGAATCCTAACATATAATAATGATAACTAACGGATAATGATAAAGTTTAAATAAATCCTTTACCTATCCATACCATAGAGAAGATAATCTTCTCTATCACCGAATTGATTTTCTGGAAAGTAACTTATACATGTGTCATTGGCGTCTTTGATCAATCGTTTACCTTCATCCCTCTCCCTCATGTTGCAAACCTTTATAAGATGTCCGGGTTCACAACAATAGTAGCATAGTCTTGTGTCAATTCTATTTTTATTTAATGCAGAAATCCTTTTCACGTTTCTTCTTGTACTTGTTCATATACTGAATTCTTGATCCGGAGTATGAAATACCCAATGATTGTGACATGGTTGGTTTTCGGTAGTGCAGTGAAAGAGAATGATCACGAAATGAACAAGAAATTGGTGCTAATCTGGCTTTGATACCAGTTTGTTGGAATAGAATTCGATATAGTAGTGGAAAACAATACTATATGCACTGATTTGTATTGAACAAGAGTGATCAAATAAAAAACAAATGATCAATCAATCCCATACCCAGTGAAATCCCACGAATAGAGAACTATTGGTAGGGTCTGGGGAGGGTGAGATGTAGACAGACCTTACCTCTATCTCTGAGAATAGAGAGGCTGCTTCCAAAAAGACCCTCGGCTCAAAAATAATAATAATAATAATAATAATAATAATAATAATAATAACAACAATAATAACAATAAAAAATAAAAATAATTAAATAATTAAATAAATAAATAAATAATAATAGTGATAATAATATTTTAAACTACCAATATCACCAAGATGTTGAAAAGAATACATGGTAAAAATGGAAAAGTTATACCACTATAAAAAACTTATAAAGCACACGGCAACAATCACATATAAAGACCAACAAAGAAAGTGTGTGAGCAAATTTTATTTCCTATGACACATCTATCAACTCTTATGAACCTATCCTAGCTGTCTTTAACCTTAATCCTATGTCTCCACAAGCTCCTATCCTGAACCATGTCCTTAGAGAGATGTAACTCTTGTAAATCTTTCTAAATCCTTTCATCCCACGTTAACCTGGGCCTACCCCTACCCCTCCTTCCCTCCACAGTGAGGTTTTCCACAACCCTAACTGGCTCTGTCGTCTGTCTCCTCTTCACATGCCCAAACCACCTCAATCTCCCCTCCTTTATCTTATTAGATATCCTAGCAATTCCTAACCTTTCTCTAAGAACCTCATTTCTTATCTTGTCTAACCTTGTGTGCCCACACATCCACCTCAACATCCTCATCTCCGCTACGTCCATCTTACGAGCATGTGTTTTCTTGATGGCCCAACAATCCGTCCCATATAACATAGCAGGTCTAATTTCTACCGTATAAAATTTCCCCTTTAAATTTACATGAAACCTCCTATCACACAATACCCCAGTGGCTGCTCTCCACTTACACCATCTAGCCTGGATGCGGTGTACTACATTATTATCGATCTCCAAATCCCTTTGTACAAACGATCCTAAATACTTGAACTTAGTCACCTGCGGAACCACTTGACTTTCAATGGTTATTTGGGTGTCATCATCATTCTCTACGCCACTGAAGTCACAGTATAAATTCTCGGTCTTAGATCGACTAATCTTAAAACCTTTACCCTTTAGAGCTACTCGCCAGTCCTCTAACTTCTCATTTAAGCTTTGTTTACTCTCTACAACTAACACAATATCATTCGCAAAAAGTAAACACCACGGAAGTGTCTCTTGAATCATATTTGACAACTCATCTAGGACAACAGCAAAAAGGAAAGGGCTCAAAGCAGACCCTTGGTGGAGTCCTACCTCCACAGGAAAAAAATCAGTATCCCCTACCGGCGACCGAACGCAAGTCTCAGTCCTAACATACATATCCCTTATTAAGTCTAAGGGGCCGTTTGGCAACTTCTGAATGGGTAAGTCCTGACCCAGTAAGAGGTCTGAATGGTTAAGAGGTTCTGAATGATTAAGTGTTGAATTATTAAGTGATGTTTGATTGGACATCTGAATTGTGAATAATAAATAAAAATCTTTATATCATTTTTATAAAAAAAAATACACCACACAATAATAAATAAACACCCATTGCTTTCCTTTCCTTTTGACCCAGACAAACACGCATAAACCTCTCATCTCTCTCACTGCTCTTCTTCCTTACCTTTCTTGTTCTTTTTTATTTTTATTTTTTTATCAGCTAAACCCACAGTCCCACACTACACAAAAACACAAACAACACACTTTTCTTTCCTTTTCTTTCTTGATTTTAAAAGAGACATACCAGAGACAAGAGGAGACGAGGTGGGTTCAGATCAGGATGAGACGGGGACAAGAGGAGACGAGAGCAAAGGCGAGGGAGGAAGGAAGGTTACTGGTCAGGTGGAGACGAGAGCACACACGTTTAGCTCTGATTCAGTCAGATACACTTCCAGATCTGACCAGTTAAGAGGTCTGGTCAGATGTTTTTTCCGTTCAGACGTACCCAGCCAAACGGCCCTTGTCTGACCGAGTCAGACGTGCTAGCCATTCAGAGCCATTCAGATGCAACCAAACAGGACCTAAATACTTCCTAGGAACCCCTCTACCCTCTAGACTTTCCCAAATCAGCCTACGAGGTACACTATCGTATGCCTTTTCTAAGTCAATGAAAACCATATGTAAATCCCTCTTTTTCGCTCTATATTTTTCCATCAGTCTCCGTAGAATGTGAATCGCTTCCTGGCATAAAACCAAATTGGTTTATCGTAACCTGAGTTTGCTTTCCAAGTCTAATCTCAATTACCCTCTCCCATAATTTCATAGTATGCCCTAACAACTTAATTCCTCTATAGTTCCCACAACTTTGGACGTTGCCTTTGTTCTTATATAAAGGCACTACAATACTTCTCCTCCACTGGTCTGGCATTTTTCCAGATTCATAAATACGATTGAACAAGTTTGTTAGCCAATGGACTCCTTCATCTCCTAAAAACAAATGATGAACAAACTAAATAATCGGAAAATATGAACAAATTATTCTTAATATTGGATTGATATCGGAACAATCTTGGTGATTACAAATGAAGATGATATGTTCTATATATACATAATGAAGAGACATGTCGGTTAATATTGTTGGTTGATTCCCACTGCTTCATTTGGCGCCAAAAATAACCGATTTTAACCGTTTTCTGTCATAGGGACAGAACTGTCTTTTCCAGCCTTTTGACCCATGAAGCGTGCCTTCTGTATCTTCATTCGTAATGTTGTTGTTCTTTTGTTCTTGCTTGATGATCTTCAGCAATTTCTTCAAACTTGTATCCAAGTTAATATCCTATTTAACTATTACAAATACATTCCTATAATCTATATCTACATATGTTCTACACATTCACATATATTACATATGATTATAAGTTTACAATCTAAACATTTACATACATACATACATATACAAGTTTGCATTTATAATCAACATATAAAACACTACCTAAGATTGCTTCTGATTGCTGCATACACATCTTCCAATTCTTTAACCACATCTCTCATTGGCGGTCTTCTGCTTGATTCCGTTTGTGTGCACCTCAACGCAAGCTGAAGCAGTCGGGTCACCTCTTCGCTTACGAAAGAGTTGTCATAAAGACCTGCTGCATCCACAACCATCTCTATATCTCTCTTTTCATCCCAAACAGACCTCACCCACTTCACAATGCCTAATCTATCTGCATCTACGAATGAAGGATCAATTGCCTTCTTTCTGCTTATCAGTTCTAGTAACACAACCCCGTAACTATACACATCAGACTCCTTGCTTGCTTTTGAAGTAAACGCGCTTTCTGTCCAATACACATACACATTAACTAATACATTATAAATTCAAAACCTCAAAACAAACATAACTAACTCACCTGGAGCAATGTAGCCAATGGTGCCCCGAAGTGTGCCACTCATTAGTGTTGGAGATGACTGATCTAGAAGCGTTGCAATGCCAAAATCTGAGATGTGTGGCTCCATCTCATCATCCAAAAGAATATTCATGGGTTTTATATCTCTGTGAATTATAGGCGGATCACAGTCAAAATGGAGATATGCCAAACCGTGTGCGGTGCCAAGAGCTATTTTGCAACGAACGCTCCAATCTAACAATGGAGCTGGATGTATCTCATGCAGAATATCATGAAGACTACCATTTTGCATACACTTGTATAGTATCAAACCATAGTCTTCTATCATCCAAATATCCTCCAATCTCAAAAGATTTTTGTGTCTCACCTTGCCAATTGTCTCAACCTCTCGAACCATACTCGTGATTCCTTCCTTACTGCTACCAAACATTAGTTTCTTTACAGCATACACTCCATCCGGACTCAATGAAGCCTTATACACAGTTCCATGGGCCCCTCGCCCGATAATGTACCTGTCGCTTAGATCCTCTGTAGCTTCCATTACTTTGCCAAACAAAGAACGATCTTCAATATCATGTTTTTCTCTTTTCCGATATTGGAATATTATACCAAGTCCAACCACTGCAAACAAAAATGTTGATACCCCAAGAGCTAACAATGCAGTTTGGAATCTGGTAAGAACTTTCCGTCTGTCTGAATGACTGGTGCAACGTCTGAAATTTATTCTAACAACATCACAGTTATTCAGTCCACAATCGACACAAAGACCTGGATTTTCCAAGAATGAAGAGTTTATAAATTTCATTATTTTTACTGGTATGGGACCAGTGAAGAGATTGTATGAGAGGTTGAGGCTGGTTAACACATGAAACTCTGAAAGAAATGCTAAATTGTCGGTTAGTTGGTTATGAGAAACATCCAAGTGCTGTAACATAACCAGATTACTGAAATTTGAGGGAATACCGCCTGTCAGACCGTTGTTGCTGATATTCAGTGTGACAAGTGTCTTGAGATCTATTATTGACGAAGGAAACATTCCACTTAATATGTTTCCACCAAGTCGAAGTTCTACCAGAGCTTTGAGTTTGGATACGAAAGTTGGAATTCTTCCTGAGAATTGATTTTGGCTTAAATCAAGAGTCAACAACCCTGACATGGCCCACAAAGCGGCTGGAATTGAGCCATTGAAAACGTTATGACTCGCATCAAAGTTCAACATCCTGCTGCAACTGGCTAATTCAGACGGCAATGGACCTTCCAGCGCATTATGCGATATGTCCAGAGCCTGAAGGCGCAAGAGGTTTCCTAGCTCCAGTGGTAAAACGCCTGAAAGCCTATTCTTGGAAAGGTTAATTAATGTAATATTAGTAAGCTTACCAAAGCTATGCGGAATTCGTCCAGTGAACTGATTACCCTCAAGGTCCATGTATAACAAGTTTGGATTATTGACAAAGTCTGGAAGAACCCCAGTAAGATTACTGTAATTTATAATCAATCGTTTAAGACTCGTGCAGTTGCCAAACTCGGAAGGAATACTCCCTTGGAAAGAATTGAACCCCAAAACAAGCTTCTCTAGTTGGTTCCCGGAGCAAAGATTTGGCGGGATTGGTCCAGAGAAGGAGTTATTATAGAAATCAAGTATGGTGAGACTGCCATTGATTCCTAAGCTTTGAGGTATAATGCCAAAGAAATGATTATCATATAGAGTAAACTCTTTTAACTGCTTTAGCTGCGCGATCTCAATGGGCAGTTCTCCAGAAAGACGATTCCCATATATAAGAAGGCGCTCTAGCGTTTTGATTTTCCAAATACTCATTGGAACCTCACCTGTTAAATGGTTGTCAAACAAATAAAGGGCTCTTAACTTAAGCCTACCGAGCTCAGTTGGAATACTACCCTCGAGTTGATTATCGTCTAGTTGGAGATCAGTCAAAGAGGTGCAATTGGCAAGCTGAGGTGGTATGTTTCCTGAAAGCTGGTTAATGGAAAGGTAAATGAGAGTCAGCTTAGTGAGTTGACCAAAAGAAGAGGGGATTGGACCGGTTAACCCACAGCCCGCAACCGAAAATTGTTCCAGGTTACTACAGTTTCCCAACTCAGGTGGAAGACTTATAAATTGGTTAAAACCTAAATCCAAATAGATCAAATTTAACAAGTTTCCAACGCTTTCGGGTATCTTCCCAGAAAGGTTGTTGTAAGACAAGTCTAGTTGTTGAATAAGGCTGCAATTGCCTATCTGTGAAGGAATAGTTCCAGAGATATGGTTGGAACTTAAATTCAATGATTTCAGTTGTGTTAACATGGCGATTTCCGATCCTATCTCACCCATAATATGAGAGCTTGATAAGTTAAGAGAGACCACCAACTTATTACGGTCACATTGAACGCCAACCCACAAACAAGGATCAGCATCAGCAGCATTCCACGATGACACAAGGGGCCGGGGTGTGGGAATCCAGCGGCTTGCGAGTGATAATAATGTTTGACCGTCCGAGTTCAAACTAGACACAAAGTAGAATGGAGGGGCAAGGAAACAAGCTACAATGGACAAGTAGATTAAACCAGCCTTGAACCTCATGGGTTAGATGGGTAAGAAAGTATGTGGTGAAATTTAAGTTGTGCTCTTTCATTTAATTAAGGAGGTATATAAAGATATGAAATGCTTTACAAGATAGCATTGATGATGTTACACAATGGCTTATGAGCCAATCAAAAAAAAAACAAGATTTTTGTTGTTGTATGAGGAAACTTCATAAGACATGCAAAAAAAAGAAAGAAAAAAAAAAGAAAACCTGAACACTTATAAGATACTCATGATTTCCATGTTCAATCTTTAAAAAGTCAATGAAAGGGGTGTTTGGGATTGATTATTCAAAACAGATTATGCGTTTTGGAAAAGCAGGGGTGGAGCTGCTTATAGATTATTGCGTTTTGGTAGCCTAAAGAACTGATTATCTGCGTTTACAAAATGCAATCCCAAACACTAAAAACTGATTATGTGCGATTTCAAAACGCAATAATCTAAAAATCAAATTCAAAACGCAATCTCAAACACTCTCGAAATAATAAGCCAAACTTCTACAAAGGTTGTGCAAACCAAATGGAAACAAAAAAAACATCAAAAATAACAATTAAAAACACAAAACAATATACTTAAAACACCATGCCAAAAAGGCTAAGCAGTGTTTTTAAGTGTTATTGTGTTTTAGTTGTTTATAAATTTCAAAGCTATAATATACTGGATTGTGTTTTAAATTGTTGTATTTGATGTTTTTCCTAGAAAAACATCATGCGTAAATCCAAAACTCATGCACATAAACATTTTTTACATAAATCTAGTAGTAGTAATCCATCTGTAACAACGTATAACTAAATGTTTTTAAATCTGTTGGTAATTCGTCGATGATATATACACACACTATGTTATAAACATACACATATATTTGTTTTCCACCGCATTGTGTGAGCATCACTGAGGTGTGCGTATTTAAACTTTTAGGAAAGTTTTCCAAATTATATGAGGTGGTGCCAATCACGGTCGCGGGGTTATTAGTGGTGGTGATGGTGTTGGGGCTAGAATGAATAATTCAATAAGGAATCAGGAACTCACGATGGTGTGCAAAATTGAAAGCACTCTAACCATTCCAGCCTGTTTCTTCGACACAATTGTAACAAACAAGCTATTGTGTCAAGTTGTGATATGACCTTTGCTAGGGCCTGATACTTTGGCGCCATTAATCAATTCTTAAAGGAGATGCTGGAGAAACCAAACGATTAGCCAATCAACTTTGAATATGGATATTAAACTATAAATTTGTTTCTATCCAAGAGAATGCCGTTAAAAAAAAGCTGCATCCAAGAGAGTGCTGGTTGAGGGGACCATCTCTCAAGGTTTTGGTTCTATTATGCGTGGACTTCAAATTGCAAATTTCTTTCTATCCTTTTGGAGTTGCTAAGTAAGGTACTTGGTGCCCCTAATTATACATTGGATCCGTCACTGTTGATGTAATAGGATGACAAAATGTGTGTACCATAAAAGGATCAATATGTCGTTTTTTCAGGAATTTTTTTAAATGATCAGCACTCGATAACTCATAAAACCTACTTCTAATTCTACTTGTGCACATGTTTCTCGAGTGAAGTCTCTGTACAACTTTGTCACATCTTCAAGACATTCTAAAGATGTGAATGATTCTGGAAAAAACAATCAAATTGGTATCAAAGGATATGTCATGATGATGATTGAATTAAGAGGCGTGTATGGTGGGGTCATTCATTATCACTTATCAGCAAGAGATTTACGTGATGTGTAAAAATCATAGGCTACATTTAACCGGCTTAACGATCTTTGTAATCAATGTTCGCAGCAACACCAATCAAAATACAAAAAAATAAATTTATACAAAACTGACTACATCTGTGAATATATATGTAGTTAGGGGGTTTCTAATATGTAATACTAGGTTTAAAATCATATATATAATTGCAGATTCATAGCATGATTAGTGACTTGCCTAAACATGATTAATGAACTACTTAAGAACATTGTGTTTTTTTTTCTTCATGAAAAAAACCCACTAAAAAGTCTTTTTTATAGCACTATGGTGCTTGTTGGAAAGATAATAAAACGCTCGTTAGTTTGGTGTAATATATTTTTTTAAATGTCGTATATAAAAGTTAGTAACGTTTAAAAATTGTGAGTGAAAAATAAGAAAAAGATAAAGATTAAAATATTAATTAACATATTTAAAATGTAATTAAAATGGACTTTTGGAGGGAAATCAAAGATGTAAAGGCCTTAAATAATGTCATGTGGCACACCGCTTTTCATTTATTATATATATATATATATATATATATATATATATATATATATATAGATATAGATATAGATAGATTCACTACTAGAAAAATACCCCTATCTTGACACACATTTAATGACACGCGAGAATTCATGACACGCAAAAGCGCGTGTCATTAAAAAATCGTCGTCTTTTTAAAAAAATGGTCAAACAATGACACTCTTTTTTGCGTGTCAACAATCTAATATCAAAATTTTAAAAAAACATGACACTATAAGAATTGAGTGTCATGTTTGGTGTCAAATTATATATATATTATATATATATATATATACAATTACCAAGCACTTTATGCACCTTTTGTTATACTCTTAGGTACAACCCATTGATGCACTTCTTCATTCCAAGACCGATATTGTCCCTATCTCACTTAACCTAATCCAAATCACAGTGACAGACTCACAGCCAACTTCATCTGCTTCATAGATTTGCTAGGGTTTCAATCGAAGGTAGGTACTCCACTCCCCTACTCTGTATCTATGTACGTGTAGTAATCTGCAGCATAGTGGACCACTAATTTACCACATGACCTTTTTTCTATCTATAAATCCACAGAATACCACCATGACCGCCTATTTCCGCCGCCAGCCTTTGCCTGAGAATGGATAAGGTTTGGGTTACGGCCGACGCGGTGGGCTGTGGTGGTTGGTGATGGTGGTGATAAACGCGTGGGGGTGGTTGTGCTAAGAGAAAGAGACATTCAAAGCCGGCGGTAACCTGACCTGACATCTGGTTGCCCTATTCAAACCCAAACCGTGCCTAATATGTTTTTTTAACCGACACAACATCTTATTTTCTTTTCTTCATATCTCACTTTTCACAATAACCATCTCCTCCCCAATCTGCCCTGCTCCGATGACCCATTTTTTTGGCTTTATTTTGATTTTGATAATTGAATGGTCCAGGAGTTAAATTGAATGTTTCAGCAATGGGGCGTGTTCGAATTCCGAGCAACCTACGAAACAACGATCCGAACGATCTTCAACAACAAACAATCCGTAAGGTGTAATTATATCTTCTATACTGTAAGCGATTTCGTTTTCATCTATAGTTTGTTTTATTGGATCGGATTCGGCGTCACATTCAAGCGAAGGTACAAGCTTTGATTTATGGTTTATGTAATTAGATAGTTATTGCATGTGTTGAGTAAGTTCTCTGCTTCACTAGAGTGTTTCCCTGGTGGCTATTAATGTTGCTTCAAGAGGGATTTGATTCATCTTTTTTTACTTTAATTTATGTTGTTGTAATATGTGATTTATTTCATTATTTTTTTTGTTTTTTTTTTTTTTTTTTTGTCTTCTCCATGTCAGATTTCTTTGGTTTTCTACCAGGGTTGGAGTTGGAGTATAAGCTTCGACAAAAGCAACTTCCACTCAGTTGCAGGTATGCCTTCTTATTTTTCATGTGTAAGTATTGTTTATGTATCTAATGCTCAAGTGACACGTATCTACTTAACCGTTTTTGCGCGACACGAGTAATATAAAGTATTAGGACCACGAATTATTGTCATTATCATTTAAGATAGATACAATATAGACATACATAAACTTACACAAAACGAATATCAAATATCTAAGAGGCATGTTATATGTAATACTCTGGGAATATCTGAGTTAAGACTTTAGGGATGAATTTCTTCTAAAATGGGTCCAGGATGGTCAACGACAGTTTGCAAAAATTTCTATATTGTGTTCTTTGATCTGAATTTAAAAATAGATGATGGTGCAGCGTCTCACCTACCGGAAACGCCATAGCTATGCCACCAACTCCTACCAACACAGGGTCGTCAAAACCCCTGGTACCCATTATTCGTTATAATCGAATAGATTTTGCATTTGAATTTGATTGATTAAATTGTTGACTCCATATAGGGTCATGGAGAATGCATTGGAAGGATAACAATCGAACCTATGACATGTTAGCTTCCAGCATTGGTATAAATTTAAATTTGTCTTTACAATAGATGACATTCATGTCATGACAATAGATGACAGTCATGTCTATAAAATGCTAGGGAACGAACATCAACAAGAGGGACTGCAGGGATTGTGGTTAATATGTCGATCGGGTTACTTCATCCTGCAGCAAAACAAATGGTGAGTCCACTTGCCACAAACATCGTGAAACTAGCAACACGTGTTGAGAGCCTGGTCACACATAGGTACGTTTTGCACTCAACTTTAGTTGTGCTTCATTTAGCTTGATTTTGATGTGTACAACTTTTATGCTTTTGATTAAATGGAATGTTGTGCGTCTTCAAAAATTTGATTGACCTCAAGCCCAAAGCTTTAAACAATAAAATTCTTAAATTCATCTTTAAGAAATTTGGTTTTCTTTTAGAAAGACTTGAGCGAAATTGTGATGAGTTAATAAATATTGGTTCATGAAATTGAGCTAAAAAGAGAAGGCACACATCCATTTAGTCACACGGTTTTTTAATTCTGCCCACATTTTTCAGTTTATATTGTTAGACTCAATTTGGGTGATAGAAAATTTGGTTTAAGTTTTTATCCGCTTATGTGTGATTGTGTTCAAGTTCACATTTTAAGTTAAAAAATTCTGAACCATGTTGCCATTAACTAAAATGCTATTTTTTTTTTCGAATTCATCAAGAAGATATGAAGATCTGACACTAAATGAAATGGAGTAAACAGATAGAAAAGTTACCAGTACTATATTTATATCCCAACCTATAATATCTATATATGGTGTTAAAAGGCGCACATTATAACATTAGATTGAGCTAGAAGCATCGTAAAACTTTTTTTTTGGCAGCCTATAGATTCTGAATTTTTAGCTTTCATGTGGTACTTCAAACTGTGAATGTGATTCAGAGTCCTCGCCATCTAATCTTATTTTATTTGCCACATAACAAGTGCTATGAATTGGAAGTTAGATGTTAAAAGTTGCTATATGTGTGAATAATGATATTAATATGGTTCATATGCTTTTGTTTCATTTCAAATATGAATAGAGTAATGTACAGACCTTTAGAGCCATGGATCTTGATCGATACCGAGCAATTGTGTGGGTTCTTCTTACACCATGTCAACCGTATACCCAACAAGGTAAGATACTTATATTTAGTTTAGTTAATTATATCCATTGAGCAAGAACAACTAAAAATGTTTTTTACTGCAAATCAGTGGGAAGAGCTTGAGAGGCAGACAACGATATTCAATACTAGAATGATTTGGTCGAACGCGCCACAACGCGCGCGGGTATAAACCTAGTTATTTGTTATTGTTTGTTGATATAATGTGCAGGCTTTTACATATTTCTTGCAAATGTAGGTACAATGACAAGCAGAGTGCAAAGTTGCAAAATTAGCCTGCCTTTGCGAGTCCATTAAACCAAACATGCAGAGTCAAACGAGCCTAGGCCATTGAAGAAGATGGTCATGGTGGAAAGAGGCAGAAACAGGTTTAGAACACAACTATATGTATGTTTATACAAATTAAGTGATTTTGATGTTTATGTTAGTAATAATTCTCGTCTTGAAATTAAAACCATCACGAACATTAACC
Organism: Ambrosia trifida; assembly: GCA_028751855.1. NCBI lineage: Eukaryota > Viridiplantae > Streptophyta > Magnoliopsida > Asterales > Asteraceae > Ambrosia > Ambrosia trifida. The sequence goes on from CM054129.1 coordinate 7,823,912, forward strand.
TTCATCTTATTAATTTAATTGTTGTCTCAGGTAGGGGGAGGAGTAGATGCTAACACGGATGCGGATATTAATGTCATTCGTGAAGAGTGGTCTAGTTATGCCGCAACCTTCATTTTCAAGTTATCCGTACGTTTAGTCTAGACTAATGTAATGTATTGACACAATATTTTTGTAACTAGTGGTAGGATTCGACAAATGCTAATTGTAATTTTTTTGTGGTATATATAATATATGCAATTTTATTTTGAAATTTATTGATTTTGTTATTATAAATATAAATATAAATCTAGATTTATTAGTTATTTTGCAGAATTTTTTTTAGGTAAAAAAAAAACACGACACGCAAAATTAGTGTCATAAAGGTGTGTCGTAAATGCATGTCATGAAAGAGTGTCATTAAAGAGTGTGTCATAAATGCGTGTCAAAAAAGCGTGTCGTAAAGGAGTGTCATAAACGCGTGTCATTAAAAGATGACACGCGCTTGCGTGTCATAAAATGACATGTTCTTCCTTGACACTTTGCTTTGTGTCATAAACACCCTTTTATGACGCGCAATGCGCGTCAAGATAGGGGTATCTTTCTAGTAGTGATTGTGGTAATTTTTAGATATTATAAATAATGTTTTATAATCTAAGACTGTGTTGTGGCTCACCTCTAGCCACAACTTTATCCTCTCATATTGCGACATGTCAGTCTCTACTTGGCAGCTTGATAAAGCTGCTGGTAGGGATGTTCAGAAAAACCGCAAACCAAATAAAAACCGAAAACCGAACCGTAACCGAAAAAACCAATCCGAACAACGAATTTGGTGTTTGGTTTGGTTTTAACCGAAACCGAATTGCTTATTCGGTGTTTGGTTTTTGGTTCTACATTTTTTTTATTTGGTTTATTTGGATAACCGAATAAACCGGTAAAATAATTACTTATTAAATAAAGATAATAATATTTAATAACTCATATATAATATATAAGCCCAAAATATTAAACCCAACCCAAAATAAATAAAGCCCGCCAATTTATATAGGTAATAATCTTAGTATAAACTAGTAAACTAGGGTTCATTTTACTATTTCTAATTTTTATAATGTTTCTGTTTGCGTGGTTTGATTTTTTGGTTTATATTTATTGCAAATTTTCTTTTCGAATTTTGGAACATATAGGTATATAAGTTAGAGAAAAAAAACTTCGTTTCAATTTGGTTTGTTTGGTTGAATTTGGTTTGTTTGGTTTTAAACCGAAACCGAACCGAATTCAATTTGGTTGAATTTGGTTTGGTTTGGTTTTTGGTTTGAGGTACAAAATTTTGAAAACCGAATAAACCGAATCGAATAAACCAAATAAACCGTAAACCAAACCGATGAACACCCCTAGCTGCTGGTCACTCACCGGATCCTGTTGTGGCTAGAAGTGAGCAACAACTTTATCGAGTTTTTTTTAAGGCTTTCCAAATTTGTCTAATTAATAATATTAATGCAAAATAAACTTAACTAAAAATTAGATTAAATTTTACAATAATACAAGCTATAAAAAAACTAAAAACTAATCTAATACAAGATCATCGGGACGTCTAGCCCAAAAACGCTCGACTAATTCATGACGGAGGTTTCCATGTATCTCACGATTCTTGAAATTGTTTATATTGTCGAGTCTTTGAATATTAGCGATTGCCGATTAGGCACGTGGGATATCACCTTGGTAATTTTGACATATCGCCATGCCTTGGTCCTCCAATATCATGTTATGTAGAATAATACAAGTATAGACGACGTCCATAATCGTCTATCGTGTCCAAAACCTTATTGGGTTGGCAATCAACGAAAATCTTTTTTTAAGAACGTCGGACGGTCTTTCAATATCTTTTCTTACCGACTCTTATTTCTTTGTAAAGTACTTGCATTTGTCTTCAAGTTGAGACGAGTAAGCTTGAACAAGTGTCGCCCATTCGTTGTAAATATACCATTGACCAAGTAGTAGCCGTACTTGAAATACATTATTAGCGTAAAACGATTGGGGCGACTCAACCTCGTCGATAGGGTCATCGAATATAGGTGATTGGTCGATAACATTTAGGTCGTTATTGACCCAGCAACTTCAAAAAAAGCATGTCAAAACCAAAGATCATGCGAGGCCACTGCTTTAAGTATAATACTCAGTCCAGAATGATCACCTCGATGAAACTGACCTCACCAAGCCATAGGACACATAGCCCAACCAACATGCGTACAATCGAGACTACCTAGCATTCCGGGAAACCCATATTTTCACAATGAACCTCGTATATGCGTTGGATATCATACATTGTTGGTTTACGCAAATATCTTCGTGAGTAAATCGATATGGTCCCTACGCAAATGTGTAAAAGTGTAAACAATATGTGTAAGTAAACTATATATAGATATATATCTTGACAAAAAAATGAAGCGAGTCGCGCGTAACTTTTTTGGACATGGCAATATACTCATCATTGCGTCCTGTAGGATCGACTAACGGGTCACCCGAAAATTACGAGCTTGATATTCAGAGTGCGGAAACCTCTGAATATGTTTAGATAACAGAAACAAACATGAAACAATGATAAAATGAGTAATCAACACACACAAATGGGTCAAAGGTTGTATGATTAATCACAAAAACAGAGCTCAAGTGTTTACAATGATTATCTCAGACCTTCAGACCTAGGGGAGGGTGTTTGGAGAGTGTGTGAGGTGAGAACTAATGATTAGGGTAATGATTGGATGTATTTATACCTCTTGTACTCGAACAGACCCAAACTAGCGAGTAGGATCCTATCCCACATGTAAAACTAGCTAGTAGGATCCTGTCCCAAATGTAAAACTAGTGAGTAGGGCCCTAATCACATGTAAAACATGCGAGTAGGAGCCTATGCTACATATAAAACAGGCGATTACATTGTAATCGCCTATAAGCATCCTTGTACTCGCCAATATCATCCAATCACCCCCAAAATGATTAAAAACACTCCTAAACACCCTGGAAACCGTCCAAACATCTAATATACTAGCCTAGGGACATCATGCACTAACAGACTCCCCCTTGGACCAGGCTAGTATGATTACGAGCCATAAACCACTCGATTAACCTAGCCAACAACTGATGTGTTGCAAAACACATCTCTTTTCCCGTGTATTTTGTATTTTATTTGGTCAAATTTTTATTCGTTTCGTGTCGTTTTTATTAGTTATTTATTTGTTTATTATTTTAATAAGTGTTCGTGGAAAATGAGCTCAAAACAAAAGAATTTTAATTGAGACACGAATACTTGAGAGCAGGTGTTCATGAACGTTGGAGCGTAAACGAGGAACTTTGATCAAGCATTGAGAACCTGAGTCAGAAATAATAATAATAATAATAATAATAATAATAATAATAAAAAGAGAAAAAAAAACATGAAAGTGAATTGTGATTTGTGAGGGCACATTCACGTGCCCAATGTTGGGTCTAAAAAGTCACTTAAAAAAAATTAAAGAAAGTCTCAAAGCCAAAAAAAAAACCCTACAGCAACATTATTTGAAGGGATATTATCATCGAAATATAAAAACAGCCGCCAAGAGGTAATCGACACAGCAGCTTTATTGAAGGTAGAGAAGAAGTGGAGGCTAGGAAGGCTTGGGTTCAAGAGTGAAGCTACGGGTTCGATCACTAAAAGTTTTGGTTTTTATATTTATTTACTTCGTGTTCATGACTATGGAGACCATGATTAATTTTTATGTTGAACCTTTGTTTTTATTGTTTTTCATCACTATGAGTAGCTAAATCTTGAACCACTACCTAGGTCTTGTATGATGATCACATGTTAATTTTATATTTTCGGTTTTGGATTTATTTTTGATTGGTTAATGTTTAGGTAACGATTTGGTTGGTGTTTATTATGATGTGTGTGCGTACTTAAGTCTAATTTATTATTTTTGATAGTTCCATAATCGTCTTAGTGAATGTCTTTCATGTTTGGATGATTATTAGGGTTACCTGCTAGGTGCTTGTAGCTTATTTTATGGTTTTGTGCACGAAAGCCATAGGAACTTGATTAGAGAATTTAGAGGACTTAAGTATTCTTTCATTCTTGAGACCTGGAGGTGATGGAATGTTGGGTTGTCTAGAGCTTTAGGTGTTAGGTTTTGGGTGAGACCGAGAGGTGATCTTATCCTAGTTGTCTTTAGTTTCTTGCAATTCCAAGTCATAATTAACCCAATTAAATTACTCCTTTACATCTTCGGGTGTATTGTGATTAGAGAGACCGGGAGGTGATCGAGTCATTAGAGTACCTTTACATTCTTAGTGAGGTGAGACCGGGAGGTGATCCGAGTAGCCAGTGTTTTATTCTTTAAGATTCTTTGGGGTGCGTTGGTGAGACCGGGAGGAGATCTAGCACGTCTTAGGGGTTCTTAAGTTATCTTTAGAATCTGGTATCCATTCAGTTTTCCATTACCGAGAGTTGTGAGTTTGCATGTAGGTTTCTTGACTTAGGTAGTTGCCTTCCTATCCTGACATTTTCCTCAGTTATCATTGCTGTTTTTTTATCTTATTTATTTACTTAATTTATTTTATTTAATTATTAAAAAAACCAAAAAATCAACTTTAAAATCAAATTTTTTTATGTCTTAGTCGAGTCTAGTTTTGTTTTCCATTAGTGTCCTGTGGGTTAGATACTCGGACTTACTTAGTCTGTACTGCATTGATAGGTACACTTGCCTGTCGTGTGGTCTACTTTAGTTGAGTCTGTTTTATATTACTAGGTGTCTAGGTTAGGTAGTTATTTATAGACCATACATAGCACATCAACGACCTATAGGGACCTATCACTAGCTAGGGACACACAAATAATACACTTACAGACTCCCCCTTGGACCTAGCTAGTGATTTACAAACTCAACCTATCACCTAGCTGGGGACACACAAGAAGCGTATTTACAGACTCCTCCTTAGACCTAGATGGTGATATATGGTCTTCGAGTCCTCAAGTCTTCATGTTCAGCATTCTTCAACTTAGGGTGACACTGCAGTGTATGACCTCTGAAGACTTGAATATATGAACTGATTTGAGCTTTAGTCGTGGCTTCATAAGATCTCTTCTTGGTCGTCGATTTGCTTCGATAACTTGGGAGGAAACAAGAAATCTCTGCTTTTATGATTGACGATTCTGTGACTTGGACAAAGATCAATATCATCTTCACTTTCATTTCTTGACTCTCATCTTCTTCAGCTTCGATTACCGAGCTCTACCACGATCTGGTTTCTCTGAAGATGAAATATCGGGTTCTTGCTGTTCAGGATGATTTTGTTGTTCAGGTTCGGGCCTTGTTCGGCTTCAAGCCTAGTCGTTTGAATCATGATATGCACAGTCGTTGTGTTTGATCCTGCAGAAAAAATTAATAAAAACTGCACACAAACTACAACTTGTATTAGATACGACAAATAATCCGGACTCAATCAAATTCTTGAAGTTTATCATTTGATGAACTTTCAAGATTTGTCCATTGTGACCACCAATTTGAGAAACGAATCATTTTCCCCCTAAACATTAAGATCTTTTCAAATTTCACCCTGAACTCTCACGATTGACAATTTGTGACCCTGAAAGTGATATTTGACCCTTGAATTTTGTAAAATTTTGATTTTATTTGTGTTTCGGCTTCGGATCTGAGATTCCAATTGAAGAATACTTGTATTCCAACATCAGTCAATAAAAAATAAAGACAAAAGAAAAATCTTTTGGGTTTTTCAAGATAATCAAACAGAAATTAAAAATGCAAGAAATGTAAAAACTATTCAAAAGCATATTTTTATGAGTTTCATCTGTTAGGGAAACATATCAGTGTACAGACTAATCTAGAACCCTTATTTGTTTAGTTTTGGTTCAAATTATCAATAAGCATCCTACAACAACTGCCAGTATTGTTGTCCACCTAAACTCAAAATCAAGTTTTATCGCTAGGCACTTTAGATACGTTAAGGTAATATTATGACTCATTAAAGGTGTTCCCCGCACACGTGACATATTCCCGTATCTAGGCATGCTCAAAGATTCCTCGTAACCGGTGAATAAGTTGTTGTCATCCGTATTTACAAGGAATGGACTCAGTGGTGATCAGGTCTGCAAGAACGCAGCAGCAGAGAGACCGGTGAGATCCAGACCAAGGTTCAAGTCAAATACCGTATAATGATTTTTCGGTACGATACTTTAGGTATATGATTTGATACCTTAGAGCGATTCTCTTTGAGAATAGGGTTTTGGCATTTACGATCTTTTTGCTCTTAAAGGATTCCCATACGTCTCCTTATCAGAATTTTTCTATTTTTTTTTGTTTTTCTTTGGGAATGGCAAAGAGGTGTCTCAGTTGTAGGCTGCGAACCCAACGTTCGTTACTTATGCCACCCCATTTTATTCTGAGAGACATCCAGTTCACCCCGAATGTACCAACCTCTTAAAGACCAGAAACCTCGGATTTTGGCATTCTATCAACGAGATTTAGGTTTTTAGACCATATGCCAACGCAACGTTAATCCACACAATTCTCAGTTGAGTTAGGTTTATATCACCGTGCTGAGCTTGAAAATGACTTCGAGCCTACCAACACATCATTGTAAAGGCTACTTATCAGTTCCAATTCTTTTAAAATGATAAGAATCCAGACAGTCCGACTGATGGGTTGATATCATCTTACAATATGACAATATAGGCGGGATAGCCTAGCCACTTCCCTTTCTTTATGATAACGAAACCATCTAGTCAAAACCAACCTAATAAAGAAACAAATATATTCAACAAGCAAAAAAGAGAGAGGGGGCTGGAACCCTCAATGGTAAACTATATCGTTTTTCAACACACGGGCTTTCAACCACTCAACCATCTCTTCAAAAGACAAATTATTTTATTTCTCCAAATAGAACATGGCCATATGAGTGGATATATACCGCCGCTATCAAAGATCTCGGGTGTGATGGTCAAAATATCTATCCCAGTATATGGATAGATATATAATCCATCATGCCCATGTTTTTATTCATGACAGATAGCAATGTGTTAGTGTTTCCTCAAATTCAAGGGGGTTGGATATAGGGGGCAGGAGGGGTCGCCCTCTCCCCGCCCCGCCCCCTCACCTTGAATTTTCGCTAAGAAGGTTTGATTATCCGTATATAATTTTTTTGGTATATACGGTTTTGACCTCCAGTTTTTTTTTTTTTTTTTTTTTTTTTTTAAGTTTTGTTATACAAACCAAAAATTTAACCCAAAACAAAATAAATATAAAGCCCAAATTCTAAAGTTCTAAGCCCAAACAATAACAATTTTTAACTCCTAAATTCCTAAGCCCAAACACTAAAAAATTTTAACTACTAAAGTCCTAAGCCTAAACACTACAAATTTTTTACTACTAAAGTCCTAAGCCCAAACACCAACAAATTTTAACCCAAAAAAAAGGTGAGGAGGTGAATCGGCTAATCAGGATATCTTCAGGAAAGCAAGAAGAAAATAAAGAGGAGCCGGGGAAAAGAAATAGGGGATTAGTGCCTAAGGGAAATACGCCAAGAAGAAAAGAAAGAGGAGGGAAATACGCAGTAGAAAAGAAGGAGGAGTCGAATCTTAAATCGAGCCATGTTCCAATCGTTAATCAGGTTTGTAGATTGAATCTTAAATCTTTACTTGTTTAGTTGTCTAAAAATTAGGGCTAAAAATAATTATGACTTTAGGTAGAAATTAGGGCTTTCATTGGAGCTAAATTTTTGCCCTAAACTTGTTTAATTTAATTACTTGATTTAATTTTTATGTTATTAGATTATACTATGGGGAAGAATTCAAAAATCTTAAAGGTCGACGGACTGAAGAATTCAAAAGTCTTAAAGGTCGACGGACTGAACTGTAATCATTCATCCAGGTACCTTCTATATGTCTTCTTTTTAATGTTTTAGTGTCTTTGTCCAATTGTTTGTTAAACAATGCTTAGAACTTTGATATTCTTTTTATTAAATGTTTGGCTCGACCCGAACCGAATCACCGACCAGAACATATCACCCGAAACATAGCTATATAAAAAAAATTAGGTCCCGTGACCGGTGACTTCCGACCCCTGTTCGAATTCTCAAGCTTTGCCACTGCTCAAATTATCGGTATGATAATGATCAAACTCAAGATATCTTTTTTTTTTTTTTTTGAAAGGCGAATTTCTTGCTCATTGTGAGACTTAAACTCAAGACCTCACACTTTTAGTGTATTAAAAGGCTTTGCCTTACCACTGGACCACCAACCCCAATGGCCAAACTCAAGATATCTGACCATAGTTAAACACATATGTCCTCAACGGTTATTTAAATTTTGTTACCATGTCCATCAAACTTAAGCAAACACTACCTACCACACTCACACTTATGCGAAAATAGTAGTGTTTGATGATATTTAGTTAATAAATTTGAGATCGAATAACTGAATAACTGAAAATTTGAATACAATGTTATAACTGAATAAAGAATACGAGATTCAAGTCGAGAACAACACATTGTTTTTCGCCTAGCTACGGATCGGCACGATCTCGTTTTTCGGCTTATTCTCGCAACTTGGTTATGGTGATCATCTTCCATTTAAAAAAAAAAAACATACCTTCTCAAAATCATGCTTTCCTAACTTCTTATTTATGTTTTTTTCTCCTCCAAAAATGTGTTTTCATGGTGACCTTAAACGGTGTAGTGTTGTTGGATCGTCTCAATATCAAGACCCTTGAGCTTGACTACCGACTCAACATGCCCCTTAAGTGTATGAAGCTCCCTTAACCTGTAACCATAACGCGGACATGAGATATGGTAACATATGTGTAAACTGAGTTGAGTTGGGTTGACCCGCTAACACTTTTTCCATGATCAGTTTTAAAGTTTATAGTTAGAAATGCTTTAGTATAGTTGATTTCATACAACACCAAAAACCACCTTACCCAGTGAATCCCACAATTAGCATAGCTAAGAGTAGGGTCTGGGGAGGGTGGGATGTAGGCAAACCTTACTCCTATCCTTGCGGATAGAGAGGTTGCTTCCAGAGAGACCCCCGGCTCCATAACACACAAACGACAAACAAACAACACTAAAAGAGTAATAGAGAGCTACTAATATAAAGAAATAGTGAGAGCGTCACATAGTTGATTTCATAAATATCCTAAGTTCAAATTTTCATTTTTTTATAGGCGTAGTTCAATGGTGAAATCCTAGTCCTAACAACCTCCGGGTCGCAAAGTTCGAGTCCTCCCACACGCCGGGCCCTTTCAACTTTAATGGGTATGATTTTTCGATGGACGAGAATCGAACCCTCTGAAGAGGTAAACCCTCCCACCTCAAACCAGCTGGGCTGGAGATCATTGGCAAGTTCAAATTTTCATATATATATGTATATATATCTTTGTATATAGCTTAATATCATATTCTATCCTTTTAAAACACCAAAAATATTGCATTAAATGTCCCCTACTAAAATTCATAAAATCAGTTAGTTATAACAGTCTATTTCATTTAACTAACAAAGATAATGTTATATCATATGCTTTAGATGAATGTATTTGAATTTTGAACTTCAGAGAAAGATGTATATGCACAATCCTATTGCTGAGGTTGAAAACTTTTTTTTTTTTTTTTTTGAAAATTCACTTTCATTCAAAAAACGGCAAAGTCCTCAAAGCAGTTTCAACTTGTTCGGCGTGCTTGATCAATTTTAAACAAATTGACCCATTAAGTAAATAATGTATACGTCGAGAAACAAGACTTACCTAGCAACCTCTGCCCGCCTCTTCGCTTGTTCTGCAAGCTCTGACAACTCCCTATAGTCGGTCTTGTCTTTCAAGATATCGTTTGCATTTGGTGCTTGGAGACCATGCAAAGTGCGTTGGTCCGTGGCCCACTGGGCTTCCCTCTCTCCCCGTCCATAGTCCTTTTTGGTTGTGAAAGCGGTCTAGATTGAAAAAAAGTTGTGTTACTAATTAATATAACGATCATTTAGTGTTAATGATTATGATTTATGAAACGCGCTTACCCTCTTTTCGAGCATAGTGTCCCAAGCCTTGCCACTTAAAGCGTAACGGATGATGAACTTGAACACATCTAATGGGAAATAGAAAACTATGCTAAAGAGCCAAATCACACCAGCCCATCCCCAGCCGATTCCATGGACTCTTGCGAAATCCCAATTCGCGTAGACAGCAATTAATGTAGCAATCTTCATAAAATAAGAGTTATAATAAGAATAAAGGTCACATTTACTTAGGTCACATTTACTTGTGTTATACTGTTAATAAACTCACCAGCTGAGCTATAAAAAAGGCAGCGAGGAGTAAAAGACCAGGGCGTTCAACGAAAGACCAACTTCTTGATCTTGTAACGAAAATGAGTGCCTGACTGATGATGCTGACTTGGAGGTACAAAGCTGACATAAGCTCGTATTCTTGATTCCTAATCGATTTCACACCAAATCGTTCCTAAAAGAACAATCGTTATGGTATAGCGTTAATAACAACTTAATGGTACACATGTTTGACCCATTTACATATGCATGGGTCGATTTGAGGTATGTTTCATTTTAATGGGTCAAACAGGTCAACTTAGGCCCTTTGGTTTTAAAATGGCCAAATGGGTCAAGTTGGCCAGGCCGAACCATTTTAACCTGACCAAGTCGTCCCATTGATAAACCAACTTGACCCACCCATTTACCTGTAAATGGGTCGAGTTAGTTATATTTGATCTCAAACAGATCAAATAAACATTTTGCTATAAGGTCAACGGGTCAGGTCAAACTAGACAACCTGAATCCATTTTGACCCGTTTTAGCCCAACCCGCCCATCTTCCCATATCTAGTATTGATTGTTAATCTTGTATGTGCTCAACACGTTTATCTTACCGTAAAGAAGTCGGATTCTTTTGCCAACCAGAAGAAAATAACAGTCATAACAGCTAAATAAGTTCCAAGAACTATTCCAGTTGCAAAAATTTCTTTTAACTTCCATGAATCTGGCAGAGGTGAAGGTTTGACTTTATCTTTAGATATAGTCATAATGGTTCCATCATTGAGTATTGCAATAATCAAAACCATAAAAGGCGAGAAATCGAATTGCCAAATAAGAGCAATTAGCATGAACCCGAGCACAATACGGATGGTGATGGAAACTGCATAAATGGTGTAATTTTTCATCCTTTGAAAGATGGCTCGACTAGTCAAAACCGCACTTATAATCACACTGAGTCCAGGCTCGGTTAATACAATATCGGATGCACCACGAGCTGCATCAGTTGCATCAGCCACCGCTATACCAATGTCGGCCCGTTTTAATGCGGGTGCATCATTCACACCATCTCCTGTCATTCCACATATATGCTTTCTCTCTTGTAGTTTCTTCACAATCTCGTATTTGTGTTCTGCATTAGGTAAGTGCTTGTTACGTTTTATATCTAACGGGTCAAATGGGTTAAGCTAAACGATTTTAACACATTAACTATTCATAAAATTAAAAAACAAATGAAATAATGGGTCGCTTTTCCCAACCCGACTCGACCTGTTTTGGCCCACATTATAAAATAACATGTTTCAACCCGTTACTTAACCCAACCCGTCCGTTCTGTCAACCATAGGTAACAAGAATGAAAACTGTTTACCAGGGAATACTCCGGCAAAACCGTCAGCCTTTTCAATTAGTTCCTCAATTGGTATATCTGCAATAGAAGAATCTTTGCTTTGGCCAAGCAGTGAAGAAGAGGGGTACATATTTGTTCCCATTCCGAGCCTTCGGCCAGTTTCTTTCCCAATGGCTAACTGATCACCAGTGATCATCTTGACATTAACTCCAAGGTGTAGTGCCCGTCGAATAGTTTCAGCACTGTCATGCCTTGGTGGGTCAAATAGTGGCAATAGCCCCACAAACACCCATGGGCCTCCGGGGCTCTCCTTTGTTTTCTCGGGCACTGTCTGTATAATAATTAATAACACAATAATCATTGTTTTCCACCTCAAAAAAAAAAACAAAAAAAAAAAAAAAAAAAACAATTGAAAATTTGGAATACTGGAAATATATATAGATATGTAGAAATGTAGAAACTCACTTGTTGGCAAACAGCAAGAGACCGTAGACCACGTTCAGCAAATTTATCGATGATGGAAAAGACTTTTTTCTTCTCGTCATCCTTTTGGTTGCATAGCTCAACAATCTGATAGATTTGGAGATATCATGTACATACATAGAGTAGCATACAGGTTAATTCGGCTCTATGTTATCTTTAACGGGTCAACTAAAAACTAGCTAAAAAGAAAACGGGTCAAATGGGTCCTTTAAAAAAGAAGCTTTTTAAACTTTTGAGGGAAAATGTTTAAGGGTATGGAGAAAACGCTCCTTTTGACCCGTTAGCATGATATATATGATTACAAAAATTGTACCTGCTCAGGTGCACCTTTGCTCACTCTGTGCCAATTTCCGCTTTGGTCTATGTATGTTATTGCCGTTCGTTTGTCTACTGGATTGAACGGCAGAAAATGTACTTCAGTGATCCCTGCTCGTGCCTGCGTAAACAAAACAAATATTCATGTAAACTTAATATTATTATGTTTTATTATCATCATAGTTATTGTTGTTATCACCTCCTTAGGATCTGAAAGCATTCCTACAATACATGCATCAATGGCATCTTGATTCTCTACTCTTGAAGCCCTTGCTCCCAATAGAACCACTTGCTCCTTATCAACATCCTTTACAAAAACCTGAAGAAGAAATAGAGTTCGTTTTAGTCGTTCCCTGTTATATTAGAGGTTACAATGCCGACCCCCAAAGCCCCGCTTACGGCTGTGAGCATATAATGTATATATGTGTGGACCTCTGGGGGCAAAAGTAAAGTCGCACTAATTTTAACGTTATTTTAACTTAAAAATGACGGACGGTTAATCATGCATCAGGTGGTGACGTTGATAGCCAAAAGACAAGGGGGTACATGCACCAATCAGGTTTGTCCCGATTGCTAAGCGTTATGTGCCTTATGTCTAAGGCTTGATACAAAACCACTATTGAGCCGGGGGTCTCACTGGAAGCAGCCTCTCTATTCTTAGGGGTAGAGGTAAGGCTGTCTACATCTTATCCTCCTCAGACCCTACCTTAGCTTTTGTTGTTGGTGGGATTAACTGAGTATGATGATGATGACAATGCCGACCCCTCTAGTTTTGGTCGGGTCAAATGAGTTGAATTATTCAAAAGTTAATTTTCTATGCATTCAACCTTTGTTAAAAGATTAGATCATTTTTATAACCATACTTCACAAATTAAGTATATATAAAAAAAAATGACAAAAAAGTGTTTGCAGGTTGGCCCTAACCGCTTTGACCCGTATTATGGATAATACAAATCAAACCAAACAAGTTATCCAACCCATCCGCCAGGTTAATGTTTTATTTGTGACAGTGGCAGATATAGAAATAGTTTTCAGTAGTAACGTTTTTCATTTTTTTTTTTTTCATTTTAGTAGCAACGTTTTCCAAATTTCGTAAAAAAAAACAAAAAAAAACCAAATTTTCCAGTAATTTTCCACTGTGTGCGCGAAGTTGAGCCGCAACGAAGGCGGCACCTGCTTCTTCATTAGGCCCGCCCCTGATTTGTGGTCAACCTTGAATGTTTTGACTATTAATAAAAACTGTTATCTGCGCAGCCCGTCGCGCTGGATTAATATTATTTCCAACTGTACTTGGAAACTTACCTCAATGAGAGTTTTGTCAACTGTGAGTTTGTTCAGGGTGAGAGTACCAGTTTTGTCACTGCACAAAACATCCATTCCAGCCATTTCTTCAATGGCTGTCATTCTCTTTGTGATTGCACCTTGCTCCGATAACTTGTGTGACCCGATAGCCATGGTGACAGACAACACAGTTGGCATGGCAATTGGTATTCCTCCAATGAGAAGAACCAACAAATTGTCAATGCCGTTTCTGTAAGATCGTTTCTGGATCGGGTACATCACCACTATTTCGATTATGAGACCAATGGCAATGGAGCATATGCAGAAGTTTCCAATAGAAGTCAGCACCTAACATAAAATCCATTAAAAACTGTTAACAAGATACTGTTAACCAACACTTAGAATTTAGGGGTGCAAACGAGCCGAGCCTGAGCTTGATCTCGATTAACTTATAAGAGCTCGAGCTCAAGCTCGGCTCAATTCGAGCTTTGTTTTAAAGCTCGAACTTGGCTCGTTGGTGGTATCTCAAGCTCAGGCTCGGCTCGTTTAGTGTTTATTGGTTAATATATTAAATTAAATAATAAAAATAATAGGCTCGATGGCTCGATAAGTCAAAAGCTCAGCTCAGCTCGGCTCGTTTATTAAACAACTTTAATTGTGAGGTAAATAGTATAAAATATTAATAAAATTAATATTATACTAAGGCTCGACTAAGGCTCGTCGAGCCTAACGAGCTTCATATGTTAGGCTCGGCTCGTTTAGTGTTTATTGGTTAATATATTAAATTAAATAATATAAATAATAGGCTCGATAGCTCGATAAGTCAGAAGCTCTGCTCGGCTCGTTTATTAAACATAATCGGGCCTTGTTAGAACTCATCGAGTCCATGCCAGTCGCCTTATCAAGTATGATAGCGCAGTCTTTGTGCAAATAATACCTTTTGGAAATGGCCAACTTGATTTGTACTATCAACTAAGTGTGCCGCCTTCCCAAAGAAAGTATGGACACCGGTAGCGATAACAACTGCTTCGATTTCACCTTGTTTGCATGTCGAGCCTGAATACACACTCTGACCTGGATACTTGGTCACAGGCAATGATTCACCGGTCAATGCAGATTGATCAATCTTGAGTGGATCTCCTTCAAGAAGGCGTGCGTCGGCTGGAATAATGTCTCCCAATTTGACACTAATAACATCCCCAGGTACCAAAATAGACGCGTCGTGTTCATCCCATTTCCCATCCCTTATGACCTTTGTTTTTGGAGCAAGACCTGCCATTAAAGCGGCTGCAGCGTTGCCTGCATTGTTTTCCTCTATGAAACTAATGGTCGAGTTGATTAGTAACAACGTTGTGATTCCAATGAAATCTTGCCAATCCGGAGGCTTTCCCTGCAATTACGCATTCATGATCAATGACTGATATTTATGATCAATAGCTGGCCCGCTTACGGCTGTGCGCATATAATGTATATATGTGTGGCCATCGGGGGGCAAAAGTAAAGTTGCACTAATTTTAATGTTATTTTACTAATTTCGTGAAAATAACGTTAAAAATGACGGACGGTTAATCATGCATCATGTGGTACGATAAGAGAGATACCCCTCCATTAGCCAAGACAATAGCCATGATTGCGGCGGCTTCCATGACCCATGACAACGGATTCCACATGAACCCTAAGAACTTAAGAAGCTTACTTTCCTGTTTCAACATTATCAACAGACTTTCATTAGTTCTATGAGCATGAGTATAACAAAATAATATTGTGAATTATTATTAATAATAATAATATGCAGTTATTGATGTACCTTCTTCTCTTCTAGCTTGTTAGGGCCAAATATGTTGAGCCTCCTATTCCCTTCTTCGGTTGTCAACCCATCTTTTGTACATTTCAACGTCTCGAATACCTCTTCGACTGGAACAGTCTCCTGTATAAATCAAAAACAAAATTTGAGATAAGACCTCATGAATCATGATCAACCTATTATCTTTCAAAACATATCTAATACAATTACAAAGTCAACAAAAAAAACCCATATTACAAAGTCAATCCATCCATCCTCATGCAAACATATCAAATACAATTACAAAACTACAATTCACTTAGATGGACATTAAACTGTCAATGTTCGGCGCTGAGCATGGGCCGGGTGGTCACTAGCTAAGGGCCCGACCCTCAACTAGGCCCAAACTTTTTTTAAATTATCTATAATACATTATAAAGGAGAAGTGATGTACAACAATGTAATTTGCATTTCCGTACAACTTAACAAGCAACATGTACAACATATTTAAGCAAGAAATTTAAGGGTATTATGGGCATAAATGGGACAATTAAGACACTTAAGAGGGTAATATAGACATTTCATCCACCTCCTCCTTTACAATATCAAAAGACTTTTACAATACTACCCTCCTTCTTCCATCCATACCCTTCAATCATTTGCCTTCTTCCTTCATAAATATAGATCATTAACCTCTTGTCCCTTCAAGTTCCGTAACCCTAAGGATCAAATTGAATGAGATTGATTGTGAAATTCAAGTCATCCTCTTATAACATTTAATTGAAGGCCTACATGAACTATCTTGCCTTCAAAAAAATGCTTTTGTAAGAACTATTACTTATTTTACTATTTGCATTTTCTTTGTTTGTTGCACAAAGTTTGCAATGTTTTATATTGTTTTTTTTATTTATGCACCTAGATTTGGACAAGCACATTGCAACGAACAATTTTGACTGCAAATCAAATGTTGGATTTCCCAAGGTTAGTTTTACATGTCACATAAATTGCTTCTTTGATCACTTATCATTCCTCCTCTTATAACATTCAATTGAAGGCCTACATGAACTATCTTGCCTTCAAAAAAATGCTTTTGTAAGAATTATTACTTATTTTACTATTTGCATTTTCTTTGTTTGTTGCACAAAGTTTGCAATGTTTTATATTGTTTTTTTATTTATGCACCTAGATTTGGACAAGCACATTGCAACGAACAATTTTGACTGCAAATCAAATTGTTGGATTTCCCAAGGTTAGTTTTACATGTTATATAAATTGCTTCTTTGATCACTTATCATTTGTAAATTTTGTGTACTTTCTTTACGTTATAGATACAATGGCGTGCACTTGATAAGATAAATGTTGGTGTATGTGACGGTATGAAGTATGAAAAAATAAAGAAGAACATGCCTGAAGAATACAAGTATGTTAAATATGAAATATTCGATTTTTTTTTCTTTTTTTTGTAATTTTATACCTTTCCATTCAATGGTCTTTTTTTAAAGGTCAAGGAAGAAAGACAAACTCAGGTATCGATATCCTCGTGGAGAGTCGTATCTTGATGTGATACAAAGGTACTGAATTCAAATACAAGGAAAAATCTCTGTTGAAAATATAGAAAGTAACTAATTAAAGTTTTGGTATTTTAAGCAACGTCAAAAGTTTGCAGTTGTGTATATAACAAGTTTGAGCCAGTTATTATTGAGTTAGAACGACAACGCGCGCCTGTTGTAGTCGTATCTCACCAGGTAAGACAAGGCAACCACAAAATTTTACCTCCACAAATGGGTAAAAAAAAACTAAAAATAAAACGGGTTAAACGTGTTTGTAAAGTGTATTTTAATACATGTTTATATATCAATATAGCTTTTGAATAATATTTAGGGTATTAGTTTTTTATTTACATTTTTAAAACAAATGAACATTATTTTTGGTGGGTATGGCCCAAACCGTATGTAAATTACCTGTTACCCAACTCATCCATTGAAAAATTTGTGCAATGCAAACATGGGTTTAATGGATTTGTGCATTGCAGGCTGTTCTAAGAGCTTTATATGCCTATTTTGCTGATAGGCAATTGAAAGAAATTTCACACATAGAGGTAAACAACAAAACATTAGATCAATCTTTTCGGTCTTTTAATCTTTGGAAACACGTTAACACGTTTGAATATCGGGAATTTCATATGCCACTTCATAAGAAGTTTTGGTACCAAAAAAAGATACTGACTATATTTTCCTCGTGTAACGAACCCGCTGCAACGCGCGGGCATTACCACTAGTATATATTAAAAAAAATCTTTAATTAGGTCCATTATGGTTTCAGATTATATAATTGTAGTTTTTAATAGGCTCAATATTCCATTAATTATATTTGTTCACAATTTAAATTAACCCAATATCAGGCCCAATCCAAATTTTAAAGTTTAAACCAGATAAAAAATTATAGCTTTAGCTTATTATATTGTGGAGTAAGGCCCGATTTTTTATTACGTCGAGGTCCCAAACATATTTTAAAATTTTCGGAGACGCATGCGTCAATTAATAATAACCAATTGTAAGTCTCCTTAGTAATCAACATAAAATTTCATATTACAAAATCAATCCATCATAATGCAAAAGATATCACATAACAATTCATACTACAAAATCAATGAATCACATGCAAAAGATATCACATAAAATTTCATATTAAGAAATCAATACATCCTCATTCATAAGTGACATAAAATTTCATATTACAAAATCAATCCATCCCCATGCATGCATGCAAAAAAAAAAACAAACACATAAAATTAAAAATTTCATATTACAAATCCATCCATAGACATGCAAAACTTATAAAAACGACGATTCTCCAAACCTCTCGATCCAATTCGTATTGTTATAATCAAATTATGAAAACAATCTAAAAATCCTAATAAACTGAACACATATTTTTCAAAAAATCGTTAATAAACAATAGAAAGAGTTCGAGAGAGATAGAGATCATACGAGATCGACATTCTCCTTCTTGAGTTCATCCCAACTGATGCCTGAACCACCATCCATGGTTGAATAATGTCGTGATCAGCTCTGTGTACGTGTGAGCGGAAAGTGCGAGTGCATGAGAGAATGGAATATTGTGAAGTGCATGGACATGTAACGAAGCTACTATAACAATGGAAGAAGAAAGAGAGAGAGTGAAGGAGAGTGAAACTCGTTAGGAAGTTAGAGGTTTTCATGGTGTCCTTACATTTGTATCTTTCTAAACTTATATAAATGTATCAAATTTGGTTCATTATACTCATCTTACTTAACTATTTAATCGGGTTTACCTTTTCAAGTATAAGTTTATAAAACACATGTTATATTATTATTATTATTATTATTATTATTATTATTATTATTATTATTATTATTATTATTATTATTATTATAAAGTACAACTCTAAATATAACACAGGTTGTATCAATGTGATGCTATAAAAGTGAAATTAATATGTGAAGATGTTAATTGTGCTCTTGAATCAAGGTAAAAAAATATTAGATTTCTACACAGGTCTATGTTGTTTGTTGTTGGTATGCGACGGTTAAGTTTGGAGGGAAAGAGAGAGAGGTTTTTGAAAGTTAGTTATAGATAATAAACTTAAACTTTCCACACTTTACAAATGATTATGACCGGCCTATTTATAGTCCAGAGGCGGTGCCATACAAACAGACGTGACTCTTGAAACTTAATCAAACTTAGGCTATAATTATCTACTAACCGGTGTGTCACAAACTGGCTTATAACTAACCTTCTAACTTAGGACATAATAATTAACATATGTTCATAATTACAATGACATAAGTATAAAATCAAGTTTAACTAATTTATCTTCTAACATTCTCCCCCTTAAACTTGATTTTCGGCCTTCGATTCCTTCATTCATCACTTGAGGATGATCGACTTCGTTTCTTGGGCGGCATATCTTCGTCTTTCCATTCGTTTCCTTTGTGTCCACCACTTATGCTACCTTCTTCATTAATAACTTCAACAACCAACTCGCGGCCTTTGTATTTGAGATGGTACCATTCCATCATCTCCAAATAACGGACATACACTAGCCTTAGAGTCAATGTTATGTCTTCTTTCTTTGTTAAACTTGGTAGCCCTCTTCCATAACCCATAGACATTGCAACAATCGCCCAATTATCATCCTTTGTAACTTTATCATATCCACCAAACACTTGCACTTTAGTGTATAAATCCAACAAGCATATTGGATATCCGGTTCAATTTCTTGGTGGCATAGGGGCTTTGTTCTTAATTTTTAAGAATTCTTGCATAAACCATTCAACAATCTTTTCAAACTCTAATTCAAATTTACGCTTGTACCTTTCAACCATAGTGGTAACATGAAGCAAATCCATGAAAACCAAACAATCTTGTATGCGTGAAACGTTGGTTGGGTACATGATAGGACCTTTCTCTATAATGCCTTCATAATTGTCCTTATCAATTGAGAATTCTTTGAATTGCTTGAAAACAAAAGCCCTCTCTTTATCTTCATAATTAAGTGCTTCTTTTATGCCTTCAAATCTGACCCGTTTGCTTTTTGATGCCTCTCGCGAGTCTTGAGCATCTTTCTTGACAATATTTTTTTCTTTCGGGACATTTAAATGTGAAGTGATCTTCACCATCACAAATTCGGCATGTTATCATCTTCCTCTTCTCTTGTATGATCGGCCGATGGATATGGCAAACATCTCCATCGAATTCAATTTCTAAACCTTCTTGATTTAACTTTTCTATACTTAACACATTTTTACGAAGTGTAGGAACAAAGTATTCCGATTTGATCTTGTGTACTTGTCATCCGCTTGTAATTATCATCGATCCTTTCCCACGAAAATACTCCCTCCTATAACCATTTGGTTGGCCTTCTACTCCAAATGATTTGCTGAAAATTGCGAATTGATCTTTGTAACCACATCCATGTTCTTTTCTTGTTAGGCTTGCATACCACACATCGTCCCATCCTTTTTCATTCGTTCCTTTCACCATAAATTCTGTTTTACCCATCTTCTTGGGGCAATTTCTTCTATAATCGAAGAGATCTTTACACTTTCCACAACACATAGCGTGTGGGTATTCGGGGACATCACTTACTTGTTTATTAAACTCCTTTTGTGCCTTTCGCTTCTTCTCAACTTGGTTCTTCGGCGATGAACCAATGTGGAATCAGGAGAAATTGATGTTTGAAGGATCTATACAGTATTCCTTCTTTAATTCTGCAACCCTCTCGGCCAGAATTGATTGATCCACATGATCGTTTTCTGCTTAAGATATCGGCCTTTTGCCTCTATCGTTTGAAACATCTTCGGATTTCTCTTCCACATCGAAAATACCATATATTTTCTTTCTGCGGTCGGGCTCTGATGCCATATTAGATTTCTGCACAGGTCTACGTTGTTTGTTGTTGGTATGCGACGGTTAAGTTTGGAGGGAAAGAGAGAGAGGTTTTTGAAAGTTAGTTATAGATAATAAACTTAAACTTTCCACACTTTACAAATGATTATGACCGGCCTATTTATAGTCCAGAACCGGTGCCATACAAACAGACGTGACTCTTGAAACTTAATCAAACTTAGGCTATAATTATCTACTAACCGGTGTGTCACAAACCGGCTTATAACTAACCTTCTAACTTAGGACATAATAATTAACATATGTTCAGAATTACAATAACATAAGTATAAAATCAAGTTTAACTAATTTATTTTCTAACATGTGTTGAACCTAACATCCAATTAAATTCATTGTTGTAACATGGGTTCACCTAAAGAGATGAAATCACAATTCCTTTAACCATAATCATGAAGAAGTTCAATTTGCGAATGAACATTTTGTAGACGAGAATCAGAATTGCAAGTTTGATTAAGTACATAATTTTTAGGTTGTTATTTAGAACAATGCAAAATCTATTTCTCCTTCCAAATAATGCTTTTGTTGCTAATTAGTTGTCTAACATTGTAATTGTAATTAGTTTTGTTATTTTATGGGTTTTCTAAATATTTATGACTGCTTTTGTTGTAGATATCATGGCATGTACTATGGGCCGAGGTAGTGTTACAACTACTCGTCAGGAGTTGGCAGAGGTTTAAGTCAAGGGAGCTGTCTAGCTAGTGATCAAGGACTTGGGCATAGCGGTAGTGGTAGTGGTTAAGTTGTTATGCGAGGTATGGTCAAGCTGGTGATCGAGTTATTGGGCGAGATATTGCTATATGTAGCAATCAAAATAGTGGTCAAGAGGGTGATTGAGGAGTTGGGCAAGGTGGTGGTCACTACAACAGGGGAGGGTTTTAGCGGTGACATGAGCATTCGCTGCTAAAGCTCTCGTCGGTAAAAAACATTGCTAATGCCCCATGTCGCCGCTAAAAGGTCGCCCCTAATGCCTACATTCCTATTCAGATTTAATACGCTTTGTCCACAAACGCACAATCAAGCAAAATAACAAGAAAACTAATTAACCAAACATACCAACATTTACATATATATATATTATACGCCTTCAAAACATTCGTCTAAACATACCAACAAAACTAAGCAAACATACCAATATTTACTTTCAACCATAAACATTATAAATTGTACCATTCTTACAAAAACGCCTAAACATCTTCGTCCTCGTCTTCGTCATGATCGCCACTATTGCCACTACCGCCTTGATTTCCAAAGTTTTGTGATTTGAAGAATTAACTACACATTTGGAACATTTGCGCTTGGAATTGAGGATTGGCCATCATCGCATTAATTTGTTTCTACATATATATTTATACCAAATGGGTTAAATATCCTATTTACTAAACATATTTATACTAAATGGGTCAAATATTAACATTTAGCAAACATAATACCATCTTCTGTTTGTCCGGTACTGTGCCATATCATATCTTTTGTTGTGTGCCTTGAGCCATACAAGCGTCGTAGTCTATGGGTCAAACGAAAGTATCGTAACACCTTGTAAGGTACCTTCTTGCCATTTGTATCTTTATTTACCCACCGACTCTCATTACAAACAGGACAATTCTGCAACGACTGATGTTCTTTCCAAAAGAGAGCACAGTCCCATTTACACACGTCTATCATCTCATATCCCAAACCATTCTTCTTTAATATCTTTTTGCTTTGTAATGCGAAGGGGGGAACTTGTTACCTACTGGAAGTACATATTGGGAAAAAAAAACCCGAGAAGCTCATCCAATGAATTATTAGTCCATTTGTGCCTTACCTTCATATTCATAAGCTTTGATATAAAGTAAAGGGAGGAATAATTAGTACACCCGGGATATAATTCTGATTCAACTTCATCCATCGGGCTTCAAACTCGTCACGAACCTCACTACTCTCTGTATCTGAGTCCCCTTCATTAAGGTTTGTATCCTCTTCCATACGCTCCCCTATAAGGTCTTCGATAACGCCATTCATATCGCTTCCTCCCCTAACCTCATCTACAACTACAGGAGACGACCTAATTGGATTTTCACCATGATAGATCCACATCGTTTAATCCTTATCGAAACCATTTATACGAATATGAAATGTCATTGTTCTGAAGTCTACGAAGTTAGAATTATTACACTTTCTACACGGACATCTGATCGTTCCAAATGAGTTGACGAATTGTTTGGCATACTCAATGAAATTGTCAATTCCTTTTACGTACTCAACGTCAAAACAGTTATGTAGTTTAATCCAGCTTTTATTGATCGACATGATAATGTGACTGAAACATAATTTGGGTTTAAGGCATGATAATTTAAATGAAACATATTATTGACACTTGAAATAACATAATAATCCGATGTGGGGCGACCGCCTCGAATTCCGAGAGATTCTACTTAGCAGACACAAAAACCTATTCGGCCTTTTGTGTGTTATTCTGGGTTTTCTGAATGACCTATCCAAGGAGGTGAAGTCCTCCTTAAAATATGGGTCGAGGCCCAGTTAAGGGCTTGCCTCCGCATCGGTCCAAGATTAGCCCAAGGTGATATATTATATAATATTACATAAATCATAGAGAGGGAGTGTACCGTTCATTCCACGTGGCATTAAGCCGCTGGAAGCCGTCTGAGGATTGGACACGTGTCATCCGCCTGTTGGCTGCAGGCCTGACGCGCCATGATTGGCTAATTCCCTTTGCCGAGTGTACTATTGTCCACATTGTTGTTACACGTTAGTGGAGATCCTTGCTGAGGTGGCCTCAATCCTCATGTGGTCCTATTGGCTGACGCGAGCAAGGAATGTACTTGTTGTCCCCTGGGACGTACCAGCCTGGACGTCCAGACTTCTGATTGGTTGATCGTGTAGCATGACCTCTGCCACACATCCAAATGCTATGATTAGATTATCCAAAATTTCGGATAATACGGATACGGATTTTCGGATACGTCGGATTCGAATTCAAATTCGGATTCTGATTTTTTTAACACCCCTAGCTACCATATATAGACTAAAGTGACATGATCCATAACTTTTCTATATAGTTTTATATAATATAAGAC
Source organism: Ambrosia trifida (assembly GCA_028751855.1). Lineage (NCBI taxonomy): Eukaryota > Viridiplantae > Streptophyta > Magnoliopsida > Asterales > Asteraceae > Ambrosia > Ambrosia trifida. The sequence goes on from CM054129.1 coordinate 7,847,916, forward strand.
AGTCAGTGGCGGATCTAGAAATGAATTTCAGTGGTAACGTTTTTCATTTTTTTCATTTAAGTAGCAACGTTTTCCAAATTTTGTAAAAAAAAAACTAAATTTTCCACTAATTTTTCACTACGCGCACGAAGTTTAGCAGCAACGGACGCGACACCTAACTCTATGCTAGGTCCGCCCCTGAAGATCGTTAACCACTTAACCTTATGACTTATCATACAAACAATACAAAATGAATAACAAATTAAAGAAATAGAATGACATAACGTCATGGTTTTGATATTGTTAGTAACTATTAGAAAAGCTGTTGCTGTGTACCATTATTTTTCCTTGGTCCCAACCTGATTAAAGGAATAACTTTATTTGTTTACTGTTACAAAACATATATGTTTTTTATTCTGATTCATTCCCAGATGATAGATATATCATATATGGATCCAAAATTTGTCGGCTTTATTAATTTATTATTTTCAATACATATATACACACACATGAACCATAGTATTTACAAGTCATCATATCCCGTGGATCCTAATGTTCCATTAAACCTTTTGATTTACGTACTGACGGGTGGTTCAACGAACACCCTTTAATAGTGTTAAAATATTTGTTTTATTCACATTTATCCATGTTATTGCTTGGAATTGGGTAACTACGGTTATTATGGTTGCAGGTGTAATAAGGAGTTAAAAATGGCGAAATACGGGCTTGGGAGTGGACCGGATCGCATCGGAACGAGATAGAAAAGAAGAAGAAAAAAATGAAGAAATCAACAGACCCACCGTACCCCTACGGCCAGGCCGTAGGGTTACGGTGGCCTCAGGCCACATTTTCCACCGTAGGGCAGTCCTGAAGCACAGTCAAGATTTGAAGACCACCGTACCCTTACGGTGGGACCGTAGGGGTACGGTGGACCTGTAGAAATTGTGTAACTCCTTGCTTTTAAGTGCACTTTATGGAGGCTTATCATTACCACTTCCACTTGAAACGTTTCTAACATACACTTGGGCGATTTTTGGCTGAGAGAGGCATTGGAAACTTATCACAAACATTGGTTTTAGCTTTTGATTCATATGAACATTTTTATGGTTGTTATGATGATCAATCAAGTCATGCTTGGCTAGAACTTTAGATGATCATCCGTGGTGAAGTTTTTCTTGAACTTTTTATGTTTGTTCCTTGCATTTCTAGAATGATAATTTAGTACATGTTGCTTGATTATTATGGTGTTTGAACAATTGCTTGTAGTAGTTAATTAATTTCTCAATTTCTAGTCTTAATCGTACGTTCTTGGTGTTGTTGACAACCGGGATATTGCGGGAAGGATTTGGGTTGGATAATTGATTAATCGGTCATCGGGAAACAACCTCGCATTGCTATAATCCGAGTACTTTGTTCCCTTTTATCACAATAATTGTTTAAACATGAGTTATGTCTATGTAACTCTTTCTAGTGGAACTTTTGCATAAAGGTTAAAGGAAAATGGATCCAAGGATGGTCATTGTTTGTTAATTGGAAGAACAAAACTCATCTTAAATCATTAATTTAGTTTTCTTTTTATTAAAGTCTAAACCCAAAGCAATCAACAAATCTTTGATCTTTAATCGTGTTAGTAGTTAATTATTAGTTAATTCATAAGTTATTAGCTTACACATATTCCACAAACTCCCTGTGTTCGATACCTTTTTACCACTATACATTAGTTGTAATTGGAAAATTTTACGTGTACCACGACAAGCACGTCAAATTTTGGCGCCGTTGCCGGGGAGTAGTGCGCAACGTGTGTTAAGCTTTTAGTTTTATTTGTTATTTTCGGGTTTACACGGGTTGTGTTTAGTGTGCAGGTACTTCACGTGTATGCATACTAGGGGCTCTCACGAGTCATCACCACTTTTGTTTGATCCGGAGATTGAAAGAACATTGAGAAAGAACCGAGTTTTGATTCGAAGAAACAAAGTCATTGATTCACCTACTTCACCGTTCACCCCAAGAAACATAATGCAAGACTCTCACATACCAACAACGGGTCAAACGACCTCACCATTCATGCCTACTTCTTCACACATTTCACCCAACACCACATTACCTAACTTTTCCACTAGTCCTGAAACACCAAGCCATACCACCCAACCGAGTTCCACCCAATTTGATCCAAACCTTAACTTTAATCCATCATGTACCATACCACCATTTTCCCATTTTTTTCCAACTACGGGTCAATCATCTTCTACCATTCCACACCCACAAGGACAAGGTTCAACAATTGTCCACACCACATCTTCTTATCAACCACCTAATCAATCGGGTTTTTACCATTCATCTTTTCAAGGTGGTCTAAATTCAAGATTTCAAAGAGATGTGTATGACGAGGGGTATGATGATGAGGAGTTTAGTGGGTACAATGAAGAGGGTTATTACTATGGAGGAGAAGGTGCATATGTGGGTTCGCAAGCTCAAACGAGTCAAGTAAGTCAACCACTTTTACAATTTCAAGACCCGTCAAGACTACCGGTTGGTGTGCAACATGTTAGACCACAAGGATTGCAGTTTCAGCGTCCCACGCCACTCAATCAAATGCGGCCTCCAAATATGCAAGCTCAACATCAAAGGCCAAATCACCAACAACAACCTATGCATCCGAATCAACATCAACAACAATTTGCACCACAAGGTGCAATGCAAGGGCAAATGGGTCAACCAAGAGCGCCATTGGGAGCACCTAGAAGACTCCACCGTGATGTTGTACGGGGAATTGAAGCACATTTTCGGCCTATCATCACTAATAATCCATCACCCATAGTGATTCCGCAAAATGCAAATGGAAGAACTTTTGAAGTTAGAACAACCGCACTTCAAAGTCTACCAAAATTCAAGGGGCTAGCAACGGAAGAGCCGTACTTTCATTTGGAAACGTATGATTCAATTTGCAACACTATTGGGGGCCAAGGATTTACTCCAGATGATGTCAAGTTGGTACTTTTCCAATTCTCATTGGAAGATAAAGCAAAGAGATGGTTTCACACTCTACCATCCGCATCAATTTTCACATGGGCCGATATGCAACAAATCTTTTTGGATGAATTCTATAGTTCGCAAAAGACCAATGATGCAAGGAGGGGGTTGAGAAGCTTTCAACAACAGTCGGGAGAGATGTTCCATGAAGCATTTGAGAGGTTTAACATGATGCTACGAAATTGCCCTCACCATGGTATCCAACTATGGGAATTGCTAAATGCTTTTCATGAAGGTTTGACATCGGAGGATGCACGGGATCTTATGTCCATCACAAATGGTACTTTTGGTACAAATTTTGAACAAGATGATTGGGCATATTTAGAGCAAATCGCGGTGACTTCAAAAAGGAAGGCCCAATCTTCAAGAAGGGCAAGACATGTGATTCAAAGACCACAGGTACATGCGGTTGAGGGAGGTAATGTGCAAAATACTAACCAATTGTATAATGTTTGCAGCACTTGTCAAGAGATAGGTCACACGGCGGAGGTTTGTGGAGTGGGTGTGCAAGAAGCACCAAGTGAAGAAGTGAATGCTATTCAAGGGGGTGGGAGAAACTATGACATGAACTCCAACACTTACCACCCCGGGTTACGAAATCATCCCAACTTTAGATATGGGAATGCTTCTAATCAAGCCAACCCGAATTTTCAAGCTGCTCAAGGTAACTTTGTGCCTCGTCAACAATACAACCAAGGAAATTATAGAGGCGGATACAATAGTGGCTACCAAGGGCAGGCTCAAACTGGACAACAAAATTCGGGTCATGATTCGTCAAGCGGAAATGAGGTTATGGAGATGCTTAAAGCTATGCAACAAGATATGCAAAGGCGAAACCAACTTGATGAAGCACGAATACAAAAGGATGAAGTTCGTGATAAAAGCATTCAAGCATTAACAACTCAAATGGGTCAATTGGCAACCGATGTGGCAGAGTTGAAGAAAGGTAAAGGCAAACTTCCTAGCGATACGCAGGTAAATCCGTCACATGGCTCGTCACGAGGTAACAATGTTAATGTTAATCATGTAAGTATTTTAAGAAGTGGGAAAGAATTTAAAGCGGACTTGTCACCAAGTTTTGTCGAGGGGGTGGTTGAAGATGTCACGGGGGAGGAAAGTGACAATGATGAAGCTTTACCGGTTTTACAAAAAGAAATAAATGTTAAAAAACCGGAAGTGAGGGAGAGTGAGAAAACTGAAAATGAGCCGAATCAAGTTCCATTTCCATCGGCTCTACTTGACCCGGGTAAGAAAAATTTTATTGCATCAAGAGGTCCCCAAAAAGAAGAAATGTGGGACATGTTTAAACAAGTAAAAATAAATCTTCCTTTACTCGATGCAATAAAACAAGTACCCGCATACGCTAAATTTTTGAAAGAATTGTGTACGCAAAAGAGGCAACAAAAGAAAAAAATGCCTAAGCGGGTAAATGTTACGGGTCAAGTGAGTGCAGTTTTGAACGGGGAGCTTCCTCCTAAGCTTCAAGATCCGGGCACGCCATTAATAAACATTCAAGTTGGAAATTTTCAAATGGCAAAGGCGTTGCTAGATCTTGGAGCCGGGGTGAGTATTTTACCGGCTGGGTTGTATGATCAATATGACTTTGGTCCATTAGCTAGGGTGGAGACAACGGTTGTTTTAGCCGATTTGTCCCATAAGTTACCCCGGGGGATGGTTCAAAATGTCATTGTAAAAATTGATGAATTTTATTACCCGGTTGACTTTTTGGTATTGGATTATTCATCCGCCGAGTCAAAACAACAACAAAATGTCATATTGGGTCGACCATTTTTTAACACCGCACATGCGGTAATTGATTGTAGATTTGGCACGGTTGACATGACATTTGGAAACCGGAAAATGCGTTTAAATGTTTTTACTAACAATACTAATGATTCCGGTGTTGAAGAATGTTTTATGGCAGATGTCATTGAGGGATGCAATCCATGCGAGTATGAGAAAGATGGAATGGAACTGTGTGCTTGTAATTTTTCTGAACAGGTACATGCTTTTGATTTGGAGAGTGAAGAAGAAAAGCAAAATGTGCTAGCGTTGAAGGAGGGTCGACCACCATGGTCCCACCAGTTTGATAGTTTGCCAGTGGAGATTGATTCAGGCACCAAACCTTCATTAGAAGTGCCACCAAAGTTGGAGCTGAAAGACTTGCCAAGCCATTTGAAGTATGCTTTTCTAGGGGATAATGACACATTACCGGTCATTATTGCCTCTAATTTGGAGATGGCTCAAGAGCAAGCTTTGTTGGAAGTGTTGAAAGAGAACAAGGGGGCTATTGGGTGGACGATTGCCGATCTCAAAGGAATTAGTCCATCCATTGTGATGCACAAGATTATCACCAATGAAGATGCAAAGCCCACAAGAGAAGCGCAAAGACGGTTGAATCCTAACTTAAGGGAGGTAGTTAAAAAGGAGGTAATTAAGTGGTTAGATGCGGGAATTATTTATCCAATTTCGGATAGCTCTTGGGTAAGTCCTACTCAAGTGGTACCTAAGAAGTCCGGCATTCAAGTAGTCAAAGATGAAAGTGGTGAACAAATAGCCACTCGACCCGTAACCGGGTGGCGAGTGTGTATTGACTACCGCAAATTAAATGCCGCCACTTCTAAGGATCATTTCCCACTTCCTTTTATTGACCAAATTATTGAAAAATTATCGGGTCAAAAATACTATTGCTTTTTAGATGGGTATTCGGGGTACAACCAAATTGCAATTCACCCGGATGACCAACACAAGACCACCTTCACTTGTCCCTATGGTACTTTTGCCTTTAGGCGGATGCCATTTGGCTTGTGTAATGCACCAGCTACTTTTCAACGATGTATGATGAGTATTTTCTCGGACATGGTTGGAGAGTCGCTTGAAGTGTTTATGGATGATTTCTCAATATTTGGCACTAGTTTTGAATCTTGTCTCAACGAGTTACAAAAAGTTTTAAAAAGATGTGTTGAGAAAAATTTAGTGCTTAGTTGGGAGAAAAGCCATTTCATGGTGCAAGAGGGAATTGTGTTGGGTCATGTGATTTCGGAGAGAGGTATGGAGGTGGATAAGGCAAAAATCCGGGTTATTTCATCATTGCCACCACCAAAGAATGTGAAAGGGGTAAGGTCATTTTTGGGACATGCGGGCTTTTATAGACGGTTTATTAAAGGTTTTAGTGTCATTACCAAACCTTTATGTAATTTGCTTTTGAAAGATGTTCCATTTGATTTTACTAATGAATGTTTGCAAGCTTTCACTGTTTTGAAGGAACACTTGGTCAAGGCTCCTATTTTGCAACCACCGGATTGGTCGAAGCCATTTGAGATTATGTGTGATGCTAGTGAAACTACAATTGGAGCGGTTTTGGGCCAAAGAGTTGATAAAAAGCCGGTGGTGATATACTATGCAAGCAAAACTTTATCCGAAGCGCAACTGAATTACACCACAACCGAAAAAGAATTATTAGCGGTGGTGTATGCTTTGGATAAGTTTCGTTCGTATATTTGGGGAAGCAAAGTGGTGGTATACTCGGATCATAGTGCGGTCCGTTATTTGATGGAAAAGAAAGATGTCAAGCCACGCTTGATTCGGTGGGTTTTATTGTTGCAAGAGTTTGATGTGGAAATTCGAGACAAGAAAGGAAGCGAAAATGTAGTGGCGGATCATTTGTCTCGGATTCCGGTGGATAAGAATGATGATTTTGGGGAAATAAATGAGAGGTTTCCCGATGAGCAGTTGATGGCGACATCTACTAGTCATGCACCGTGGTTTGCTCATTATGTTAACTATTTAGCCACGGGGGTCATTCCGGATCATTGGACCAAGAAGCGAAGACAACAATTTATGGTCCAAGTAAAGCAATACATTTGGGATGAACCGGATCTCTTCAAAGTTGGAGCCGATCAAGTGATTAGAAGATGTGTGCCTGAATCGGAAGTGAAAGATATTCTTACACATGCTCATTCATCCGCTTGTGGGGGGCATTTTAGTGGGCACAAGACTGGTTACCGGGTTCTATCATGTGGGTTTTATTGGCCCACCATATTTAAAGATGCTTGTGAATTTGCCCGAAATTGTATTAATTGTCAAAAGATGGGAAGTATCTCCAAGAGGGATGAAATGCCTCTACAACCAATCTTGATTGTAAAAATATTTGATGTTTGGGGCATTGACTTCATGGGTCCCTTTCCAAATTCTAATGGGTTTTTGTATATCTTGGTAGCGGTTGATTATGTTTCGAAGTGGATCGAAGCAATTGCTACAGGGACTAATGATCATTCAGTGGTTTGCAAGTTTGTGCAATCCAACATTTTCTCTCGTTTTGGTATTCCTAGAGTGATCATTAGTGACGGTGGATCCCATTTTAAGAATTTCAATTTTGGCAAATTGTTGAAGAGATATGGAGTAAATCATCGGATTGCCACCCCGTACCATCCACAAACAAGTGGACAAGTGGAAGTTTCTAACCGTCAAATTAAAGAAATTCTCATGAAGACGGTTCGAGTTGATAGGAAAGATTGGTCGGGAAAGTTGGATGATGCTTTGTGGGCATATCGTACGGCTTACAAAACTCCGATTGGCACGACACCGTATCGAATGGTGTATGGGAAAGGTTGTCACTTGCCAATGGAGTTGGCGCACCGAGCACATTGGGCAATCACCACGGTAAATGCAGATTATGATGAAGCGGGTCGAACGAGAAAATTGCAATTAAGTGAATTGGAGGAAATAAGGGATGAGGCTTATGAAAGTGCATCGGCGTATAAAGATAAGTTGAAGAAAGTGCATGATGCAAAGTTGAGAAGAAAGACCTTTGAAGTAGGTCAAAAGGTGTGGTTGTACAACTCGAGACTGAAGATGTTTGCAGGTAAGCTGAAAAGTAAATGGATGGGTCGATACATTGTTTGCAGGATTGGTAAATTCGGTGAAGTTGAAATATTAGACGAAAGCACCAACAAGCAACAAACGGTGAATGGACACCGATTGAAGCCATATTTGGATGGAAGTGACATCAATGCTTTGGAGATGGATAAAGCGGGCTATTTCTTAAGCCCGGTGGAAGAGGTGCAACCATGAGCGGCCAGGTTTTTTAGTGTAAATAGTTAGCGTTTATTTTATTTTATTTTATTTTTTCGTTTTTGTGTGTTCGAAATCCGTGTTTGAAACAAGTGTGGGGACGTTCCGGTAACGAAACGGTTCTAGCATTGTGTTGAGGACAACACGGGTTTTTCGAGGGGGTAGGGTAATTTTTGGGTTTGTAAAATTACTAATTTAAAAAAAAAAAAAAAAAAAAAAAAAAAAAAAAAGTTTGCCCAGGTCCACCATACCCCTACGGTCCCACCGTAAGGGTACGGTGGGATAAGAAATCTTACGGCCAATCTACGCTGCCATACGGTGACTAAAAGAGGGTTTCATCCACCGTAGGGTTACGGTTCTACCGTACCCTTACGGTAAGGTCTGAGCAGCAGCAGCGTTTTTATAAAAAAAAAAAAAAATTGACCCTTGCAACTTAAAACCGCCGGGCCCTTTCATTGGTTTCCTCCTTCATACTTTTTTATTCTTCTTCTTTTCTTTTCTTTAACCCACAAGAACACCAATCTTTTCCAATCTTCAAACACCCATACAACCTTCAATCCTCCACCAATTCCAACTATTTTTGGGTCTATCTTGGCTAATTTTTCATCTAGTTTCTGATTTTGGGGAGTAAAGTGGAAGAAAAACCCGTTTTTGGGTCCGAATCAAAACCCTAAAAATCGCATAAATTGGGGGTTTTCTTATTTTCTTGATTTCTTGTGTTCTAGCATCATCCATTCGAAGGTATGTACTCCATTTGTTGATTTTTATGCTACATTGTAAGATATTTAGGTTTTTGTTCTTACCTAGTTTATACCCACTTGCTTGTTAATGTTATAGTTTGTAAATAGGTTGTTTGATAATATTGTGGTAGTAGATGTGTTGTTGAGATGGAAAATATGAGTTTTTGGTCATGTTATGATTATAGAGGCATCATGCCCAAATTTTGTCAAATCAAAGAGGACTTGTATGTTTAAAAACATCTACTACCATAGTAACAAGCAAGTGTGGGGATGTTTGGTCATGTTAGCTAATGGTTTTGTTTTGCGTGTTTTTGGTTTGTTTGTTTGTTGTGTCTTGTATAGGAAATGGCACGCACGGGAGAAGCCGCTGGGTCAAGCTCGTCTGCTGCAAAAGCTAAGGGAAAGCAACCGGCTCAGCAGTACAAAAGAAGAAAGTATGTTCCTCACAATACTGAGTCGGATGTAGAAATGGAACAAGCACCAGAGCCACCAAGGTTAGACCCGGCTGAGAAGCCGGAATGGAAGACTGGGCCGTTGAATGCAAAACCAAGAATCTGGCAAGCTACGTTATTTCATGATCAACTCAAAAAGCTGTCAGATAGGCCAGGGGCTTTCATCTATGAAAGGGAGGTGAGCAGAAAAGATTTCGAGCCATTTGGGGTTTTTGATCGGTTTAAAGCGCTAGGATGGGAAGCTGCACTTTATTGCTATGATCAAGAAGAAAGAAGGGTATTTTTGGACAAAGTAGAGGAATGGATGGCGACACTACGATGTCCGAAATTTGATTCACCTTCAAAGATGAAGCTGATTGGTGAGGTAAATGGAATAGAGGTGGAAATGTCTTACGAGACATTACGAAGGCTTGCAAAGTTTGACAGTTTACTGGCGAAGGAATATAAGAATCCGAGCATTGACGAATTGTTGCTTAATCCGGACAAGCATCCTCGTTGGATGGACATGTTTAGTGATTTATTTTTGCCGGGTACTTATCATGGTACTTTATATCGAAGAAATTTGAAGATAGAGCCTAAACTGTTGCTGAATTTCACCATCTTGAACATATTACCGAGACGCGCTGATAAGGAACAAGTGCGCTTTTCTGAGGTTCCTATTTTATATGCGTTGATGCACGGTGGACCGAAATTCTCTTTTCGGTACTTGGTTTTGAATCATGTGTGGATATGCAGAAATTCACCGGATAGGACAATCATTCCTTACTGTCGAATAATTACTGGATTGTTGAAGCAACAAGGTGCAATCACTGATGAAGACGAAGGAAGAAAGAGGAAAAAGTTTAAACCTATTGATTTGGCAATGATGGGTTCTGGTTGGGTGTATTCTGAATCTGAAAGGTATCATAAATTGAAAAGTGGAGGTCAAAAGTGGAGGATGTTAAAGAAAGATGCACGGGCACTTTTGCCCGGTGAGGAGGATGACCCCGAAAGTGGAGCTGAAGCGCCACCAAGTGATGATGAAGAATATGAAGACAATCCGGCGGGTGGACATTTGGATATTGGCCAAGGGAGTTCAAGTGGATATCATGGTGGAGGATTTTATGATTTTACCGAGAGGGCATATGTGGATGGTTGGGCCTTTGGGGGATCGATGAATGAGGTGATTGAAAGTCAACGCCCCCAGCCTCGGTGTTTGATACTTGGTCGGGGTCGGAGCGAACATTATTTGATCATCAAACGATGATGGGAGCTAGCATGGAGCGAAGAATGCAACAAGGTTTTGATCGTCAAGAATTATGGAACCGTGGACACGCTTACGCTCAGCAAGTGGAGATTAATCACAGATACATTGATGATCAGAACAGGAGAATGAATGATGATTGGCACGCGGGGAGGCCCGTAGTCGCAAATCCACCACCGGTGGATTATGGGTCCCTACCGCCGTATGATGGAAGCATCTCCTATCCGACTCCACCAGTCCACCATTCCCAATGGGTCAACCCTCAGCAACAGCAGCAACCCACAGATCAAGGAGGAAGCAGTGATGGAGCATTCAGCTTTGGCGAATGGAATGATTTGTTCACTTCGGTGTTCGGGCCGCCGCAGCCGCGCTACTATTGATCAGGTCGTGCTTCTTGTACATAGTTTTATATTCTGTTTGTTTATGCTTGTGTTTTTACCCTTGGGTTTTGGGTGGTGTATTGAATCATGTGAATTGTTGATGAGTTTGGGTTATGGTAGTTGGATGTGTGTTTTTGTTTTAAAAAAAAATCTAAAAAATAAAAAAATACAAAATGAAAAAAAATACAAAAAGAAATTTGTGGTTTGAGTTTATGAGCGTTTCTTTCCAAAGCCATGCATTGGGACAATGCATCCCAAGTGTGGGGATGGGAGGAAATTTTTGGAGATTTTAAAAAAAAATTTGAGGTCAAGTGCAATGTTGTAAAAATTGGAACACCTTGATTTAACCCCCATTAGACACACCGGCAACCCTTAATACCCGTTTCTTTTTCTTGGTGAGAGTTGAAGCCACACATGTAAATAAATAAATTCTTCTTTTGTGAGAGTGGCAACGGGTGGGGGTGCACTAGAACTTGTGCCGGAATACAGCTTGAATCCTTGATTGAACATGAGTGTAAAAATGATAAGGGCATTAGGTAGCCTCATCATGTGAGTGCGAGTGTGGGTTTTGGGGGTTGGACCTCATACATTACAAATATGAGCAAGGTAGCGAGAGGGGCGGGGGTTTGGACATTTAGTTACCCATCTTTGAGCCTAAAAGCCTATCGATTGTTAACCCTTTAGCTAGTTCCCTAAATCAATACCCAACTTGACCCGGTCTTGTGTGTTTAAATAGAGTGTTAGTGTGTTATTTTAGTATTACAAGTTGAAGTTTTAGTTGAGTGTGTTTGTATGTGTATGTATTAGTGTTTCTTGATGTATTGAAAAAGAAAAAGAAAAAAAAAAGAGAGGAAGAAGAAATTGAGAAAAATGATGAAAAAAAAAAGAGAAATGAGAAAAAGAAAAAAAAAGAAAAGAAAGAGCAAGGCAAGTTAAGTTATGTTTGTGTTTGTATATAGTAGTGTTTTATGTTCGCGTGTGTTTGTGTTGAAATAAAAAGACCGGGTAAAGTTTGCGCTACTTATATATATATCCTATTCCCTACCTTCACACCTAGCCAAGTTACAACCGTTAAGTCCCTTTGATTTATATTCATGTTCATGTTAGGAGGATTATTGATTTAGGTACAAGCTTATGGTTGTACAACTACCCGTTTGCCTTTTGAGTGTCTAGCGTATCTTTGCTAGAGCTTATTTGATACCGAGAGGAGAGATATTGTGAGGGGTGTGTTGATTGGGGTGTTGAGGATGGGTAAGTACGAGGATTGCACATTTAACTTGACTTTGAAATGATCGCCTATTTGTGGAAAGAAGTGGTAGTAGATTGCTTGGGACAGGCAATGGGTAAGTGTGGGGATGTGACGGGTGGTTCAACGAACACCCTTTAATAGTGTTAAAATGTTTATTTTATCCACATTTATCCATGTTATTGCTTGGAATTGGGTAACTACGGTTATTATGGTTGCAGGTGTAATAAGGAGTTAAAAATGGCGAAATACGGGCTTGGGAGTGGACCGGATCGCATCGGAACGAGATAGAAAAGAAGAAGAAAAAAATGAAGAAATCAACAGACCCACCGTACCCCTACGGCCAGGCCGTAGGGTTACGGTGGCCTCAGGCCACATTTTCCACCGTAGGGCAGTCCTGAAGCACAGTCAAGATTTGAAGACCACCGTACCCTTACGGTGGGACCGTAGGGGTACGGTGGACCTGCAGAAATTGTGTAACTCCTTGCTTTTAAGTGCACTTTATGGAGGCTTATCATTACCACTTCCACTTGAAACGTTTCTAACATACACTTGGGCGATTTTTGGCTGAGAGAGGCATTGGAAACTTATCACACACATTGGTTTTAGCTTTTGATTCATATGAACATTTTTATGGTTGTTATTGTCACACCCTCAAAATCCACTTGCGGAGTTTTACCGCGAGGCGCATGACAAACCAGGATCCAAACCAACGATCACAATAAACAAGTCTAAATGTATATAAATGCCATTTCAAAACAAAGTTTAAAATCCCGTTTACAGCGGAAGCTTATTCATAACAGTATCTCAAAAATGAAACAATAGTTCAACGTTTATAAGACCATGCAACCCTAGTTAGACGCCGTGCAGACGCGTGCGCCCTAGTCCAGTCGTGCTACCTTAGCGACCTGAGAAAACATGTAAAAGTTTACGTCAGCACAAAAATGCTGGTGAGTTTACAGGTTTTGTATCCAAGTACCAAGTCAACCTGTCCATACTATATCAAATCGAAAACCAGTGTACGGTAGCTAGGCGTATGTTTTGTTACTACCACGATTGGAAAACCATTACTAACTCGAATACCAGATGTTGTGCCCGAAAAGTACCAGTTGTTCCTGTTGTTCCTGTTTGAGACAATATGCACTCGCCCGGCCCTCCAAGCCGACGAGCGGGGTTGGTCACTCCCAATAGCGCTATTCACATTTCCCCGTTGTGCAAACCCGCACATTCATGGTTCCCCCCGGGACTTCCAAAGATCGTGTAGTACACAATAGAAACCCATAGTATGACAGTAGTTACCAAATAATCGTTTTAACACATGTTTTCTCCCCCGAAAAGTATGAAACCAGTTTAAAAGAGGGGCCGTAAACTCACCTTAAGTTGCGTTACTCCTTAACCCGAGTAAACTCAGCTGCTACGCTAGTCCCGTAAAGCGGCGACCTAACATATGACAGTTACAAGTACTTAGACTAATAACCCGCAGGTTAATTAGTCCCTAAATGTCCAGACCATAACCAAGTTCGTTTGAAAACACCGTGACTGTTTAACTGACCCAAAGTACAAGACTCGACATCCCATTGGTGACCCGAGACTTCCCGTGTTATGTTTACGCTCTCAAACATGTAATCATGCAATCATACTTAACATACGTTAACGCACACCAAGTTATAGCACATAGTTCACGTATCACCGAATTACATCCAAACATATGTTACCAAGTTATTAGATATGTTACGAGGTTCCTAGCATGTTACTACATGTCAAATCGGTCCTCGGAATGCTAATTTACACTTACAGCAACAGTACACGCGATTAGGAAAAGTAAACTAGCATTTAGGACTGATTGCATATAAGTTCATGTGATTAGGGCTGATTGCATATAAGTTCATGTGATTAGGGCTGATTGCATATAAGTTCATGTGATTAGGGCTGATTGCATATAAGTTCAAGTGATTAGGGCTGATTGCATGTAAGTTCATGTGATTAGGGCTGATTGCATGTAAGTTCATGCGATTAGGGCTGATCGCATGTAAGTTCATGCGATTGGGCCCTGATTGCATGAAAAACTGGCGATTAGCAATCCTAATCGCCTGTAACCTTGCTGTTCCAGTTTTTCGCGCGTTTAACGCTCCAAATCAGATCCAGAACGTGTGTAACTACCCAATATCATCCCAAACACTATCCTAAACATGTTTCAACAAAAACCCTTCGTTTTGCCTCGTATTATCAGCCCTGCATGCAATCACGTAATCCAAACACCATTCACATAGCATGCAATCATCATACTAACATGCATAGCAATAACCCTAATAATCAATTACTCAGATATTATCATCATAACATTAATATTATTCTGATTTAACCTAGTAACATGTTAATCCATCATTATGAATCATAAAAACCCTAGCTTTCTAATCATAAACACCCATAACACATGTATACTAGTTAGAATCCGATTAACAACCCTTACTAACGATTTTTAGAAAGCTTTTTCGTTTTAGAACAGGTCTGGACCATTAGGGATTGATTAAAAACGTTTATAAAGATTCATGGATGGAAACCAAACCTTAGAATTGTGAAAGAATGAAGGATTATGCTTGAATCCTTGTGTTTTGATCAAAAATCGCGTTCCAGAGGTTGTGTGTGTGTTGGGGCAGGTTATGGGACGACTAGGGTTTGTATAATGAAGTTTATGAGGTCAAGTATGGTATTTATAGTCGTTTTTAGTCGTCCAGCACGTAACATGCGATTATGCAGCTTTACACGCGATCAGGAAGCCTAATCGCATGTAATTTCATGCGATTGGGGCCTAATCGCATGAACAGTCATGCGATCAGTCCCCCTACTCGCCCCATATGAGCCTACTCGCCTCCCTTATGGGCGATTAGGCTTGCCTAATCGCCTATAGGGGCTGGTTTCTTGCGTTTTGTGCGTTAAACCCCGTTTTAACATATGTTAACACATATTCACATACCGACAAGTCACATAATGATTGTAAACACATAACACATGTAAATACACATATTCACCCTCGTTCACCAATTCCCGGGACTCGAGACTCGTATGTTCCGTATGTCCTGACGATCCTACAAATTGTCACTATTTGTACACTTGGTTAAGGACCGACATCTAATGAACCTCTAGACCAACATCCAATGATCCTCTAGACTAAACCGATAGTTCCCGAACCATAACCCGACTTAACTAACCCAGTTAAGTACAATATACGCGTGACTCGCTAAGGTAGACTTTCATCTAGACAACGTTGTTAACCAGAATTTGCCGGGTGTCACAGTTATGATGATCAATCAAGTCATGCTTGGCTAGAACTTTAGATGATCATCCGTGGTGAAGTTTTTCTTGAACTTTTTATGTTTGTTCCTTGCATTTCTAGAATGATAATTTAGTACATGTTGCTTGATTATTATGGTGTTTGAACAATTGCTTGTAGTAGTTAATTAATTTCTCAATTTCTAGTCTTAATCGTACGTTCTTGGTGTTGTTGACAACCGGGATATTGCGGGAAGGATTTGGGTTGGATAATTGATTAATCGGTCATCGGGAAACAACCTCGCATTGCTATAATCCGAGTACTTTGTTCCCTTTTATCACAATAATTGTTTAAACATGAGTTATATCTATGTAACTCTTTCTAGTGGAACTTTTGCATAAAGGTTAAAGGAAAATGGATCCAAGGATGGTCATTGTTTGTTAATTGGAAGAACAAAACTCATCTTAAATCATTAATTTAGTTTTCTTTTTATTAAAGTCTAAACCCAAAGCAATCAACAAATCTTTGATCTTTAATCGTGTTAGTAGTTAATTATTAGTTAATTCATAAGTTATTAGCTTACACATATTCCACAAACTCCCTGTGTTCGATACCTTTTTACCACTATACATTAGTTGTAATTGGAAAATTTAACGTGTACCACGACAAGCACGTCACGTACCACCCCATAACTCATAGAGCGTTCTATTTTGTAAAAGAGTACATAGTACATTGCACGAAAAATATAACAGATTGTATCAAAACTTTCATCGTATGACCTGTATAGGATCAATCTTGACGGGTCCGGTTCGGGTCATAGATTATAAGAGAATGATCAACCACATTTTATTTATAATTCATACACTATTTATATACACAATGAAGAAAGACATAACCTACAAAATATTAAATACTTATAACAACTTTGACTATGGTCTTGACTTTGACCAAGACTTTGACTATGACTTTAACATGGAAATACATATCCAAAATATACAATTATAATAATGAGAATTTGGTGCATCTCTAATATGCCCCCGCAAGATGGACGACCTTGAAATAAGTCCAATCTTGTATAAAAGTAGATGATGTCGTTGTTTGAGAAGAGAAAAAGTTGATGAAGTTGAAGATGTAAAGAAAGATGAAGTTGATTAAGCAGATGAATCAAGAGAAAATACATTTTGTGTTTTTTTTTTTTAATATTGTAGGTGGAGAACATGAATCATTGAGAATTTGGTGCATCTCTTATATGGATGAAATAGATATGGTTAAAAGCCATAAAAGAGATATAGAGAAGAATGATCAGAGGGTAAACGGAATAGGTGATAGAAGATTAGAGATACAGTTTGTCCGGAACACAAGGTTTGTGGCACCAAAAAAAAAAGATTTTAGATTTTTAGGTTTTGCAAAACCAGGCAGAAGGAGAATGAGTTATGTTTGAACTTTGAAGGAGTAACAAAGTGTAATAGTGCGAGGTAGATAGAGCCTGTTGAGGGGATGAGATCAGAGTTTTGAAGATGTTGGTAGTCATGTGAGTTTTAGAGATGTTGGAAAGGTGATAAAAATGGTAAGGGGTGTTTTAAAGAATTTTAGAGTGGTGGTGATCACGGAATAGTTTAAGAAATGGAGCTTTAGGTAGACATGGTGGGAATCGCAGTAGCCTGAAAAGAAATTTAAAGGTGATGGACGACGGTTCCCATGTTGATAGGATCAAGAGCTTTCTCGTTGGAGATAATGCTGTGATACCATATAAGATAATGATCAACCACATTTTATTTATAATTCATACACTATTTATATACACAATGAAGAAAGACATAACCTACAAAATATTAAATACTTATAACAACTTTGACTATGGCCTTGACTTTGACCAAGACTTTGACTATGACTTTAACATGGAAATACATATCCAAATATACAATTATAACAATGAGAATTTGATACATCTCTAATATAGATATGGGTCGGAAATGGAACTTTGTGGGGGGTTGCAAAATTAAAAATTTAGTCCTCATGTGTTTAATTGATGCTAAGGTAGTGGACTAGTTCATGGTCGTGTTTTGTTGATTGAGAGTCAAGTAGTGGGTTTTTTGGTTTCCTTTATTTAAGTAGGATGAGGGTTGTTTAAAATGCTCGTGACTTGCAGCTTGGTTCGGAGCTCGTTCAAAAAAAAAAAACTAGCTAAAAAAACTCGATTCAAAATAATCTGAATTGAGGTGACTCACTTTGTAACCGAGCCTAGCTCGGTTTAGCTCGTTTAACTCCGAGCTTGTGCTTGAGCCGAGCTACCACGTTTAATTTTGAGCTTGTGCGCAAACCCACTTTGATTCGACTTGTTTACAGCCCTAGATCCCGATGAGTATGTGTCTATGTCAATGTTTGGCAATTAATGAAAGTGGATGGAAAAAATAAAATGGATTTTTTCCTAAACCAGTGTAGATGGAAAAAATATTTATTAAAATGGGTGCTTTAAATGTAATGAACATGCAATTAGGGATGAGAATACAAGGCTGAATACCGATCATGTCCCGTCCCGTCCCGATCTCGATACCGTACCATACCGAACCGATACCGAACAGAGGGGTTTCGGGATCGGTATCGGTACCCATATTTATGGATTTTCGGTTTCTATATTATCGGTATCGGTACGGGATCGGTATGGTATCGGTATTTTAAGGTAAATTACTGATACCATACCGGTACCGTACCGATACCGTACCGTATGTGTTCGGTATCGGTATTGGTTTTTAGACTTTTCGGTATCGGTATTGTCGGGATCGGTATCGGTTCGGTACCGATACCGTCCCCAGCTCATCCCTACATGCAATTCATTATTTAATAACTTAACTTAAAATGCAACTTTTACGTGTATATGAGTAAATATAAATTCAATTACCATGAATGTCACTTTAAATTAAAGGATATATTAGCTACTTGAGTTGAATCTCAACGATGGATATATGTAATTGATCGATATTATCTTACGTAGTGAACCACCCACGCTAGTGTTTTGATCAAGTAGTACGTTGATTGTCCAAAGTTGTAACATCCTAAACTTAAGACGGACATGTTAATATCACCTTTCATCATCTATTTCTTCTAAAAAGTATTTAGTTTTAAATCATCATTAAGGGTATGTTTGGCAAAGAGCTTTTAGGAGCTTCAAGCTTTTAAGAAAAAACTCATACTCAATAAACAGTCTTGTTTGATTGAAGGAGCTGAAAGCTTTTAGATTAGAGAAAAAGCTCTAAAGTGAAAAGCTACTAGTACTAGCTTTTAAGAAAAAACTCTACTAGTTACAAGCTTTTAATTAGTAAATGATACAGATACCCATTCTATTTTAAAAATAAAATAAAAATCTTATTTACAAGTTTTTAATTATGCCCATTTTGGTCATTTTATACATTTTATTAAAAGTTTCAGCTACTCTGCCAAACACCAAAATATAATTAAAAAGCTTTCAGCTACCGGCTAACAGCTTCCAGTTATCAGCATTGATCCAGCTAATTTTGCCAAACATATCCTAAATCTTCAATTTACTAAATGGGAGGCAAAACCTTCGTGCTCATCCTTCTTCAATAAATGGTACCACGTCATCATACCACCACAAGCATACAAGCACGATAACCACCATTTATGGAGATGGCTTCACGTTTGGTGGTGTAGTTGAGGTTGTGAATGCGTGGTTCATGGTTGTACTCGTCAAAAACATTACAAATTAAGAGACACGCTATGACACAAATTTTGATGATGTGACGCCTAGTAAAAAAAATTATTTGTACCAGTTTAGGTAGTGATATTTAACGTATCAGGCTAGCTTCAATCCAGCATCGACGAAGAAACGTTGGTTGCATTCCAAATATGTCAAGCAAATCTGAACAAAAATATTATGATGTCATGTCATAAGTAGATCGACCATCCCTTGAAGTCTTCTATTGTGGATAAGGGAGGGCTGCCCCCGAGTCTTATAGCTAAGACTTAGGGGTTGTTTGGGTGATTAAGTGTTGAATTATTAAAAAATCTGAATGGTTAAGAGGCTCTAAATGATTAAGTACTGAATTGTTCAGCTATGCAGCAAGTCTGAATGATTCAGCTCTTGATCATTCTATTCAGAGCCTTTTTTATATTGAAACAAACAGTTTAAATGCTAAACCATTCAAAGCTGAATGGTTCAAAGCCTCATTAAGAGGCTACCAAACAAGCTCTCACTCAATTTACATTAACAATTATCTCATAATATTGTGTGGGTAACTTATTGCAACTACGTTACATTTAATAATAAATTGTTGCTAAAGTTGACAATTTTAGTAAAATTCATTGCATTTTCATTCAACTTGCCCTACGTATGTAGATTCATAGAATGCCCTTTTAGTACAAAGAGAGACTTCTACGACCAAAAGCCTTATTAATTCACAACTTCTAATAATAATTATAATACGTTAGAAATGACACTTGAAAGTTTAGGTTGGTAAAGTAGAATCGGCTATAAGTACTCTATATGAGTCAGTTTTTAGTGCAAGTCATGCCGAGTTGAGTTTATTTACAAATATTTATTTTAAATTTTATTTCGTATTTACATAAATAATAATTATCTATTAATATATATAAAAGAATTGAACATTGTTGACGTGGCGTGCAATGGTGCCTTCATCCTCTCCATGAAACTGCCACGTGGCATCATAATTGAAATATTTTAATGTTTTTTGAATTGTTTCATTTTTTAATTAAAAAAAAAAAGATAAACATAAAACCCTAAATTTATCTCTCTATCTCTCAATTCTCAATTACTAAAATTAAATTCAATTATTTTAGGAAAAAAGAATTTAAAAACAAATTTAAATTTTTCTCTCTTATGTTCCTCCCATAATTTTTAAACGTTAATATCTTTTATATTCGAGATTTTTTAAATAAAAAAATTACTCCAAATTAACGAGCGTTTTATTATCTTTCCAACGAGTACCATAGTGCTATATAAAAAAACGGAGAAAAAAACGACTATTTTTTGTGGGGTTATGTTCATACAGAAAAAAAAAACACAAAGTGTTCAGGTTATTCATTAATCATGTTTTTTCTTTTAAACCAGGTTCTTATCTACGATGTTTGAATTCAGCCCAATCGCCATGCTATCATTGGAATTTTACTCTTCTAAAGATGGATATGTATACTTCATCAAGACAAGTTAAGAGAACGAATCACGCAACACTGCAACATATGGTGTCACCTTATAACAAGGTTATTTTTTTATTTATTTAATTACAAGAGTAATAATTATTACTATTAATATTAATATTATTAAAATTGTTATATTCTTTCAACCCCCTTCATGAATTCTACATCTATATAAGTCAAAGTCAAATTATAACATATTTTAAATTACGTGAAGATGATTATATGTTGAAGGTTATCCTTTTAATATTGTATTACGTTTAATATGGTTTATGCTTTTTATTTTTTTTAACTTTTTAAATAAATGTTTTTTAACTAAGATTGATTATGTTTAAGTTATTTACGCTTTTCGTGATTTGAGTTTTCTTCTTTTATCATTTTTTTATCATTTTTTATTAAATCATATTAAATTTTTCAACCCCGGAACCTTTCCGGGGTAATCAGCTAGTATTATATATTATGTATCACATCGCATGATTTATGATTATGAATTTTTTTCGTATATTAATTATTTTTTATCCTATAAATATACACACGTTCATATAATCATATTATAGAACGGTCATATTCCGTGTTAATTTGGTTGTCAAAGGGTGTGTCTATAGGCTTTATCCTCGGAACCCCTTTTTAACATATTTTCAAGACGTTTACAACTCATAGACAAATTCATAATGATAAAGACCGACTTCACCAGATATCTATTAACATCACAAACAAGAAGAATCTCCTATCAAGCATGTTACAAAGACCCATACCTCTACCCCTACCGTATAGATTTCATAGCAACAACAAGATTTGGCACAAAATCTGTAAGCATATAGGAATCTAGACTAAAAACGTTTAAACAAAAGGGATCTATTCCTTGATGTAAATGTAAATGTTCATCATCCTCGTTCACCCAACCCAAACCAATTTAATCTCTAAATTTACACTCCAATATCCCAACTTTAATTTAGATGGTGATTTTGAAGGTCTATATCGCTATCAATTGTCCATTTCGCTGTGATGTGCGAGTTCTCCACTATTATTTGAAACTATCAATATTTCAAATACAACTCGAATAATTAGTTATCAGATAAATAAGTTAAAATCATCATCCTTAATGACTAAGACATAATCATTTCATTTTAAAGTACTAAATTACTAATCCTTAAATCTAGACCGCATAAAGTTATCATTGCACCTTTAAAGTTTAAACACCTCCTTTAAAGACTAACAATAATTAATGTTTGGTTTGTGATCACTGATCACCGTCAAATATTGTAACACTTTTATTATGAAGAATGTTAGCATTGATTTCTTTAGTATTGGGTTACAAGTATATTTTGTTGCTTTAATTAAAATACGACCTACTTATAATATTTTAAAATTTAAGGACTCGAAATAATTTTATCTTAGAATCAATTAGCTGGAGAAGGCCCGGTCCTGATTCGTGAGTTGTTAACAATCAAAGCTTCGCTCATATTATTTGAGCATTCACCTAATCACAAATCTATCCACTTTAAGATTATACTATAGACACTAAAATAAATTACGAAATATCTAATATAAAAAAAAACTCAAAATAAACATAATCGTAAAATTTTTACTATACACTTTTTTTTATTTTTTATTATTTTTTTTTAATAATAAATTACTATCGATCTATTAATTTTTACTATACACTTTTTTTTATTGGATTTTTTTTTAATTTAACTATACACGCGGTTCATTGTAAGGAGTTGTCCGGTTTTAAATATCGGCATGATTGGGTTCGAGACATTCTGTGGGACACTTTAAGACGGGCTGGGATCTCAGCCAAGAAGGAGGCCCCTGTAAACTTCCTCTTGGATCCAGCAGAAGGGAGATCCACCCTACGACCAGCAGATCTCCTTGTCTTTGGGTAGGCCGGGGGGAAGCATGCTTGTGTTGACCTGATGGGTGTATCTCCCCTAGTTGGGTTGAGGGATAGTGGCTTTGTTGCAGGGCAAGCGGTCCGGAAAACAGAGACAAAGAAGGTAGAAAAACATGTGTGACACCCGGCAAATTCTGGTTAACAACGTTGTCTAGATGAAAGTCTACCTTAGCGAGTCACGCGTGTATTGTACTTAACTGGGTTAGTTAAGTCGGGTTATGGTTCGGGAACTATCGGTTTAGTCTAGAAGATCATTGGATGTTGGTCTAGAGGTTCATTAGATGTCGGTCCTTAACCAAGTGTACAAACGGTGACGATTTGTAGGATCGTCAGGGCATACGGAACATACAAGTCTCGAGTCCCGGGAATTGGTGAACGACTGTGAATATGTGTATTTACATGTGTTATGTGTTTACAATCATTATGTGACTTGTCGGTATGTGAATATGTGTTAACATATGTTAAAACGAGGTTTAACGCGCAAAACACACGAAACCAGCCCCTATAGGCGATTAGGGAGGCCTAATCGCCTATAAGGGAGGCGAGTAGGCCCTTTAGGGGCGAGTAGGGGACCAAATGCATGACTGTTCATGCGATTAGGCCCCAATTGCATGAACTTACATGCGATTAGGCTTCCTAATCGCGTGTAAAGGCTGCACAATCGCTAGTTACGGGCTGGACGACTAAAAACGACTATAAATACCATACTTGACCTCCTAAACTTCATTATACAAACCCTAGTCGTCCCATAACCCGCCCCAACACACACACAACCTCTGGAACGCGATTTTTGATCAAAACACAAGGTTTCAAGCTTAATCCATCATTCTTTTACAAATCTAAGGTTTGGTTTCCATCCATGCAATCTTATAAACGTTTTTATTCAATCCCTAATAGTCCAGACCTGTTCTAAAACGGAAAAGCTTTCTGAAAATCGTTAATAAGTGTTGTTAATCGGATTTTAACTAGTATACATGTGTTATGTGTGTTTATGATTAGAAAGCTAGGGTTTTTATGATTCAAGATAAATGAATGACATGTTATTATGTTAGATCAGAATAATATTGATGTTATGATAATGAAATCTGAGTAATTGATTATTAGGGTTATGGTTATGCATGTTAATGTGGTGTTTCATGCTATGTGTATGGCGTTTGGATTACATGGTTGCATGCAGGACTGATAATACGAGGTTAAACGAAGGATTTTGGTTTAAACATGTTTAGAATAGTTGTTGGGATGATATTGGGTGGTTACACACGTTCTGGATCTGATTTGGAGCGTTAAACGCGCGAAAAACCGGTACAGCAAGGTTACAGGCGATTAGCAATCCTAATCGCCTATGTTAGAGGCGATTAGGAGGCCAATCGCCCATGTTTCATGCGATTAGGGCCTAATTGCTAGTAGATACATGCGATTAGCCCTAATTGCTAGTAGATACATGTGGTATAGCCCTAAATGCTAGTACTTACATGCAATCAGCCCTAAATGCTAGTAGTTACATGCGATTAGCTTTCCTAAATGCTAGTTGACCAACCTAAATGCTAGTTGACTTTTCCTAATCGCGTGTACTGCTGCTGTAAGTGTAAATTAGCATTCCGAGACCCGATTTGACATGTAGGAACATGCTAGGAACCCCGTAACATATCTAATAACTTGGTAACATATGTTTGAATGTAATTCGGTGATACGTGAACTATGTGCTAAAACTTGTTGTGCGTTAACGTATGTTAAGTGTGGTTGCATGATTGCATGTTTGAGAGCGTAAACATAACACGGGGAGTCTCGGGTCACCAATGGGATGTCGAGTCTTGTACTTTGGGTCAGTTAAACAGTCACGGTGTTTTCAAACGAACTTGGTTATGGTCTGGACATCTAGGGACTAATTAACCTGCGGGTTATTAGTCTAAGTGCTTGTAACTGTCATATGTTAGGTCGCCGCTTTACGGGACTAGCATAGCTGCTGAGTTATTCGTATTACGAAGTAACGCAACTTAAGGTGAGTTTACGGCCCCTCTTTTAAACTGGTTTCACATTTTCGGGGGAGAAAACATGTGTTAAAACGATTATTTGGTAACTACTGTCATACTATGGGTTTCAATTGTGTACTACACGATCTTTGGAAGTCCCGGGGGGAACCATGAATGTGCGTGTTTGCACAACGGGGAAATGTGAATAGCGCTATTGGGAGTGACCAACCCCGCTCGTCGACTTGGAGGGTCGGCGGGTGCATATTGTCTCAAACAGGAACAACAGGAACAACAGGGTTACTACATCGGGCATACATTTGGTTTACGAGTTAGTAATGGTTTTCCAATCGTGGTAGTAACAAAACATACGCCTAGCTAGCGTACACTGGTTTTCGATTTGTTATAGTATGAACAGGTTGACTTGGTACTTGGATTACAAAACCTGTAAACTCACCAGCATTTTTGTGCTGACGTAAACTTTTACATGTTTTCTCAGGTCGCTAAGGTAGCACTACTGGACTAGGGCGCACGCGTCTGCACGGCGTCTAGTTAGAGTCGCATGGTTTCATATGTTAAACATTTGGTTTACTTTTGAGATACTGTTTTGAATAAGCTTCCGCTGTAAACGGGGATTTTAAACTATGTTTTGAAATTGCATTATATTCATTTAGACTTGTTTATTGTGATCGTTGGTTTGGATCCTGGTTTGTCATGCGCCTCGCGGTAAAACTCCGCAAGTGGATTTTGAGGGTGTGACAACATGCTAAAGCCTGCGAGGAGAACCAACACGTTTTTGTACCTTTGGCTTTTGATACCTTTGGCTCATTGGCACCGGAGGCTACCCGTTTCCTGACCAGGGTCCAGCGGGTTATTCACAGTAGTGTCTCGGCTCCGGGTGGACATGGTTATGTTTTTAGTAGATTAGGATTTGCTATCCAGAAAGGGGTGGTGGCGCAGCTTGTTGCCCGCTATCTTAATGTAATTTTCTTTGTCCTGGAATGAATTATCGCGATTATGGTTTAAAAAAAAAACTATACACTTTATTTCATCCATTTTAGAACTTCTAGTTGAAGTACAAATACATGACAGGCAGAATAATTACGTTATTGAAAAATCTTCTCATACATCTAAATAGACAACAAAGTGCTTCGTTATCATCATCATACTCAGTTAATCCCACCTATAGCAAAGCTAAGGTAGGGTTTGAGGAGGCTGCTTCCAGTGAGACCTCCGGCTCGATGTGGTCTGGTATCAAGCCTTAGACATAAGGCTCAAAACACTTAGCAATCGGGACAAACCCGATCGGTGCATGTATCCCTTTGTCTTTTGGCTATCCACGCCACCACATGATGCAGAATTAACCGTCCGTCGTTTTTAACGTTATTTTCACGAAATTAGTAAAATAACGTTAAAATTAGTGCAAATTTACTTTTGCCCCCCAAAGGCTACACATATATACATTATATACGCACAGCGTAAGTGGGGCCACAGACAACAAAGTGCTTGTAACCCCAAAATGAAAAAAAAAAAAAAAAAAATAGTGTGTAGATTTAGAAATAAAATCGTGTTTGAGGATAACCCTTAAGAAAAAGGAAATCTAAGGTGACGAGTTGTTTGTGTATGTGAATTATTATACGACTTAATGGCAATGATCAACAAGTTTGGGACATCAATCTAATACTCATCCCTGCAGGTATTCAACCCTCTCGGTCCGAAGGCCTTAATCGCATATTTTGTAAGTGGCAAGAATCAAACCGAGGACCTCCCTGGCAGGAACCCCACACAAGTGGATAAACTGATTATATATTTGATTTTTGTAGAACCACAACTCACATACACCTTATAATTTTACTACTTTAACTGCACAATGAAGCGCTGTTAATTTTTTTGAAGTGATAGAGATGAGCGTGGTACTAATACCGTATCGAAAATCCTTAAAACTTGGTAATGGTACCTAAAATATTCGGTACGATACCAGTAATTTAAGGTAAAATACAGACCTAAACCAGTACTGTACCAACAATCTCATATCAAAAATAAATCGATACCGGTATTTTTAATACCCGGTACGAAAATGTTCATCCTCAACAAAAGTTATGCTCTTTTTTTCCTCCTAAAATATGTTACTTTTAAGTTTGTTAATTACTTTTTTACTCTAAATTGAGTAAAACCAACTAAAAAACACACCAATGGTAGAGTAGTACCTTGTTTCTGTACAAACCAAGGTTAGATTCTCAGCTAGTGCAATTGCACTTTTCCTATTTAAAAACAAGGTGGGTAAAATTAATTAAAAGAACTTACCTTCTATCTTTTAAAATTTAGGCAACCTATGAAATCTTGACTTGATGAATTGTTAAAAAAAAAACAATGATTAATTAAACTATGCAATTACCATTACAAATGACCAGTTTAACTAAATAGAACTAAGAATCATAAAATTCTATGGAGAAAGAAGTTCTTGCATCATAGCCAGTATGACCAACTGGAGATGATGCATCAGAAGACAAGGAAGGCGAGCTTGAAGATGACGTAAACTGGCTAGAACCGCTCCTCGTTTTAGCCTTGATCGCTCCCTCGTTACGCCATTTATCATCTTCAATTCCAACTTTAGTCGAATTTACACTCCCTGGAACAATGCAAAAGCACATTAAACCTATAAAACAAAAAAGAAAAAAAAACGTTAGGATTTTTATTCCAAATATGAAAGTTTTATAAACTTAAATAGTTTAAATAATTAGTTTGTGGAATACATACCGATTCGAGCTAGACGATTGATCCAACTTGGGATTGATTTTCCAGTGAGTCTTATGCAAACATCGTTACAAAAGTGATTACAGTTTCTAGTGAAAAGGTCATATGATGTTCCTTTGTACTTGTGAGCAAGCTCATTCATGACTCCTTTGACCTCCTTCGGGTTCATATCCGTCCATCCGATCAGAATCTGCTTCCTGAACGTAAATCCTTCGCATTTTTTTGGTTCGCCTTCGAAAATTCCAGTCGTTGCTTGTTCATGATATCCAAAAGCGTACTCAACTCGATGAACTGAAATCATCAAATCAATGGTTAATACACGTATGATGTTTTATTTGTTACTATTATACCCTTCCAATATTTTTCTGCTATGGTAGATTACAGTGGCGGATCTAGAAATTAATTTCAGTAGTAACGTTTTTCATTTTTTTTCATTTTAGTAGCAACGTTTTCCAAATTTCGTAAAAAAAACAAATTTTCCACTACACGCGCGTAGTTCAGCAGCAACGGACGCGGCACCTAACTCTATGCTAGGTCCACCCCTGGTAGATTAATAATTTTATAATATTATATATTTAGTACTATTTAAATTACACGAGAATCTTTTTACAACAAAACAATAACCATATCTAGTAAAATGTAACTCACAAAAGTAGCGTAGGTTTAAATCTTTACAAGTTTAACGCTAAGTGGTATATATTTAGGCATACAAATTTGTTGTTAAAAAATTCCTGCCTAAAAAAAAGTATTTGTAAGCAAACCATATATACCTGTGTCACAAAAAATAAAACGACTACTTCCACGAAGACACAGACTCCAAAACCATATCTAAACATGAAAAATATACGTTAGAAATTTTTTTTTCTTAAAAGCAATCTATGCTTATAATAATAATATTATTATAATTATACTTCATATTTATTATATGGTTTTTTAGCCAGCCTGTGACAAAAAAAAAAAATATATATGGTTTGCCTAAGTCGGCATTCTGTAAGACTCTATCAATAGCTTTGTTATAGACGTGATTATACTTCGTATATGGTTAGTTGTGTTAATTTACAAATTCATAATTTTAACAACTTTAACTTCGAGATCTAACCTTGAACACCAGAATGATAAATGCCAAGACCCAACCAGTAAGCATATTCGTTGATCGAAGTAAGATCATAAACATTCAGGTACACTGGAATCGATCCCGCCGCTTTTCGACACTTTACCGAATTACTTCCTCGACACAGCATCTTATATGCGTTGAAATCGATTGAAAATAGAGTGAACGAATCAAAGTATTTGAAAGAAATGAATGTGAGAGAGAGAGAGAGAGAGAGAGTAAAAAAAAAAATAGTGCATGAATGAAGGTGAAGCTTGTTGGTTCCATTCGCGACATATAAGCATCGGATATCTTTTTTGCGGACCCTACGGTTTTAAGTTTAAAAAAATGTAACAACTTTATCTGTTTTTTATTTATTTTTTTCCATTCAAAAGCTGTTTTTTTTAAAGTGTATTTGGTTATATGATTTGACTCGAATATTTGATAACTAATTTGTTACTACTTTATATTAAAGTAATTACTAAACAATGCTTGATTAATTTCTTGGTGCAAATCATTAGAAAATGTTTACCAAATTTCTTTAACTAAAGTAAAATAAAAGCAGTTTACGAATTACAAATTAATAATGTAGCCATGTAGGTATATTATTAAAGAATTGAAATAATGAAATATCCTACCTGTAACCGGTACAAATATAATAAATTAACGAAATATTATTTGACATGTGAGGTGTCAAGTAATGATATATAACTAAAACTATAATTAACTAACAAAAAGACATAAAGAGTACATTATCCTATTGCTTCTGGTTGGTTCAAGACTTCAAGCCGCATATTTATATATTTCAGTTAAAACCTTTTTTAATGTTCTCTAAAGATTATTACATTAATAATATAATATAATATAACTAGGGGTAGGTTCACGTACAAACAACTTTTTCGGTACAAACTGACGAAAAAAACGCTGGGCATTTATAACTAGAGTAATTATCATTTATAACTAGAGTAATTATATAATTACTCTAGTTATAAATGCCCCGCGTGTTTTTTCTTTCAGTTCGTACAGTTCGTACCGAAAAAGTTGTTTGTATTTGATATTTTTCCAATATAACTAATGTATAAAAGAAATTGGTCGTAGATGTATGGTCCAATAACGAATCGATTGTGTATCTAAACTGAAATATTCACTTGTTGAAGAGGAACAATAATTATACGTTTGGAGGATTAAGTTATCCTACACAATATCACAAAAATGAGAATGGTGATAATGATACAAAAACATAATAGATCACGAAATATAACACAATGAGCCACAAAATATAACAAAATGTCGAAATATATAACACAATACTGAAGAAAAAAGACACAATGCATCACAAAAACGACACAATAAAGAAAATAAGAAAAAGACACAATGATATAACGTAAATTTATAAAAACCACAAGTTAAACATTGAAAAAGTGAAAACCTAAAAACTAAGATCATATGGTTTGATGAGACGGTTCTAATGCCGCTTGAATGAGTTCAATTGTAGTCCGTTTGATACCCTTCCTACGACTTCTTATTTTTCTTTTATTGTGTATTTGATCATAACCCTATATGTGGTTGAAACACTCTGCTTGGTCGTACATGGGTCGTAATAGACCAGAACAAGTGAAAAATCTAAAACCAGTCCAAAAATATCATACGTTGATGAATAGCAACTACTACAAAAAGAAGTGTGGTCGGTCCACTTGGATATCATTGTGTGTCATAAGAAGTATCAAAGCTAGAATTATATGGTAGACGTTATATACCTTAAGTAAATGTAACATCGTTATATACCACTGTAAGTCCAAGATCTTCTCTACCGGGTATCAAACAAACAATCGAGTGCGGAAAACAAGATTGAATGGTAAAGAACAAGAAAGAAACTTTGAACAGAATGATTTTATTGATCAAGTGCACACGGTTTCAAGGAACCGTCTGGTACACCTACTAGCCGAGAATAATAGAGCAAAAGAACAATAGACTAGCAACCCCAAAACAACTAAGTAACCCCCTATTTATATGAATATAGGGCGGTCAAGTTACATGGATCTCTTGGGCCGAAATTTAACTAACACAATAATACTAACAAGCCCAAGTCAAACACAAACCTCTAATAACATGGCCCAACAATATCCCCCTAGGTTTGTGTTGACTTGTGATTACTTTAACGCTTCTTGCTGCTTTTGCTGCGCTTCTTTGATTCTCTCTTCTTTGCTTCCATTGCCCTTTTCCATTCTTCCGGAGATTTACCGACATAAGGTCCAAATAATTCTGTCTCCACCCTTCCTCTCTTGTCAGAGGCCAATCCCAGTCTATCCACTTGCGCCACCGCACTAGTGAATGATTTGGCACAAACTTCATAAGTAGGATCACATTGAATCTGATGCCTAGCCAAAACTTGAATATCTTCAGAATGCAAACTCATTAAATCTCTAGCATCAGAAATCCTGAACTCATCCGTATCACACACAATAACAGCAGATGAAGAGGTAGGATCATATACCCAAAATCTCATGTCCTTTAAGCAACCTCTATCCATTGGCTTGGACAAGGGAATAGTCTTCAATTTCTCAGTAGGTGGCCACTGCACAGTCTTAAAAGGCTTTCCATCAGCTCCTCGTACGCCTTTATATTCCACCAATATCGAGCTAGCAGTCTTCATATCTCTGAAATTTACTTTTGCCTGCTCCTGAATCCTCTTATGAAACGTGAGACCTATTTTGTTCCTTGGATTTCTTGTTTGGTTGATAAAAGGAGATCTAGCAAGTTCAGCCAAGTCAATCTTCGTCCAGGAGTTGAAAGCTGAAGTAGAGGCATAATACTCAACCGCTCCATTCTTTCTATGAACCACAAATACTCCTTTATCATCATTATACCTCCAACACTCTATCCCAGTTCGATTACCATACGTATCATATCTATCACTGGTAATCGTCACATATCGCTCAGGATGCTCTTCCATTGGATCAATAGACGGTTCAGCTAAATTCTTGAGAACATATGCACTTCCAGGTCGACGATCTCTAACTCTGGGAACTTGATCTTCAAAATACTTCTTCATATGTTCTTCACGCTCTTTCTCTGATCTCTCACGTTCAGCTGGAGTCAACACCTTGTCAACAAAAGAAGATGTCTCAGAGAATTCCTTACCAAACTTGTTCTCAAGTTTCTGAGTCAAGTTAAGCAATCTTGCTGAAACATCTCCCAATCCCGTCTCTAATTCAGCAATTTTCTTTTCTTTCTCAGTAACTGTCTCCATCAAACTCTCCACCTGAGCTGTCAACCAAACATTTTCAGTCTCCAGTTTCAGCACTTTAGACTGTAATCTGTGAACATCCACTTCTGTAAACAAATCTTCATCACTTTCAACCTCTTCTTGACTTTTCTCTCTTTCCTCAGTTGTCAGAAATTCCACATCCACCTTCTTTCCCTGTTCTTTATCTGCAAGAAACGCCAATTGAGCTTTCTGAAAGGCTTCTTCATCAAACAAAACCTTTCCAGTGCCAGATGCACCTGAGGATCCAGTTTCCTCACTAAGTCTCCCAGTGATAGGTGCCTTGCTCATGAACTGAGAAAAAGCCTCTGTTGCAATCACTGGTGAGACAGAAGAACTAATAGTGCCAGTAGGAATATCAGGTGAAGGCTCAGTATCAGTCATAGCAATGTCATCAGCAGCAGCAGAAACAGACTCTTCAACAATATTCACCCGTGGATCTCTCTTACTTCGTTTTCTTGGTCGTAAATCAGAACCCAGATCTTCAGCACCTTCATCACCAACAACTGTCTCAGCTGCAACAATGGGTGGAGGAACCCTTCGTTCAGCTTCTCGAACAGTTTCTAAGATGCTAGTTAACACCTCTACTTGAGGAATAATTGATGCAGAAGTGATAACATCAGCATCTTGAATCACGGTTCCTTCTTCACTCATCTCCTTTTCAGTATCAGTCACAGACTTTATTTCAGCATTCTCAAGAATAAAGTCATCTATCTCATCATCATTTAGATCATCAAACTCAAAGTTGTCAAACTGATCATCTTCATTTCCTGTAGTCAGTTGATCATCTATCATTTCCTCATCATCCTCACTCTCCACCTCTGTCAAGTCAACTTTCTCAGGAGGAGATCGTTGTTCAGCTGGTGGAGGATCCACAATCTGAACATCATGCTCTTCAGCAACAAGAGCAGATGGCAATTCCGATGTTTCTTCCACAATCTCACTAAACTTTCCAAACTTGATAAGTGGAAGTTTTCCAGCAAACACCTGTTTTGAGTCTTTGCGAACTTGTCTAATTAATCCGAAAATCAATGATGACATGCACTTGTTATCATATGTTTCAACGGTCCTCTCAATCTTGGGATACTTGCTTTCTAGAATCATCTGCACAAACCTCGGATACTTGAAAAAATACTTCTTGTTAATCGTCTTCACATTTGTCAACATATCCTCAAAAATACTTTTTGAGTAATTGTAATCCCATCCTTCAATCAACGCCGCTATTCCAGAAGCATATCTCACTCCCATTTGATCTAATCCGCTTTTATTTCCACTCAAGCACGCCAAATACATATGAACCAACAATCTCCAGTAGCTCGGAAATAACTTCTTCAAATAAGGGGGAGTTGACAGTTCACCCTCATATCCCATCTTTTGCAATACTGGTACAAGTTTGTCTTTTGTAAAACTGACAGGGTCATCTGGAGAGTCACCAAAAAGTAGAACATCTCGAACATCTTGTTCTGTAATCGTCACCACTGTGCCTCTAACCTTTGAACGAATCACAGTGTCTCCCTTGTTGGCCGTCGAATTGTTCCAAAACTCCATGATCCAGTCAGTGAGAACGACTGGATTTTCTCGCATGGCGTGTGAAATTCTACATGTGTTGAGTCCCACAGTCAAGGACTTGAATTCGAGCAAATACTCTTCAGGAGGATCAGATAGATAGCACACAACGTTGTGACTGTTCTCGAACTTGGGCACGTGAGAAGTTGTCATATCTACACAAAACATACTGGGTTAGACATCATTCGGGTCAATAGTTATACAAATTCAAAGCCTATTAAGCTTCAAATAAACAAAACAGGCCCATATTTGTTGTAAATTTAACCCATTTGGGCTTTGGGTCAACAAAGAGTCCAACAGCAAGTGAGTTCGAGTGGCCTGAGGGTTTTCGAGGGTATTTTGGTAAAAAGACAGGTAAACTCAAGGTGATGGATGAGTTCAAGGGTATTTTTGTCCTTTACTATCTGAGTTCGACCACCAGGTATGAGTCCGAGGGTATTTTGGTCAATTTCCAGATGAGTTCGATGATCATGGGTAAGTTCGATGTAGTGATGAATGTTCGAGGGCAATTTGGTCAAAATACAAGTGAGTTCGATGAGATGTTCTGTGTTCAAGGGCATTTCAGTAATTTTTGATGAGTTCGACGACCAAGTCTGAGTTCGAGGGTATTTTGGTAAATATCCCATGAGTTCAACTAAAAGGATAGAGTTCGAGGGCATTCTTGTAATTTTCCCTCATCTGAGGTTGAACTCCCAACGCGTAGATGTCACGCTCCTCCTCGAACTCGAGTTCCCAGGCGCGTGAGACTCACGCGCCGTCGTCTGAGACGATCAGACTTCACTGTTCGTCGCCGATGATCATTCCAACGCCCAAATCACATGTTTTTCAAATCTGCAAATCACTTAATCGACCAACACACAATCATAACAACAATTATAACATAGAGATTTACCTTCGGATTCGTTGATGATCTTGAATGAAGAGAATCGGCAAGTGTGTGTGTGTATGTGTGTGTAAAGTTGAA
Source organism: Ambrosia trifida (assembly GCA_028751855.1). Lineage (NCBI taxonomy): Eukaryota > Viridiplantae > Streptophyta > Magnoliopsida > Asterales > Asteraceae > Ambrosia > Ambrosia trifida. The sequence goes on from CM054129.1 coordinate 7,881,999, forward strand.
AGAAAACTTTTGATTTGTGATGATGTGATCTTAACCGTCGCCCCCCACCTTTTTGTTCACCCGAGATTTGGGTGGCCCACCAAACGTGTGGTGGGCCCCTCTCACATCCCAATGCCCATTTGAAAATAATCTTGGTGTATTTTGCAACCGGGTCCAAATCAGATCGTAAACTGGCCTAACTTAAACTCAACAATAAATATCTAAATAAAATACTTAAAAATAATTTAGTCAAACGAGATCAAATCACTGTGTTTCGGGCCGAGCTACACTTATCAACTCTAATCTACTCCAGTTGGTCGTAGCAATTGCCAGTATATTTGTCCACTTAAACTTATTTCCTTAGGCCTTCTCGTATAGTGATCTGTGATATTATTTATCATGTTTTGGTATGTTTGTACGAACACTCAAGCAAGTCACAACCAAATCCTAGAATATTTAGTGGTACACTCTATCATGCCAGCAGTTTCCCTACAGCATATTTTTTCACAGTATCTGTTCTAGAATTCTGAAACCTTGACTGGGACTAGATTGAGAAAAGAAAAGAATAGATCAGTAAGAGATTTTGGATTAAAGTACAAGTCAGATGATTTCTCAAATAACAAGGCCTTTGGGTTTTGGACTCTTGAGGGTCTCTTTTATGACATTCTGACTGTGTCCAGGTCAGCATATATCTGGATGCAGCAGAGGAGCAGTCAGGACATCTTTGGACACTGAGGTCTCTTTTTAGGTGAGGGATGATCTAAAGCACGACAACGAAAAACTAGGTCAGCATATATCTGGATGCAGCAGAAGCTTTCGTTGCCTAGCATCTCCAGGTCCTTGCTTACGCAAAACAGAGGAGATACACGAGTTTTTCAGAAAAGGTTTCAGACCTAGACCACAGTGTTATGCTTCAGGACATCACACAAGCATTCAAATAGAAGTTGTACCTGATTCTAAGTGATGTTCTTTACTGAGGTCGTGTCTTTATCTTTAAGTGCTTCACAAGATCATTAACATTTGAGCCTTCAGGACTAAGCCTACCAACAAATCACATTAGAGCCAGACTGTTTCGATACACGTCTTATGTGTGTCAGCCTTAATCCAACCTGTGAAAGTTAATTTCATCTCTCGTTTTGAGACCAAAATTGTTTTGATCTTTTCTTAGGATACATCCCCCTAAATTTGTGCTTAAAATTTAGAATTTTAAAGAACAAATTTTTTTAAATCAAAGACTAAGAAAAGAACATGAAATTTTTTTTTTTTTTTTTTTTTTTTTTTTTTTTTTTTTTTTTTTAGACCAGTTCAGTCCTCGAAATGGACCATTTTGAGCAGTTCAGACAAAGCTTCAAAACGTGCTCGATTAACAGGTTTTGTAAAAAGATCTGCGACATTGTCATCAGTATGAATGTGAGTGGGCACAATTAAACCTTGGTTAAACGAGTCGCGGATGAAATGTTCTTTGATGGCAATGTGTTTTACTTTAGAAAATTGAACTGGATTTTTAACAATTTGAATAGCTGCATCATTATCACAATAAATGGGAGTAAGAGAGAAATTCAAACCGTAATCCACCAGTTGGTGTTGTATCCAGATAACCTGAGAACAGCATGCGGAGGCAGCCACATATTCAGCTTCTGCTGTTGAAACGGATACTGTTTGCTGCTTCTTACATTGCCATGCAATAAGCCGATCGCCTAAGAATTGACACCCCGCAGAAGTAGATTTCCTGTCAATGTCACAACCTCCAAAATCGCTGTCAGAAAAAGCATGTAAATCAAAAGGAGAATCCTTAGGATACCAAAGACCGAATCTAGGTTTCCCTTTAAGGTATCTAAAGATTCTCTTGACAGCATGTAAATGAGAAGTTTTAGGATTAGCCTGATAACGTGCGCATTGACACACTGCGAACATGATGTCTGGTCTGCTAGCTGTCAGATACATCAGCGAACCAATCATTGAACGATAAAGTGTTTCTTCTACGGCCTCCCCTTCCAGATCCTGAGTGAGACCTGGTCTTTCAGACATTGGTGTATCGGCTGGCTTGATATCATTGAAGCTGAACTTTGCAAGTATGTCATCCACGTATTTTCCTTGATGAATCAGGATACCCTTGGAGTTTTGACGAACTTGCAGACCTAAGAAAAAGGTCATTTCACCAAGAGCACTCATCTCAAATTGCTTTTTCATCACCTCCTCAAATTCTTTACACAGAGCATCATTAGTAGAGCCAAAGATGATATCATCCACATAAATTTGCACCAGTATACGATCTTCATTTACTGTCTTGACGAATAGAGTCTGATCAATGACACCACGAGTGTATCCATTCACAAGCAAGTGTTCAGTTAAGGTAGCATACCAAGCACGAGGTGCTTGATGTAAACCATATAACGCTTTGTCAAGTTTGTACACATGCTCTGGGTACTTTGGATTTGTGAAACCCGGTGGTTGACCAACATAAATTTCTTCCTTCACTGTTCCATACAGAAATGCGGTTTTGACGTCCATCTGATAGACAGTAAACCCTTTAAATGAAGCGTAAGAGAGAAAAATTCTGATTGCTTCCAATCTCGCCACCGGCGCATAGACTTCATCATAGTCGAGTCCTTCAATTTGTCTGAATCCTTGTACGACTAACCTAGCTTTGTTTCTCACAATGACTCCGCTATCGTCTCTTTTGTTTCTGTAGACCCATCGTGTGCCAAGTGGTCGTTTTCCTGGAGGTAACTCAACTAACTTCCAAACTTTTAATTTCTCAAACTGGTTCAGTTCATCTTGCATTGCATCCACCCAACTTGTTTCTTTCATGGCCGTGGCAATAGACTTTGGTTCAATTTGAGAGATGAAACACGAATACAGACATCTGTTGATGTCACCAGTTTGGCTCCTTGTTAGAACACCTGCATCTACAGGACCAATGATGTTCTCCAGAGGGTGATCTCGTTGAATGCTAGTGGGAATAACAATGTCTGGAACTGAGGAGGTTCTCGGGAGAACTGTGACACTGTCTACTGCCGGCTCTTCCATAGAGTCATGATCATTTGCTACTGCATTAGTATGCTCCACCATGCAGTCAGTAGGAATAGGGTCATGAAATGAGGGAATCGAAGTTTCAACAGACACATTTTCATCATCAACCTGTGGCATAGAATCTTCTGAGTGAATGAATGGATCGACAGGAGCTGGAAGTGGCTGTGGTAATTGAGATGTGGATGCACCATCCCCCTCAATTGGTGCATCATCAGTCATGGAGGATGAGGGTCCAGCATTGAAAGTAGAGGAATCTGCAGAACCTGTATTCACATGGCTAGAGAGATTATCAAAAACATGAAATGATCGAAAGAGAGACTCATAGTCAAACAACCAATCGGGGCCCACTCTAGCATCTGTTGCATTTTCTTCAAGCCAACGCACGTCAAACGACTCTACAATTTGCCTAGTTTGTTTGTTATAGACCCTATATGCAGTTTTGCCAGCATAACCGACAAAATAGCAGTCGTCAGCTTTCGCATCAAACTTTGGTATAGCATCCAAGTGCAGCAGTGTACATGGACAACCAAAAGCACGAAAATGCTTGACGGAGGGTTTAGTACCAAACAGCACTTCGTAGGGTGTCTTCATCCGAGCTTTGTTGACTTGAACGCGGTTCTGCACATAACAAGCTGTGTTGACCGCCTCTGCCCAAAAGAAAGTTGGAAGTTGTGAGTCACACAACATTGTGCGGGCAGCTTCAATTAAAGTGCGATTTCTTCTTTCTGCAACTCCATTTTGCTGCGGCGTCCTTGCTGAGCTGAATTGACGGGCAATTCCTTTTTGAGCACAGTAATAGTTCAACTCAGCATTCTTGAACTCAGTCCCGTTGTCACACCTAATACCTTTCACCTTCGAGTTGGTCTGATTCTCAATCAAAATTATAAAATGTTTGACTATTTCTGCAGTTTCACTCTTGTTAGCCAAAAAGAAAACCCAGGTAAAGCGTGAGTAGTCATCAGTTATTACCAAACAGTATGCTTTACGAGAGATACTAAGTACATTCACTGGGCCGAATAGGTCCATGTGAAGTAGCTGTAGTAATGAGTCAATAGAGTTTACTAACTTGGAATAATGTGGTTTTCGATGATGCTTTCCTCTCGCACAAGCAACACATTTTTCAATTGTTATAAAATCACGCACAGGCAAATCCCTTACCAATCCCAGTTTAGCTACTCTGTTCAGATTTTTAGCATTTGCATGTCCAAGACGACGATGCCAAAGAATAGCAGTATTTTGAGAAACTTTAGAAAAAAGACATGTGACATTTTCGGAAGGGGGTTTGTTCATGTCAATGACATAAGCATCACCTCGACGATCCGATTTCAGTAAGACCCATTCATCTGGAATGACTACTCCAGGTTTCAATATCAAACATCCTTTATCAGTGAAATGAGTTGAGTAGCCATTGTCACAGATTTGTGATACACTAAGCAAACTATGCTTTAATTCAGGAACATAATTTACCTTATTAAACTGAAGAGCACCATTTCTCACCGTTCCTCTTTGAGTTATCTGACCTTTCTCACCTCCTGCAAAGGAGACAAATCCACCATTGAAAAATTCAACCTCAGTTAGTTGGGACAAGTCTCCTGTCATGTGCCTCGAACAGCCACTATCAATGTACCAGAGACGAATGATAGTCCTCCACAGCCGTTCCTGCACATGATGCAGGATCAGTTAGTCATAGGTACCCAGGCCATGGTCATTTTGGGTGCACCATTGGCATCTGTATATTGGACTTTGATCCATTGCATATCAACGTTTGAAACATTTGCACAATAATAAGATTTATCATTCACAGAACACGAGGAGCCTACAGACGGGGAAGAGATTGGAATTGAACATTTTGGCTTCCAGTACGATTTGAATTTGGAAGATAATCTTTTACTAGATTGTTTGATCAGTTTATGTCTATTCCAATCACCATCAGAAGGCTTCACCTTGGAGTTGTCATTACGTATTGCCTTAGATTTTTCAACCCGTATAGGCTTGGTATGATTATGATTCCCGTTTGGAGCCTTCTGATGTTTCCAGCTTGCAAGATGTTGTTGATTAGTTGGACAATTTCTGGCAATATGTCCTGGGATTCCACATGTGTAACAAGTTTGACGTTTGACATGTGGATCCCCCTGAGATTTTGCATACTTTCCAGACTCGGAAAGCTTAGAGACACTTTTATACCTGTGTGAATCAGTTTTGAAACAATGAGGCTTTTGTTTTGAAAGGTTCTGTTTATACTTTGGTAAAACCTGTTTTGGTGGGACATATTTCTCTGTCCTGCCCTGACTTGATTGTTTAACCAAAAGATTTTTAGTTTTATCACAAGCATGTGGCAAAATAACAGAATCTGAATGAAAAAACAACGAATCAGATGAAAAGTCACAAGGTTTTATGCTCAAAACAAACGAGCCCACACAAATATTGTTGTCATTATCAGAAATTTCGAAATCGTTTTTCTGATTTTTATTATTTAATGCAAGTAAATCAGTGTCAGCAACTTCCTCCCCATCATCTACCCAATCCTCAACAATCACATTTTCTGCACAAGAATTAACAGAATTAGTAGTGTTCTCATTGTTAGTAACATTCAGACAATTTTCTGTGCAAAAATTTTCATCCACAGAAGAAGTGGAAGATTCAGAAAATATTGGGCATGTTTGTGCTGAACTAAAAGAGCATGAAGTGAACACAGAGGTACATTCACTGTCTTTTAGCATGTCTTCAGATGATTCTATAATCTCACATGACTGATGACTAGATGAGTCGGTCTTTTCTGAGTTTGAATCAGATTCAGACTCAGGTGCAGTTTTCTTTGAATCATCTGAAGATGATGAATCCTTACCTTCCAGTTTAATCTTGACTGGCCTTGAGCACACAGATTCTTCAGATTCTGGCTCAGTCAAGAGTGTAACATTTGATTCAGATGAGCCACTTAAGTCAGAAACATGTTGTGGCTCTGCTGAATGTCCTGTTGATTCAGAATTTCTTATTTGATTTTCACTTTCTGCTATTTGCTTTAGACACAGTTCTCTAATTTTCTTCATGAAATCAAACTCATAGTCCACGCTAGAGTTTTGTTGAGTGGATGAATCAGAAATTTGGTCTTTCTCTGTTAAGTTTTCATGTTTAGACTCGCTAGACACTCCTACAAATTCAACTGATTCAGATAAGGATGGAACCTCATCTTTGCTAACCTCAAAAACTCTGTCCACCTCTTTATTTTTTTCAAAATTTAACGTCTCAGTCTGCTTTGAAGCATCCTGAGATTTGACAAAGGTTTTTGATGGAGCCATCTCTGGTTTAGAATGTTTTTGTTTCGGTTTAGAGATTCTAATTGGGATCGATGCAGGTTTAGTAATTTCAATTTGATCCCTTGATGGTCGAATAGTTGGCTCTTCTATTGGTGGACCATATCCTTTCAAAGGAAGAGCCAATAGTTCTTCATCTGACATAGGAATTGAAGAATAGTTTTCATTGAAAGGTGGAGGTATTTCCACAAATCCAATTCCCTTATTCCTCACGTCCTTTGGTCTGAACCTTAACTGGGTATTGATCATTTTTTCAATTTTAGGACTGGAGCAGTCAAATTTTTTAAAGTGAAAATCTGCATTTTCAAATTTTGATTTTAAATCGATCAATTCCGTGGTCAAGGTATCAGAAAGTCGTTTGAAGTGCAAGTATCGACATTTATGATCACTCACCTCCTGATGCAAACGCTTGATGTCAAGTTTTTGTTTTTCAACCATTTCTTTATAAGAGTTGAATTTCTTTTTAATGTCCCAAGAGGCCATTTTCTCATATTCAAGCTGTTTGAATGCGGAGAGAGTTTCTTCCCTAAAACCTTTTATTTTGAGTTTGCACCTTTCAGTGCAGCATGATTCAGCTAAAATTTCAGAATGTACCTCAGCTGCTGACGGAATATAGTCATCATCCATCTGTGCCATGAGAGCCTTATACACTGTATCTTCAACAATTTTAAGATCTGCCATCTGAGAAGACCAATCCCATCCACCTCCTGATTGAGCAACCATGGCTTGGCTAGAGTTAGAGGACTCAGTTCCAGTGTGTGCAGGCGCCGATTGAGTTCCTTGAGCATTATTGGAAGACGCAGCTGCAGGAGTAGAGTTTTCTCCTTCTTTCTTCGGTTTGGTGCACTCACGAGCAAAATGACCAAGTTCATCGCAGTTGTAACAGCGCATCTTCATCTTGTCCCAACCTAGTTTCCTTGTTGGGTTTTCCCACACGTTTCTACCAGTCTTCTTCACAAACTTGTTGGCTCTGTGCACAACCATAGCTATCTGCCAAGTCAGATCCATCTCTTCAATATCATCTTGATTAACGTCATTTAAATCACATGCCCCAACATCTTTTGAAGTGAGTTGACCTGTCAGAAATGCATTATAACAGTTCATAAATCCAGCAAATAATCCTAGGTTACTTTCAAGCTCCTTGGGAATTTTTGCTGCCATAGATGTAGCTGGAGGTGGAGCAGATGACGAAGATCCAGCAGTGGTGGTTGCAGAAGAAGGGAGCACAGCTGACCCTTTTGAGGCACTAGGGGCAAACATGGGTGGATACGAGGACCCACTTGCTGGATAAGAATACAGTGATGGCCGTTGAGTTTCTTGCTGAGAAATTAAAGCATTGCTGGGAGTTGCAATAATGGCATTGTTGTAACTAGCAGTTTGAGTCATGTAACGCTGTCTGTCATCAAGGTCATAGGACTTGATTAATGAGATGGTCTCAGACAGAGTGAGTCTTGCTAGATCTTTAGTTCTCTTGATGAGGGTGACATTTGAATCCCAACTTCTTGGAAGAGTATTGAGCAGCTTTTTATTCATGACGGAGTTGTCTACTACCATATCATTTGCTTTCATTTCACTCACTAAGGCCACGAAACGTTGTATCTGACTTTCAAGTGATTCTCCCGGAATGTGATTGAAAGCGTTAAACTTCTGACTCAGCATCTCTCTCCTGCTCTCCTTCATCTCTTCGTTCCCTTCATACAGATTCTCAAGAGCTTCCCAAAGTTCTTTTGCTGTGGCATTGTCACGAACTCCAATTGATACTTCAGGTGAGAGTCCTTGATGAAGAAGCGCAATTGCCCTTTCATCAACATCAGCCTTTTCATGATCTTCATCAGTGTACATACTCTTTGGTTTGATAGCAGTGATTCCAGTTATTTCATTTACCACGTAGGTAATCACACAAGGTCCATTTAGAATAGATCTGAGAGCTTTTGCATCCTTTATCTTCATGACTTGAATGAATCTGAACTTCCACTCAGAATAAGACATTCCGAGTTGAAGAACAGGGATTTTCTGATGAGTGCCAATGACAGATTCCATGGCTTTGTCTACTTGTGCAGCTATAAGTAGCTGGTCAGTGTTTAGTCCATTTAAGTTAGCCTGATTAACAATTTGATCCATTTCTGAAAATAAGAGTTAGCGTTATTAGTTTGAGTTAATTCAAACAGACAAAAGGTCCAGCAATCTAAATGTGTCCAGTCCAATAATAATTGAAAGGCCCAGCCCAACAGTCTGGAACGTCCAGCCCAACAAAGAGGTTGAACTCAAGAGTAAACTCGAGGTTGAACTGAAGGTTGAACTCAAAGTTGAACTCAAGGTTGAACTCAAGGTTGAACTCAAGGTTGAACTCAAGGTTGAACTCAAGGTTGAACTCAAGGTTGAACTCAGCCGAGTTTGTTGTACTCCCCCAAGGTTGAACTCCGGACGTTGAACTCAGATAGGTTGAACTCAGCCAGGTTTGTTGAACTCCCCCAAGGTTGAACTCAGGATGTCGAACTCAGATAGGTTGAACTCAGCTAAGTTTGTCGAACTCCCCCAAGGTCGAACTCAGGATGTCGAACTCAGATAGGTTGAACTCAGCCAAGTTTGTCGAACTCCCCAAGGTCGAACTCAGATAGTCGAACTCAGAACTTTGGTTGAACTCAGCTATTTGGTCGAACTCAGCTATTTGGTTGAACTCAGATAAACCTGCTAAGATGCAACAAGTTTTCCACAAAACATGGGAGTAGATATCTTTGAAAAAATTTTAAAATTCAAATTATCAGAATAGATATTCTAAACAAATCTCCTTGTTTGTAGCAAACACATTGAGCCTTTCCAAGATGGATCAAACCATCAAAAATTCATCTGCCACGAAATCAATTAGAATAAAAATTTACGAAAATTATTATGAACTGAAATACGAAAATCAACCTTTGTTTGTGAAAATGACTTCCTTGATCTTCTTCCTTTGATACCAACAACCGAGCCTTCGAAAGACTTCTTAGGCTCTGATACCAATTGTAAGTCCAAGATCTTCTCTACCGGGTATCAAACAAACAATCGAGTGCGGAAAACAAGATTGAATGGTAAAGAACAAGAAAGAAACTTTGAACAGAATGATTTTATTGATCAAGTGCACACGGTTTCAAGGAACCGTCTGGTACACCTACTAGCCGAGAATAATAGAGCAAAAGAACAATAGACTAGCAACCCCAAAACAACTAAGTAACCCCCTATTTATATGAATATAGGGCGGTCAAGTTACATGGATCTCTTGGGCCGAAATTTAACTAACACAATAATACTAACAAGCCCAAGTCAAACACAAACCTCTAATAACATGGCCCAACAACCACAAGCTTATAGCTTAGTGGTTGGGGGATATGATGGAAGACTTCTGGCCACTTGGTCAGGAGTTCGATTCCTGATCCAACCGGTTTTACCGGCTCTTTACCGTCGTGCTCTCGGGCGGGTGAAGGGTCAGGTTTTCTCCGGAATAGCTGGCTTGGTGTGTGTTAGCTACCCGACACATTCTAGGGCGGGCACCTAAGACGTGTCTTCACCTAGGAGCGTATGAGTGCTTTCACGATTGTTGGGTACCCGGGTAGCTGGCACGTCAGTTTGTTGGCCGTTCAAAAAAAAAAAAGTAAATGTAACATCTCTATACGTCTCTATCTTTTGCGGTAGTTTCTCTTGACTTTAAAATGTCTTTCCCGTCATGAACTTATGACTTTATTGCGTTTTTATATAGCAAGTTTCTTGACAACAATATTGTTGCCATCTTGATTTGTGGAGTCTTCATTGTAGTAGGCACTTAAAACAATTCTTTACTATTATTTCAAAGTACTATTGTTGTACCCATTCCGATCATGTGTAGTACGGGTGAAATTTGGAGCCTTTTACTTGGGCATTTTTTTACAAGTGTTATATAGATCTCACTAGAGGCTTGAAAAGAGCTTGAATTTCACAAGGGGTGTAGTGGTGTGATGTAATGATATGATGTGAATGTGTGTATATAAAAATATTAAATTTGAATTAAAAAAAAGAAAAAAATACAAAGAAGATGGCAGTAGTTGATTGGAAGAAAGAAAGATTGCACAACGTGAAATATTTCACACTCTCGTGATTTAGAGGTCTTTCACATCCGGGGGCGATGTGGGCAACGCTAAGCCGGCGCGAAAATGAGCATTCACGCCCAATTTGCGAACCACTACATGTGGTCTTACATGTAAATCTTTATACTAAACCGCTAGCGGTGGTGTAGATTTTCTATAATTTTACAGTCTTCTAGGTTAATTAAAGTATTTTGTCTTTGGATTTTGGATGTAGTGTGTATGCACTATGAATCAACGGTAGTCACATGAACACAATGTTTTATATATGAAATTATTTGAGTTGATGCTTTACGCTTCTCAACACATGATCAACACTAAAATGTAACTTAGGTGTGATGGTTTGAAGCTACTAATTGACACATGGTTAACAAAAGACCTTTGACAAATCATTTTTGTTAACTTCTTCTATCATAAGATTATCTCCTGTGACATTCTAACAATGTTTCTTTAATTCATTTTTTTCTCATCAATATACGATTATTTAGACTTTATTCGAGAAATGCAAACTTTAACCTTTTAAATTACCGGGAATAAAATAGTAAATCGGATATTAATTGGTTTCAATGGATGCTAACCCCTTTTTCTCTTTTTGTAATTCTTTTATGTTCTCTCTAGTTGCTTGCTAGTTGAATATACATGTGTGTGAGAGAGATATAATATAATAGGTGTAAAAAAAAGACCCTTTTAAATTTACTTAATTGCCTATTTTTTTTTTTACCAATTACATGGTAATTTTAGTTAAGACCACTTTTCTTTTCTAGTTCTCTAGGTTTTCAAAATCTGATCATTATATACTAGTTTAATAATTAGTAACTTTGTTTACAAATGCATCAAAGTAAAATTTTATTTCAATAAAAACATAGCTATTTTAATTTGTATAAAATATATGAAGATCATTAGTTTATGGGGTAATTCTTTTGAGATATATAGAAAGTATAACAAGGAAACACTCATCATTATGGCTAGTGGAGCAATGCTGTACAATAATCTCTCTTTATTTTTATTTTTTTAATATTGGCATTTGAATTATAGTTTGACGTATAGTCGGGTGAGAATATTGATACGTAAGTATGTAATGTTACAGTAGATTAGAAACATAGGGTTGGGTTATTCTACAAAGGCTACAAAAAATGAGAAGAGTGAGAAGCCACTAGAAAATGACATGTGTCCAAAGGATTAACAAGTGGGAGGGGTAATTTTGTCAAAAACATATGCACATGCAAGTCACATGCCATTTCCACCTTCATTTTTAAATGCCCGTAACTTTTTTATACGTCATTCGTTTTTAAAAAAAATTATACCATAAAATTGAGCGTCTTTTTATCTTTAATATGAGTACCATATTGCTATACTTTTGAAAAAAAAATCAAAACCCACTTGCGTATGACACAATGGAATGTAAAACACAATGAACACCAATTAAATATAGGGTATAAAACACAATCAAGAGTCTAGTAAAACACAATGGACGACATACTAAAGACACAATGAATAGAAGACTAAAACACAATGAATACTTTTGAAAAAAAAAAGTTGAAAACCAATTGCATAAGACACAATGGATGACATACGAAAGACACAATGAACAAAAGACTAAAATACAATGAATACTTTTGAAAAAAAAGTTAAAAACCCAATTGTGTAAAACACAATGGACGACATAATAAAGACACAATGAACAGAAGATTAAAACACAACGAATACTTTTGGAAAAAAAGTTGAAAACCTAGTGGCGTAAGACACAATGGAGATAACGTAAAACACAATGAGTACCAATTAAATATGCAATGAACAATAGGGTATAAAACACAATGAACAGTCTAATAAAACACAATGGACGACATATAAAAGACACAATGAACAGAAGAGTAAAACACAATGAATAATATACTTAAACACAATGAACAACATAATAAAACACGATGTACACCTAAATACAAAACTCATTTGCGTAAAACACAATTAAAAGCATACTAAAAACACAATGGACAAAGTTAAATCATGTGTAGACTAAAAAAACATAAATAACATATTTATAAAGCACACAGGCATACTATAACACAATGAACGTGCAGAAGACACAACGGAGAAAAAAAACCCATTTAGCACGAATTTTTTTTTCAATTTTAATGTAGCAATGTGGTACTCATATTAAAGATAAAAAAACGCTCGTTAATATGGTGAAATTTTTTTGGAAAAAAAATGTCGTATGAAAAAGTTATAGACGTTTTAAAATGATGGGGGGAATTGACATGTGCATTGCATGTGGAGAGAGAAAGTCAACAAATGTTGTTTTCCTTTTATGCCCTTTCTCTAATTTATTATTTATTTTTTTCAAACAAACTAATCTCAACCCTTCAAATATATGATCAATGGATCACAATCCTTCTCACCCTTCCTAGAAAAAGTGTCTTGTGTATTTGATCCTAACCCTAGAAACATATGCGTGCGTATCTATAATCTATAATCTATATCTATAACTATTAATAAAAGAATTGAACTTAGATGATGTGGCATTTAATGGTAGCCTTAATCCTTCCTTGAATATGCCACGTGGCATAATGAGGTGAAAGTGTTTAAATTTTTTTATTTTGTTTTTATTGTTAAAATCTAATAATAAAATTAATTAAAACCCTATACAAGATATACATATCTTAAAATTTAAAATAAAAGATTATTTTAGGAAAAAAAATCTAAAAACAAAATTAGATTTTTATTTCTCATGTTTCCTCCCATAATTTTTAAACGTTAATATCTTTTATATACGGGATTTTTTAAAGAAAAAAAATACACCAAATTAACGATCGTTTTATTATATTTCCAACGAGTACCATAGTGATATATAAAAACGGAGAAAAAAAACGACCAAATTAACGAACGTTTTATTATTTTTTTTCAACGAGTCCATAGTGCTATATAAAAAATGGAGAAATTATTAAGCGTATTCACCTGCATATTTGGTAATAGCTGCAAGAAATCAAAAGACTAAATTACCACTTCTATCAATCCAAATAAACTTTCTAAGAAAATAGGGATTACAATACAAACAAACTTTTAGTCATTATCTGTAAGCAGTTAGCAGCACAATCCTTAAAAGAATCTGAACTTGACTACAACCTAAGTGCAACCATTAACGCTTAAACCATCCAATATATTTAGAATTAAGTCATTACTCATTATTCATTACGTAATTTACCCGGTCACTTGACCCCGTTGTGGCTAAGGGTGAGCACATGAGTGACCAAAGCTCATTTTCTCCTGTTAATGCACGCGACCACCATCGCCTATGCTCGCGCCGCGGCTATTCACGTGGGGCTGTTGTGGCTGCGGTGAGCACCAGGCTCGCTCGCACCTGCTCATCGCTCGCACCTGCTCGTCGCTCGCACCTGCTCGCTCACGACTGACAACTGATAGTCTTAAGTTAGGTTCCAAACACAACTGTTTTTGAATATTTTTGTTCCAAGTGATTAGGGGACCAATATAATTAAGATGGGAGCATCTTAGGCGGTTAGGGGATACGGTAACAGTCGAAATTGTTTATATTTTTTGTTCTGATTGTAGATAATTGGTGTTATAGTTTTGATGACAATTCGTGATTTGAGTTTTCTTCTTTTTATCATTTTTTTATTAAGTCATGTTAAATTTTTCAACCCCGGGACCTTCCCGGGGTAATTAGCTAGTAACATTTATGTGAAACAAATTTTAGCATAAAAAAAAATTTTAATTCTGCAAAGTTATAAGATTCTTAAAAACAATCTGCATATTTGACAAAAAAAAATTGCATAGTAAAATAAATGATATACTGTTGCTGTAACAAATGATACGAATGAGCTTTCTACTGTGTACCCGCAGCAACGCGTGGATAACAATTTTTTTGTTGATTTACCTTTGAATATCGGTACCGTACCGTAGGGATGAGCTCGGGACGGTATCGGTACCGAACCGATACCGATCCCGACAATACCGATACCGAAAAGTTCAAAAAACCAATACCGATACCGATACCGAACACATACGGTATCGGTACGGTACCGATATGGTATCGGTATTTTACCTTAAAATACCAATACCGATAATACCGAGACCGAAAATCTATAAATATGGGAACCGATACCGATCCCGAAACCCCTCGGTTCGGTATCGGTTGGTACGGTATCGGGATCGAGACGGGACGGGATCGGTATTCGGCCTTGTATGCTCATCCCTACCGTACTGTGGCGATCATTTTTTGATACAGTTACCGGTGCCCAGTTTAACCATTTTTTGGGAACCGGTACTGGTTCCGTGCCGGTATAGTGATTATACGCACGTCCCGCGACAACGCACGGGTAACAAATACTAAAGTTATATATAAAGCCAAGCTCATAAAAGAGCACATACAACAAATCAATCAGCAAGCTGCTGAACCCAAAAAGGACTTGGACCAAGAGCACAAAAAAAGGGAAGGGCCAAACAGACACAAAGTAAACGCGAATGTGCTCCAAGTTCTCCATTCTTCCAACATATTTTTTTCAATTCGACAACCAAAACAGAGCGAGCTCTTTAATATCCTCCGTAACATTGAGAGTAGAAGAGGTTTTGCCACTAAACCCCCTATCATTACGGTTCAATCAAAGTCTCCAAATAATCGCATACGTCACGACACGTAGCAATTTTCATGGTCACAAAAGACACGTAAAACTATACTTATGGACATGATATGAAGGAACCGTTCGCATATAAATAAAACAAAACAATTTAAATTAAATTACAATACAAAAAGAAATGGAAAGTAGTAAATTAATATTACAACTAAAACAAAGAACAATACAAGAAAGGAGTAGAAGAAGAATGTTAGTGGGGTTGAGGATTGTGTTGAACATAAGTCCCTTATAAGCCCTTTAAAACAAATTTTGGGTCTATTACGAGTGCTCGTTTTGTTTCCAATAGTACAACAACCGAAGTAGTAGTACTGCGTGGGTTGACTCTAAAACCTGAACGATACCTTGAAACAGGAAGCTTGAGAAATCATAAACTTGCTGGAAATCTTTTGTTGTATATTACAAAGAATGTTGGTGTGTCTAGTGTGTATATAACCAAGTCTCCATGCGAGTTCGCGCGCACGGAACTAGCGCACATAAGAACTCACAAGTTTGCGCCATCATCTCTCATTGGTAGGCCACATGCCACGTCATTTGCATGCCCCATGTGCAACGTGCCACAAAGTCGCACCATATGGAATTTAAGTTATACGTCAACGCGCGCCACTAGTGTGTGATTCCATGGAAATATGTAAGGAGAGTTCTCACTTAAATACCACTCCAAATTTTATCTCTTAACGGATGTGGAACAAGTTTTACTTGCCCACTTCACTTCCCATAATTTCAACATTCCAAATTTTTTTACCAAAAATTGAGCATCGATATCTCATTCATCTTAGCATCGTTTTCAGCACGGTTTGATTAATTGCGAATCTCTCACAACATAGAATACAACCCCACAAAAATATATTTTAATTCAAAGTTAGGAAAAAAATCATTTTCTTATATTTGTGAAAATCGATATTTCCAACATAATATTATCCAAAGTGTAATTCTACATGTACCTATCACCCTAAAAAGGGTATATAAAACAAGATCTGGTTATTTCTAAGTTGGCATAACTGAGATATAACAAATATCTCATTTTGGTTAAAGTTCACATGTAGACTCTAAGGGTGGAGGGTGTGGTAGTTGGGTACCTTCTCAGGTAAGGAGTACCCGGGCGGCTACACCACCACTTCTCGTTTGGGTAGTTGTTTTCGGGTACCAATTTCGATGAGGAGAAGCCGAGGGTGTATGTGTGTAGGTGAGAGATCTAGAGAGAGAATATTGGGTAGTGGGCGTAAGATGGTGGGACTTATGGTTTAGGATATCTTTGGGTAGTATTCGCAACAATGTATCAAATTTAAGATGCTACATGATACGCGATCAAATTGGTTAACATGCAAACTCATATACATACCAAGTTTTTGTCAGATATCTACTAGTGAAAGGACGTTTGTCAACAACCCGTGAGTGAAAAGCCGACGCACAACTTAATGTCACATATTTCATGCACTTAATTTGTATTAAGAGTTTTCATATAAAAATGTAACACAACTAAAAATAAATAGCATTTTGTTAAATAAATAATCACAACTGCCTACTTTCCTAGTTCCTTCCATAGTTCCATGACATATAATTGAGCCCAATCACTCGTTGTTACCAATTACCATTACTAAATACGGTTTTATGGGCCTTGGGCCCAAACTTAACCAAACGGCCCAGACGATCTTGTTAATTCCCGCCCCTCCCAATAACGGTCATCAACGAACTTTCCCTGCAAACGAATTGAACTTTCAGGGAATAGTTCATAAACCGTTTGGCGGAAAGTTTGTTTGTGTTCGTTCGTTTAATAAAAGAACAAACACGAACAAAAATTTTTGTTCGTTTAGTTAAACGAACGAACATGAACAGAGGCCGCGTTCGTTCGTTTATGTTCGTGAACGTTCGGTAACGTGTTCGTTTATGTTTGATAGTTTAATATGGTTTATAATTTTTTATTTTCTTTTGTTTACCCAAATAAATAATATATGTGAGGTAAATATGTTTGGATAATTTAGTTATATTTTGGGTGGATCTAACTGATATCTTAAGAATTACTAGTAAGAATGCCCACGCGTTGCCGCGAGTTCCTATATTTTTTTTGTTGCACCTTGCGTGATGTGTTTCACATAATTTATTTTTAAAACGAATTTGATAATACAACTAATATATCAATTCACGAATAGCAGTTGAGTATAAATAAAAAGCATGAAATAAAAACAACAATCAACAAAGCTCTTTTAGGTAACGCAATCTAACTCTACCTATAATTACGAATTAGCCAATATAATGTATAAACATGATGACTATAATTAAAAACACTAAAATGGCGAAGTTTGTATTTACCAATGACTATAATTAGAATTTTGTATACTTGTTTTTAAAATCATTTTGGAAACCTCCCACCAAGGATCTTTGCAAGGAACTAAACCCAAACAACCATCCTTTGTAGCATGTTCTAAACGGCTTGATGAAGTAGACGACAAAAAACCAAGTGCTTTCATCTATGCATATGACAAATCAAACGGTGGTGGCTTCACAGCCCTAGTTGTCCACCTCTATACATATCCACCCCAAACATTTGACGAATCAAATGGTAGTGGCTTCAAATACCCAATTGCCAATATAGTTTATTGACTTCAAGAACTCTTTCTCAAACTTCATTATGGTTTGTAAGTAATCTATATCTATGTTACCTTATTAAGGAGGAGAGATGACTAGGATAGTAATTTCACAACCATTTTAAGATGGCATATCAAGAGGCACAAGCATAAATCCATAACTTTTACCATTTTCTTCCTATTATGCCCTTATGTACCACCTTTTATAGCAATTGTACAATCCCAACTTGCATCCTCCTCTCTTCATCTCCATTAGTGAAACCTCCATTGTAATTGAATGTCTAAAATGAATACAATTTCAATACACAAATCCTTTCAAATCCCCAAGTTATCTATATATACTAAAAAAAAATAAACGTCGGTGCCGACAGTTGATTTGGCGTCTTTCATTATATCGTACACGTCTCCGTTTTGATTCTCTCCACCACCAACTGTCATCACTCTCTCTTCAGAGAAACCCAGACGAATATTTAACTACAACGTAACGGTGAGATTTAGTTGTATCTTCACAAGATTATTCTCGCAATTACTGTTTTCCTTCGCTTTTATGCTACATTGATTCCACATAAGTTCTTTGATTCTAGCAACAGTTTTGTTCTCAGGTGAAGCGAAAGAAGAAAAGTCTTTGAAAATTGGGTTGCTCTATCAACGTAGGTAATTCGTTGCCGTGTGTTGTTTTTTTATCATGTTATACTTCTCTGCTTTCCTGTCGATGTTCCAATTTGTTCATGTGCCTACGCCGCCAAAAGCGCCATTACCGAAGATGCCATGAGTTCAGGCCGTTAACATCGTGTGTCGAAGAATTTAAACATAACACTGAAACAACCAGGAGGTTGTCGGAGATGGTGTTGTGTTGGTGGTCTGACATATGGTGGCGGCGGTCGCCTGACATTGGTTGAAGTGGAGAGTGCTATTATAACGGTGATGGTGGTGTCTTTGGTCTGGTCTCTAGCACTCCGACAGTGATGATGGTGTGGTGACCTGACCTGGGGATGATACGGTGGCCGTGGGTCGATCGCTACGAATGTGGCCGTAACTAAGCATCTCTCACATACAGGGCGATGTCGTCCCTGTGGTCCGGTGTTGGATGGAGGTCCGTCACGAAAGAGATAGAGAAGAAGGTGAACTAAAGAGAAAAAAAGAGGGGAGTCGGGGAGAGATTCAATGTTTATGACTATGTGAGTCAGTGGGTGTGTGAACAGGTGGGGGAATGTATTGAAAAACAAGGGGCAAGCATTATGTTTATTGTTTTAGAGAGAGAAGAGGTGCTTGGGTTGCTGGCAATGTTACAATGCCTTTCTGGTTTTTAAAATTTATTATTGTTACACTATGAAATTGATAAACCCAAAATATGGCTTCAACTTTTCAATAAATAAACAAATAGTAAAATAGTAAAGAACAGTCCTCTATTTGCTGAGTATTGAGAAAGCTTTATCCCAAATGGCACCAAATTGTTCAAACCAAACTTTTAACTAATACTAATTAGCAAATCATTTTTATGGTATACTTTAAAAGTGTTATGTCAATGTGAGGTTTGTACCTGTATATGTATGAAACGTCACCAGAAATGAATCGTTTCCGTGCTAATTTTTATGTACATTGTTAGTTGGTTTATGTTATGATGTAAATTTTATTGTAAGCGACTTGGGTCGAATATGATATGTTTTATTTAACGATATAAATTCGAGTTACTGTATGTCTCGCCGCCGCAACGCGCGGCGGGTCTAACTACTTCTAAGAAGTTATTCATTCACCATTCCCTTTGCATATATATTGTTTCTTTTATAGAAACTTAATTGAACTTGTAACACAATTTATTTATATATTTGTTTGTCGGAAAGGTGGCAGTATTGTCCAAATTGTTTAGAGACGTCACTTTGCATCTCACTTAACCGGTTGATCCCGCCGCAACGCGCGGGCTCCCCACTAGTTTTCTTTTTAAAGATTAATACAAAACACTTGTATATATTATATGATTTTAAATGAAACGAAACAAGTTTGGAAAAAACTCTTTCCTTCATATTTACAAAACCATATGAATAAAATGATTTGCAATTATTTTAAAACACTACTCATATCACAAATTTTAAAATAAGAGCAAATGGAGAAAATCACAAAATTACTCGGGATTTGTGAAGATTTGCAAATTAAATATCCGTAAAATTATGTTCCAACATTTTTGTTCACCCAATTATGCATAGTAGAACCATCAAGACCTCAGCAATTCATTTTTTTTGAACGGTAAATTACACTCCTTGTGAGACTTGAACCCATGACCTCTCTCTTAGGTGTTCCTAGAAGCTTTGCTTCTACCATGAATTGATAAAATGTTACCTAGTTCAATCTTTTTGTATCCATCCATTTTGGCCGACATATGTCGTAGCTCACTAACTTGTATGCACAAAAGATGTCTACTTTTACTATTAAGTTAAACACATTTAAAAATAATAGTTTTAGTAAGTGTAGAAATTTAGAATGTTAAATTAAGTTATAGATTTTCCCATTTAGAAAATATATGTTTTTTTTCTTATTAAACTATCAGGTTATTGTCATGACCCTTACCTTTTGGAACTCAAAAGTTGAGGTACATAGTGGCAACTCAAAAGGGTGTGATGTTTTTAGAAATAAACCATGTTACAACTTTTAAAGTATAACTTATAAGGTTGAAAACTTGAAATAAAAAGGAGATTCACCGTCCAACACTTGTAGCTTAGTTGGTTGAGGGCCTAAAGTTTCTCATGGGAGGTTTGGGTTCAATTCCCACTAGCTACATTTGGAGGATATTGGTGGATGGGAAATGAGAAATGACTTGGGTTCGAGTCCTGATCCCGACCGGTTTTACCGACTATTTCACCATCGTGCCTTCGGGCGGGTGAGTGGTCGGGTTTTCCCGGGAATTGGTGGCAATTGGTGGCCCGGGTACTCTCGAGTACCTGATTCGCCAAAAGGGTGCCCGAGAGTGCTTGGAATTGATTCGTTGACCGTTCAAAAAAAAAAAAAAGGAGATTCACCATTAAAATGGAATAAAATCTAACAAACATCTTAAAAACTATAACAAGTACAAGTTCTATTACACATAATACAAGTCAGTAAAACATAAAATATTAAACATCAAAAGCTATGAGTCATAACGTATCCACAGTTTAAGTATTTAGTTTTTTTTTTTACTAACCATCTATTCCAACAAAACAAGGGAAGAGTCAATTGAAAAAGTCAAAGGCTTGCAAGCCCACATTTATATCGACCACTAAAAACATTTAAGAAAATCGAGAATCACCTCTTTAGTGATCTTCCCACTTCAAACAGTCTAATAACAAGAACATTAGCGAAAGAAATTAATCAAAACTCATCATTACATCAACTTGTAATCTTCTCAACAGGGTCAACCAGCCTGAACAAACCCGGTTTAATCCGTACATAAATAACCGGCACCCGTTTTGAGCCATTACCCCACCCGGTCAATCCACCCATTTTGCCACCACTAATATTTATTTAGGGATGATGAGCCCATGCTTGTGATGTGGAAAAAAATAGAAGTGTACCGTCTCCATCGATGTGTTGGTTGCTGTTAAGTTGAGACGTTGTTGGAGAAAATGATATTAGTTTATTAATATTGATACTAGAAGTGATCCCGCGTTATGCAGCGGGACAAACCAATTTTGAAAGAAAGTTAAATAGAAATGTATACGAAACAATAATAATAACACTAATAAAAAAAACCTAAAACTAAAATATTGTAAATATAAAAAAAAATTCTTTAGTTTTCCCCAACGCCAATCGATTCTAGGAGGTTTGGTTTATTGTTGGCCTATTGTGGTTTCTAGCCCGTGTCGATTTGGCCAAAGAACTTAAAAGAACCCAAACTTGTTTTAAACCCAAACTTGTTTTAAACCCAAACTGGTTTGAGAAAAAAAAAGGTTATCTTTGGGCTAATTTAATGTAATGAACACTTTTCGAGCCTGTTTTTTCTCTATTTTGTTGTCAAAGATGTTGAAATATAAGTTTCTTAAAAAACACTTCAATATCCATTTAGTCTCAATAATTCATTTATTCGGAAGCACGAATAGAGAACTTGAACCGATATGAATAACTGGTAATAATTGCATCGAACTCAACTCCTCACGTACCTTCAAATTATATTCTGTGTAAAGGTAATTTTTTATATAATGTTCCTAATAAGTAATACAGTGCTTTTTAGAAATAGATAACTTTAATTCTATTTATTCACTCCTTAGTTATATATAATATAATAACATAATACTATTATTTATTTTGTTTTAATTTTGTTTTGTTCTAATTATAAATGTATCTCTATCTTATTTTTTTTTAAATATAAAAATTATTGTTGAGAAAATGCATTTAGTTCATTTAATTATAATTATAAGTTTATTAAATAAAGTATTAATTAGTTAGAAGTTTATATTAAACTAGATTATACCCCGGGGACCTCCCAGGGTTGAGAAATCTAATATGACATATTAATCTTACATATAAAATAGAATGATGCGCTTTATAATTACATGTAGGAAAGCTTCGGGTAGAACCTAACCTAAAACAATTAAAAATGTATCTCCAATTTTAACGCCTAACCTTAAACAATGTATAACTCTAATATTAATAAACAATGTATAACTCTAATAATGAAGAAACAATAAGTATCCCGGAGATTAAGACTAATCACCGGGGGGTTAATACCTATGTCGCTGTCAGAGTAATCCTTTACCCAAACCGTAATGGTGACCCGTGTTAGAGTTAATGTGAGTAAGTGTGTATGAAGTGTGTGAGAACACGAGAGTTAAGTGGTTCGGTCGTTAATGACCTACGTCCACTGTAAGTACACCGAAATATTATTGATGATAAGAAGATTACAATGAGTGTAGTAGTTGTGGTTATTTCTGAATGAATCCACAAGAATTACATGTGATCTTATTTATAGAGACCACGGTGGGCTGCATGGGGCGGCCCACAGACGACGCCACCAGCTTGGGCCCAGCCGAGGCCCAAGCCCATGGTTCTTCTGATAATGGCGGGAAAGGACCTGTTACTGTTGATGTCGTCATGCTATAGTGTGGTCGTTGTAGTAGCCTGACACGTGGCGGGCTTCTGGTGGTGCACAGTAACATCGTACGTGCTACAGTGCTCAGGCTATCCTGCTGGTTGACGTGACTTCTGACAGTTGGCGAGGTAATGCCTGCTGGTCACTATTCACGACAGCATGTACAGTGTAGCCGTTCACCTTTTGTACTATCTGCCACATGTCCTTCTCTAGCTGGTATGTACTCTGACATGGATCTTTATGAATCTTCCTTCTGCCGTTCCTTGTACTTCGTATGAGAGGTGCCAAGAGAAGATTCCGCGCGTGGTAGGACGCGCGTATCAGGTGTTGTATGTTGTTTATCGTATGCTTTGGCGCGCGAGACATGCTGATTGCTTGTCTTCGCGCGAATGTGTTCCCGCGCCATTATCCGGCGTGGGTTTGCTGTTGTTCGGGGATAGGGACGCCTTTCAGATTAGGCTCCCTATCCCTTCAAGTCCCCCTAGTCTAGGACTTCTCCTGCTCGCTGATGAGGAGGTGGAGTGCTAGACTCAAAATGTGTTGGTCGCGGATGAAAGCTCATTTGCTCGTGTTGTAGCTTGTTGGCGCGGATTCTTGGAAAATTCGGCGGGGAACGTCTTTTCTGGTTTTACGTCAAAGTTGCGCTGAGACGGACGTGCTCCGCCTTACCCTTGCAGGCGTGGGGCGGGGAACGTCTTTTGCAAACTTACGTCAACTTTGCGCTATTAAGGACATTTTCCGCCTTGCCTTAACAGGCGTTGGGCGGGGAACGTCTTTTGCAAACTTACGTTAAGTTCACGCCATGTAGGACGCCCTCCGCCTTATCCTTGCAAAATTTTAGGCGGGCAACGTCTTTTGCAGATTTACGTCAACTTTGCGCCCATGAATTAAATGCTACTGGAGTGGTTTAATGCGGGTCCTGAGTTGGTAATAAATTCTAAATCATTGGCATTCAATTTGTTTCTCATGAATGCGCCTGGAATTCGAATGATCAGTTACTTCTGATGGAAGTTTAATGGTTGCTGACGTGTTCGGTGACTGTCTGGTTGTGCAGACTGAGGCACGTCACATCACGGTTGCAGTTACCAATTTCTCGTCTGTGTCAGGAGCGTGGGATGCCACGCGTCTGACGTTTTGTCTTCGTGATTGGGATTGTGCCACGTGTCAGTGGGCACGTGTTTCTTGTCAGGCGCGTGGATTAGCACGCGCTTACTTTATTGTGATCGTGAGATCTGTTGACACGTGTCGATCATCCGGCGCATGTGTGGCACACAACTGTCATACACTATCATCTGGGCCGCTCGTTTGTGTTGGTTGACACGTGTCGTCATCTGGTGTCTGGAATTTGAAAAGGTGTGACGTTTGGCGCTTCCTAGGTGGGTCCCACTGTCATTAATGCGATGAGTATATAAACCTCATCGTGGTTCATTTGATCGGTTACATTCATATATCTTTCTCCTTATTGTCTTCTTTTTCTCTCAAACTTCCGATCATCTTGTTTCTTCGAAGTTTCCGTTTAATCTTCAAAGATCTCACTGATCTTGAAGATTCATTGTTGAAACTTCCAGTTTCTTCTTGTTTGATTTCTTGTCCCGTTGTTTTCTGTCTCTCATATTTGTTAAATCTTCGTGTCTTCTTGAAGTTTCCGGTAAATCTTCAAGTTTTCCGGCTATCTTTTCCAGTTTTCCGGCGAGTTTTATTTTGAGAATGTCTGAAGTTCCGGTGAGTCCGTCTCCATCCACCGAGGATGTTAGGGTGGAGCCGACTACGGAGGAGGTGGTGGAAGAAGAGGTTCTTGTCGAGCATGGCAAGATAAAAGAGAGGAAGTTGATGTCCAACACTTATTGTGTTTGGAGTCAAGAGGCCTTTAACCGGTTTTGCATCATGTATGGTATTCTGCCGGAGTGGGAGCCCACCCTTCCGACTCCGACCAGCACTGTTCTCTCTGCCGGTAGCGGCCGGTTGGCATTGTATGAGGCCCACTTTGCTAAATGTGGGTTCCGCCTGCCGTGTACCCGCTTCCAGATTGACACCATGGTGGCCTATGGTGTTGGGCCTACACAACTAACCGCCTTTGGGCTGCTGAGGTTAGTTCATTTTGAAGCTTCATGCCGCGCCCTAGACATTGAACCTACCGTTGAACGGTTCAATGTCTTCTACTTTATGGCGCGGGACGAGATGTGGTTCTCGTTCAAGCCACGCCCCAAGGTGCCGCCTATGGCCACTCACACTCCTAAGTCCTTGCATTGGGCGAAGGAGAAGTTTTTCTTTGTGAAGAGGGGTGTGATCCCCATTAGTCTCCCCTGGAAGGTGATAGGGGATGGGCAGCGGGTGGCCGACATGCCTGTGCCCAAAGACTTTAAGAAGCAGGCGTGGTTCATTGCCCTTACTTCCAACGCCACGAAGCTGGAGTTCCACAACCTGACAGAAGGTATTTTCTTCCTTCTTGGGATGAGCCGCAATGGAATCCGGGCGGGCAAAGAGCCCTATATTGCGGAGGAAGGTACGTTTGTTTATTATCATTATTGTTATCATTTATTTTCTCTTTCCTTCCTCTTACCTTGTATGTTTGTAGGTGTGAGTAAGTTTCAATTCTTTGCTGCCCGCCAGGAGAGGGGTATTAAGTGGAGACCTTTGGCGGAGGGTCAAACTTCTTGTTTGGACGAGCTTGCTGACCGGTTCTATTACCCGGATCTGACCACCGCGCCCAAGCCTTATTACACAACCGGTGAGTTTCCCGATCCCTTCGGCTCTAGCATTTTTGGAGATGACATTACTGGATTTTCAGTAGGGATTGTCCCGCCGGTAAGCTCATCCGCGGGGCGTGGGCGTTGGAAACACGCGCCGCGGAATCATGGGTACCGAGCGAAAGTTGTGCTTTCTGACTCGGGTTCTTCCGTTTCAGCAGGGGTGGTTATGAAAGGGCGTCGACGGCGTAAGGATGGCCCGCCGTCTAATGATGAGGAAGAGGTTGAGTCTTCTCAGTTGGAGAAGAGAAAGAGGGCGCGCGTTGATAGCGCTGCCACTAGCAGCGCTGCAGCTGCTATGGAGAATGTGTCTGCTGCCCCAGCAGGTGGGGGCGAGAGTGGGGGTACCACTCTGACTGAACCAGCGACAGCCTCTGAAGGCATTACTGATGTTGCTGGTATTCAGAAGACCGGCGCTGCTGAGGGGCAGGGGGGACGTGCCCCTGTTTTTTCTGTGGGGATTCGCGCTGCCCCGACTAGGCAGCCGTTATTCCAAAAGTTGATAAAGAAGAAGGCGCCTGGTAAGTGATTTTTACTGCTTTTTGAGTAACTTTGAATTCTCTCTAATCCTTTGTTTTGTTTTCGCAGTGTCGCCCAAGATAACTCCCACTCCTCCTCCTTTGTCTCCTTCTGCGGAAGCTGCTCGCGTGGAGGAGGAGCGGTTGTGGCAAGAGCAAGAGATTGCTCGTAAACAGGCGGAGGCCGATGAAGCCTTGCAAAAGGCTGAGGCTGACCGTGCTGCCGCTGCTGCAAAGAAGCGGGCGGAGGCCGATGAAGCCCTGTTAAAGGCTGAGGCCGCTAAGGCTGTTGCTGCCAATGGAGCCAGGCAAAAGGCTGAGGCAGAGAAGAGGGCGGAAGCTGATCGCCTTCGCCTTCAAGAACAGCAGTTCTTGGAGGAGCGGGCTAGGTTGGCCAAGGAGCGTGAGGCCAAAGAGCGCGCAGATGTTGAGGCCCAGGAGGTGGGCCTTGGGGGTGATGGATTCGAGAGGGCCCTGTTTGAGCAGGGCCCTTCTGTGGCTGCTGGCTCGCGTCCGGATAGGCGCGAGTCTTCAAGGGTTGGTGAGGCGTCAGGGGCCTATGATGGCTCTTGCTGGGCTGGTGGTGACGCCATTTGGCGCCCTCGCTGGGCAATCAGGGAGAATACATTATTCTCCAACCACTTGGCTGCTGAGGAGTTTGTCAGCGAGGTGGTGCCTCCCTATGAGCGCACTCACCAGGACATGTTGAGTCGTCCAGACCTTATTGCTGCCTTGTGCATTAATCAGGCGACTCAACTGTCCATGATGGATTCGCTGCGGCGCCGCGATTCGGCGTTGTGGCGGGATATGGAGAAGGTTGAGGCGGAGAAGGCGGACCTCGCAGAGAAGGAGGCTGCCTTCAAGGCAGAAATTGCCAAATATCGCCGCCGTGCTCATGATGCGGAGGCGAAGGTCACCAAGCTTGAGGAAGAGGCCGCTGCATCAAAGCGCCGTTGGGCAGAGTCCTGGAAGAAAACTAACCTTGAAACCATGAAGGTTAAGGACACTCTGGCCCAGGTGCAAGAGGAGGGGCGGACGGCGGTCCGCCAGCTAGAGGAGAAGAGCAGGGCTCTTACGGAGAGAACCGCCAAGTATATAGAGATGCGGAAGGAGTTGGAGTCTAAGGACTCGGCTCTTGTTGCGGCCACTGAGCGTGTCTCGTTCTTGGAGCAGGAGAGGGTTCAGATCCTTAGCGCTAAAGAAGATCTCGAGCGGGATCTGGACT
Source organism: Ambrosia trifida (assembly GCA_028751855.1). Lineage (NCBI taxonomy): Eukaryota > Viridiplantae > Streptophyta > Magnoliopsida > Asterales > Asteraceae > Ambrosia > Ambrosia trifida. The sequence goes on from CM054129.1 coordinate 7,909,190, forward strand.
CTTCTGATCAAGCTCGCCTCGAGGCTGTGAAGGAGTGCGAGGCGGCGAAAGTTCTGTTGGAGGAGGCTGTCTCTGTGCAGACCCAGATGCAGAGTTCCATCCGCTGGCTGATGACGGATGGAATGAGCGGGGTGAGTTCTTCACGCTTTCTTTGTTTTTGGTGGTTGTTTTTCTTGTCATCATATTAACTTTATTTTCTTTGCAGGTCTTCAAGAGGTTTTGGCAGGAGCCCAAGTTGGGTGATCAAGTTGTCTCTATCGCTGCTGCAGCCCAAGCCTTTGGAGATGGCGAGGGCTATGGTGATGGCTTCTTGAGTGCGCAAAGTGGTGGGCGGCTTGAGGATGCGGAGCACTATGGCCAGCCGCTGAAGGAGGAGTATGAGGCGGAGCTAGCCAAGTTTGAAGAGATCGATTTTCCCATCCTTCAAGTTATCGCCGACTGCAACAACAACGCGGATCCCCCTGCCGCCTTGAAGTATTTTATTGACAAATCTGATGAACTGGCAAGGGGTTCTGGCGGAGAAGCCTCGGGGGCGGGTAGTGGTTAGGCGTTGTTCTTATCGTTTGTAATCATCGTTGTAAATACCAAAGGGTTTTTAAGTCCCTTCCTTTAATGAAATCTTTAGTTTGTTATATCGTGTTGTCTCGTTCTTAACTTACTTATTTAACCAAGTCATCACCCGGTGTGTAAGTAGGAGTTAAGACGCGCTCTCGGCTAGATGGTCCGGCGTTTAAGTGTTAACACTTTTTTGCCTTGAAGACCATAGCGGAGGTCGACTTGAGCCATTGAGTCCGACTTAGGCGCGTGATAGCCTTGCCTAGAAGACCTTTCACCGCGTTTCGCGCTATGCGTTGTTCTCTTGTCCGAGTGCAACGACTCTACAAGACGTTGTTATGCGGGGTTGTAGGTCCGGCAAGTAAATCCGTCTTGAAGACCGTACGCTGAGTAGCGGGTGTAAGCCCGACGCGCACGTGGCGCGTCTTAAAGGCATACCTTGCTTATCTAGCTAGCGACTTTGGTCCGACGTGATTTCGCCTAAGTCTTGAAGACTTTTGGTGCGGAAAATACAAGTAGAAACACGGATATAGGAAACGTTTTCATTGATAGTATGGCATGTGTAGCCATGTTACATGATTACAAATAACAACGTCGCAACTGTGCACCATTCCATGTTCGCGGAATGGGAGTGCCATCTAGCCTTTCTAGCGCGTAGGCGCCTTTGCCTAACACATCTTGTATCTTGTAGGGACCCTCCCAGGTTGGGGCGAGTTTTCCCGGCTTTTCGGCGTTGGAAGCCTCGTTGTTGCAGAAAACGTAATCCCCCACCTTGAAGGTTTGCTTCTTGACGCGCTTGTTGTAATATTGTTCCAGCTGAGTCTTGTAGCTGGCTTCTTTTATTGCCGCGAGGTCACGGCGTTCTTCTAGTAAGTCTAGGTTTATGCGGAGTTCTTTATCATTGTCGGTTGTATCGGCCATCAATACTCTTGCCGTTGGGCAGGTGATTTCTGCGGGAATTATCGCTTCGGAACCGTATGTCAGGCTAAACGGTGTTTCTCCGTTGCTTGTTTTTGTGAGGGTGCGGTAGGCCCACAAGACGTGTGGGAGTTCGTCTACCCACCCTGTTCTTTTTGTACCCAGCCTTGTCTTGATGCCTTCTACAATTGTGCGGTTGGCCCTCTCTACTTGACCGTTGCCTTGTGGGTGCGCAACGGATGTGAATATTTGTTTGACTCCCATTCCAGCCAACCATTGCTGAAGGGATTGGTCCTCAAATTGTGTTCCATTGTCGCTGACCAACTGCATTGGCAAACCGAACCGACAAATGATGAATTCCCATAGGAACTTTTTGACATGTGCGCCATCGATCTTGGTTAGGGGCTTGGCTTCCACCCACTTGGTGAAGTAGTCGATGGCCACTATTAAGTATTTTACGTTGCCTGGAGCCGTCGGGAACGGACCGACCAGGTCAATGGCCCATTTTTGGAATGGCGAAGCTGCTGTAACCGGTACCAGGTTGTTCTTTGGGCGGAGAGTATTTGGGGCGTGGCGTTGGCAGCTATCGCATTTGCGTAACTCGTTAACCGCGTCAACGTGCATGCCGGGCCAGTAATACCCCGCGTTCATTAGTTTCGCTACCACCATTCTTGGGCCTGCGTGTAGCCCGCAAGTTCCCTCGTGCACGTCCCGGAGGAGGAAGGAAGCCTCTGCGGGGTCCACGCAGCGCAATAGCGGCCCTAGATAAGAGCGGCGGTACAGGATGTCTCCTGTGAGTTGGTATTGCAGGGCTTTGTTCTTGATCTTCCGGGCTTCTAACTTGTCATTAGGTAAGGTCCCGGAGGATAGGAAAGCTTTGATTGGCGTCATCCATGACGCGTTGCCTGTTTGGGTGATGTTGACTTGGCGCGGGGGAACAGATGGTTTATCGCAAACCTCAATTCGGACTTCTTTGGCCATGTGTTCGAAGACTGTGGACGCCATTTTGCTCAGCGCATCGGCTGGTTTGTTTTCGCTGCGCCTGATGTGTTCGACGGTGCATGTGTCGAATCAGCGCATGAGTTTTTTGGCTTGCTCTAGATACATGTCCATAGTCTCGTCTTTTGCGTCGTAGGTCCCGTTGATCTGCCGCGCTACTAACAGTGAGTCCACGTGCGCTTCCAAGTGCCTGGCCCCCATTTTTTCCGCTATGCGGAGGCCTGCCAGCAACGCTTCGTATTCCGCCTCGCTGTTTGTGCTTTTGAACTCTAGGCGGATGGCATATGTGAACTCGTGCTTATCTGGGCTGATGAGGCGGAGCCCAGCGCCAGCGCCATCCCCGTTGGAGGCCCCGTCAGTGTATAGGGACCATTTTTGTGACGGATCGTGCGCTGGCGCGGGCGACTCTTCTTCAAGGCATTCTTGTATTTTGTCGGTGGGGATTTCGGTGACGAAGTCCGCTAGCACTTGGCCCTTGATTGCGGGTCGGGGTTTGTAACTGATTGTGTGCTCTCCCAGCTCGATGGCCCATTTCGCCAGTCTTCCTGACAATTCGGGTTTTGCCAGAATATCGTTGATCCGATAGTCCGTGAGGACATTTATCGGGTGCCCTTGAAAGTACCTGCGTAGTCTGCGGGATGCGTGGATGAGGGCGAGGACCAGCTTTTCCATAATTGTGTATCGAGTTTCCGCGTCTAACAGCGTGCGACTGATATAGTAGATTGGTGTTTGCACGCCTTTACGGTCAACCATCAGAACTGCGCCTATTGCTCGCTCGGTGACTGAGAGATAGAGCGTGAGCGGCTCTTTGGGGAGTGGCGCTGTTAGTGTGGGGAGATTCATTAGGCACTGTTTCATTTGCTGAAATGCTGATTCCGCCTCTGGGGTCCAGCGGAAGTTGCTCTTCTTCAGACAGTTCTTCAACGTATCCACGAATGGGAATGACTTTGAAGCGTAATTGGATAAGAAGCGGTTCAGGGCGACTAGTCGTCCCATAAGCGTTTGTACCTCTTTGACGGAGGCCGGTGATGGCATTCTTTCGATTGCTTGTACTTTGTCTGGGTTGGCGCGGAAACCATCCCGTGTGACGATGACACCCAAAAATTTCCCTTCTTCCATCCCGAATGAGCATTTACCGGGGTTCAGCTTCATGCGCACTTTTCGCAATTGGCTGAACGTTTGCTCGATATCCCGCAGCATGTCACTTTCTTCCCTGCTTTTAATTACCAAATCATCGACGTACACTTCGAGCCGTACGCCGATTTCGTTCACAAAGGCTGCGTCCATTAGCCGCTGATATGTTGCGCCCGCATTTTTTAGACCGAAAGGCATCTTTGTGTAACAGAAGATGCCCGTCTCTGTGCGGAACGCTGTTTTGTCTTCGTCCTCTTTGGCCATTTGTATCTGGTGGTATCCTTTGTAAGCGTCCAAGAAACATTTGAACCGGTAAGGGGCAAGAGAATCCACCTTTAAGTCGATTTCTGGTAGAGGGTAATAATCTTTTGGGCACGCCTTGTTGATGTCTTTGTAGTCAACGCACATGCGCCACCCTCCATTTGCCTTGGCGACCATGACAGGATTGGCCACCCAGGTCTGGTATCTGATGGGGCGGAGGATGCCCGCGTTGAGCAGCTCGGTGACTTGTTCGTTCATGGCCTTTGTTTTCTCCGGGCCCATACTTCGTTTCTTTTGCACTATTGGCTCTGCGGAGCGATAGACATTGAGCCTATGTTCCGCTATTTCTCGTGGAACACCCACCATGTCCGCTGGTTGCCAGGCGAAAATATCCATATTAGTGATCAAGAGCTGTTTCAGGTGACTGCGTATGGTTTCGGAGATTGCATGGCCAATGATCACCGTTTGCTCCGGAAATTTAGGGTTGAGTACCCATTTTTCCGGCTCTGTGCGGGCATCTGTTTTGACCATTTTTGGCGGTTTGGCCGTATCCGCGACATGGCAGTCTTTGTTTCCCCGGATGAAGGCAACGCCTGTTTTGGTGGGGAATCCCACCATTGCGTGCGTCGTGGAGGCGTTGGCGTTAAAGCGTGCGATGCCTTCTCTTCCCCGGAGTATGTCATGATTTGATGTGGCTGGTAAGACCATGAAGTCGCAGATCTCCGTGCGTTCATGTGTGCCATCGGTCCAAGTTACGGGCAAGGAGAGCATGCCGCGGGGCATGATGGTTTCATGGATAAAACCGGAGATGGGCTCGTTGACTGAGATGAGCCTTGCTTTGTCTTCGCGATCGAGCTGTTGAAAGCATTGGTCGTACATGATGTCTGTGCTGCTGCCGCCGTCCAGGAACATATACCGCGTGCGGTAATGTCCGAATACGGCGGTTATCACAAGTGGAGCTGTGCAGGAGGCGCCGCCCCTGACCCTTGGCATGAGGATGTCAGCCTCTTTCCAAGAGTCGTTCAAAGGTTGCACCCGGGTACGCTTCCCCTGTTGGGTGTTGTTCCCCCGCCTCGTCATGTTGCATTGGTGACGGGGAATTAGCGTAGCTGTGTGAGTGTTGAGGTCTCGGATTTTTTTTCGCGATCCTTCGCCCTGGGTTTCCTCATTAGCGTGGCCTTTGCCAGCCCTGTGAACGTTCTTGACCAAGTGGCCTAGTTGGCCTGATTTCAGCGCAGCTTCAATCTCCATCTTTAGGCTGTAGCAGTTGTCAGTGAGGTGACCGTAGTCGTTGTGAAATTCACAGAACTTGCTACGGTCCACGTTTCGCCGCTTCCCTAGAGGGTTGGGCTCTTTCAGGGTGACCTGCTCGGTTTTCAGAACTTGAGATGGTGTTTTTGTTAGCGGGGTCCAGTCGTAATTTTTCTTGGAGTGTCCGCGTTGGTCCCGCGTTTGTTTGGAGCTGATGATTTGGCGGGCATCGCCGGCCGGGGAATATTTCCCCTCGTCGGTGGTGCCTGTGATGCGGTTCCAGACAGATTTGTTTTTGTGTTTAGTATTATTATTATTATGGTGTTGTGGCTGGAAACCGTGTTGCTGATTGAAAGATTTTTCGGAAGAGGCGTATATTTTGGCTGAGCGGATGAGCTCATCCCAGGACTCTGGGATGCCATCCTTGCCGGTGAGGCATTTCATGAGGTCTGGACTGCGCACATTGTGGATGAACGCGGCCCGTGTGAGCTCCTCCTCGCAGCCTATTTGCAGTGCTTCTTTGTTAAACCGGACTATGTAGTCTTCAATCGTTTCTCGGTCGTATCGTCGACACAGCAGAATGTCCGCTTTGTCCTTCTTATGCTTACGCAGGTGCGAGAAGTGGCTGCCGAACTTGTCTGTGAGGTCGTCGAAGTCCTTTACGCTTCCCGCTGGGAGGCTATCAAACCATACCCTGGCGGCACCCGTAAGGGTTTGAGCGAAAAGGTGGCACCACACTTGGACAGGCCAGTCCACAGACATACCTGCGCACTCAAAGTCGTGCACATGGTCGTCTGGGTCACGCAGGCCATCGTATCTACAGATGCTGCTTGGGAGTTTGGCCTTTCTTGGGATCTTGGTAGCCGCTATGCGGGTAACAAACTTGGATTTCTCGGCAAAAGCCTTTGGTCGGAATGGTTTGACCAGGTCGTCATCCACCTCACTGTCTCGCGACGTGTGAGCGTGTTTCTTTCCTTTGTAGCCTGAGTCGCTGCTTGACGATTCGTAGCCATCTGGCTCGTCGCGTGGTCTGGCGTAGCCCCGAGCTCTGACGTTTCCGCCGAGCTCCCCGCTACGACCATCACCGTGCTCGGCCGTGTCTTTTTTCTTGTACTTTGCTTTTGCCGGTGTGTCAAAGGCAAGTGTCTTGCCCTTCTTCTTGGCTTGTTGTAGGAGCTTTCGCTGGTAGATTGCAACACTTTTGGCATTTTGACGGAGGAGCCATTGGTCCGGGTCCTCCTCGGCGAGATCTTGGCTGTCGTCGTCTGACTCGACGTCACGGATCTCAACAGCTGACCTGTCAAGCCGCGAAGTGGTTTGTTTGACGACGGTGTTTGGTGTAGTTTGGTTCTCCAGCTGCTGGAGGTCGTCTTCTCCGGCTCGGTGTATGTCGGAGGTGTTGGGGTTGGGTTCAGCCATGGGTGGGTTAAAAGATGAGTGAAAAAGAGTTGTTCTAACCGTTGGATGGCGCCAATGAAGAAACAATAAGTATCCCGGAGATTAAGACTAATCACCGGGGGGTTAATACCTATGTCGCTGTCAGAGTAATCCTTTACCCAAACCGTAATGGTGACCCGTGTTAGAGTTAATGTGAGTAAGTGTGTGTGAAGTGTGTGAGAACACGAGAGTTAAGTGGTTCGGTCGTTAATGACCTACGTCCACTGTAAGTACACCGAAATATTATTAATGATAAGAAGATTACAATGAGTGTAGTAGTTGTGGTTATTTCTGAATGAATCCACAAGAATTACATGTGATCTTATTTATAGAGACCACGGTGGGCTGCATGGGGCGGCCCACAGACGACGCCACCAGCTTGGGCCCAGCCGAGGCCCAAGCCCATGGTTCTTCTGATAATGGCGGGAAAGGACCTGTTACTGTTGATGTCGTCATGCTATAGTGTGGTCGTTGTAGTAGCCTGACACGTGGCGGGCTTCTGGTGGTGCACAGTAACATCGTACGTGCTACAGTGCTCAGGCTATCCTGCTGGTTGACGTGACTTCTAACAGTTGGCGAGGTAATGCCTGCTGGTCACTATTCACGACAGCATGTACAGTGTAGCCATTCACCTTTTGTACTATCTGCCACATGTCCTTCTCTAGCTGGTATGTACTCTGACATGGATCTTTATGAATCTTCCTTCTGCCGTTCCTTGTACTTCGTATGAGAGGTGCCAAGAGAAGATTCCGCGCGTGGTAGGACGCGCGTATCAGGTGTTGTATGTTGTTTATCGTATGCTTTGGCGCGCGAGACATGCTGATTGCTTGTCTTCGCGCGAATGTGTTCCCGCGCCATTATCCGGCGTGGGTTTGCTGTTGTTCGGGGATAGGGACGCCTTTCAGATTAGGCTCCCTATCCCTTCAATTAATATCTAACCTAAAACAATGTATAACTCCAATACTAACGCATGTTGAAAATAGAATTCATATTTACCGAAACATAATTAGTGACTTGTCTATACATGATTAATGATTTACCTGAACACTTTGTGTTTTTTTTCCTGTATGAACAGAACCCTACAAAAAAAAATAGTCGTTTTTTTCTCCGTTTTTTATATAACACTATGGTACTCGTTGGAAAGATAATAAAACGCTCGTTAATTTGGCGTAATTTTTTTTCTTTAAAAAATGTCGTATATAAAATATATTAACGTTTAAAAATTGTTGGAGGAAACATAAGAGATAAGAGAAAAAAATCAAATTTTGTTTTTAAAATTTTTGTTTTCCTAAAATATCTCAATGCCACATGGGATGACACATGGCACACTCATGGAGGAGAATGCCTCTTTGAATGCCATGTCATTAAAATGACTTTGGTTTATTATATGTATAAATAATGTATTAATGATTTGATGTAAATTACAATGATGTCCTTCTATAATAAAGTTAAATTACCTTGTTGCTCATCTAGAATGCACTATATAGTAGTATAGAAGTATAGATAAGGAATGTATATGAATTGATATTTTTAAAAACTTTTTGTTCGTCTTCTTACAAATCTAGTTGCGAAATATGTTCTTATTTCAAAGTTAATATATGTTTGTTTATGTTCATCAACATTTCTTTGTGTTCGTTTGTGTTCATGAACACTTGTTTGTGTTTATTAATGTTCGTTTGTGTTCGTATGCGTTAATGTACAAAATTAACAAACAAACACAAACACAAGTGTTTTCTTAACGAACGAACACGAACAAAAAATCTCGTTCAACATGTGTTAATGAATTGTTCGTGAACACATGATTTCCTTAACAAACGAACATAAACAAGGCCTTGTTCGTATTCGTTCGGTTCGTTTGCAACCCTACTTATAAGGTATAAACCTCATAGGTTTTCCGATTCACTCCTCCGAATAGCTTCAGCGTTCTTTTTGGGTCTAGCAAGCAATCATACTATCGTAGAGGTTGATTACTTTGACGATTAGTTACGATGAAGTCGTTCTCAAATACTTTGTCTTAGAAGCTTCTATCGTCGTTCTCAAATACTTTTTCTTTGAAGTTTCTAGCAAGGTGTTGCCATCTCTTTGTTAAAGCTGAAATGTCTAAGATTTTGATGTTTATTGATAGCGTGAGTTTGTCAATTTGTTAAACTGAGCTTAAATTTGTTTTTTATTTATTAAATTTATGAATTTTATCTATCAAAACTTTTCTAAGCATTTTTTTTTCAATAAAACAAAAAACATATCTCAAAAGTTGCAGTTGCAACAGGTAAAACAAGAGCTAAGTTTAATTATCAGTAACTCTACGTAAAACTATTGTTCAACGTTTAATTGCACAAGACTACATTTATCGTTCAAGTTGGAAAAACCTTCTATCTTCTTTGCAATTATCATTTTAGACTTGGTTTTAATGGTTTGTGGGCTTGTGTGGTGGGCTTAAACATTAATGAGTAATTTTTTTTATTGAATGTGGGCTAAATGAGTCGTTGGGTTCTTTTTAATAAATTGTGGGCTTAACAAGTTTTTCGTTTTTAATTGAAATGTGGCTTAACAAGTTTTTCGTTTTTAATTGAAATGTGGCTCAGGGTTTGTTGTCAAAATTTCTAAGGTTTGGCGTCAAGTTTTTTAAAGGTTCGCTGTCAAGAGTTCTAAGGATTTGGTGTAAAAGTTTTACGGGTTCGATGTCAAAATTTTTGCGGCTGCGATGTTGAAATGCAAGTATACATAACACTAAAAAGAATTCTTGGTGCCGGTTCGGCCGAACCCGTGGCTCCCTATATATCTACGCTGTGTTGATTAATCTCCCATACCTTTTAATTTTCTGAAATATGAAATCTCCTTTAATAAACGCTTGAGAATAAATTACACTCTGCAAAATATCATTCCACATTCTTCATAACGACAATGGTAATAAAGAAAATGCTCCCTGAAATGAAATCGATTAGTCATTAATGTCACAACATTGCCACATCAGCAGCCACAACAGTGACTTGCTCTCCCTGTTTTTTGCTCAGTGATGTAAATTTTTACGTACTCGTTCGAAAATTTTATATGTATCGAGTCCTCCCCATTTAAGGGGTGACATGAGTTTATCAAATCAAATAATTCAAATGTGCTAGATCAAAAGGTTAAAGATTATAACTTATTATAACTTGATAGTACTTTATAACATTTTATTATAATTAATAAATCCATAAAACTAATAAAATATTTTGTACTTGGTTTTTTATTTGGAGATAAACTCATAAACTGATAAGGTGTACTTTTATGGGTTATTCTGAATTGCCAATAATAATTGAGCATCTTCATACCAGAAAACAATCCTACGTGATGCTACACAATCTTTCTTTGGACCACATTCACGGGTATTTTTCTGATTCTCAAAACCAAACACTTGAGAATAACTTAACATCTTGTTGAGTAACCTAGAAAAAAGTTCCCGGGTATAAAAAAAATAAAACTAATATTATTGCTGACTAGTGGGTTTACCCGCGCGTTGCCGCGGGATCCGCAAATGGGTTGCAATACAACATTATGATACTTAGGTTTTTTTTTTGCCGCAAGTTACGCAAAAAGAATAGAAATGTGCACACTATGTTTTAACAAGTATTCGTAGAAAGAAAAGAAAAGAAATGTGAACCGCAACTTACAATTGATTGCAGTTCACCACAAAAACCATGTACTCATTATTGAAAAAATCTTAATAAACCAAAGGTATGTTATTGTAACAAACCAATATGAACATAAACATCACTCTTGTGTAAGCTGTCTGGTCATTGTATATCTACATAACTGTGCCATTGAAGACACCTTGATAAATGATAAGTTCAGTTACATGACAAAAACATGTAGTAATAATATATTGTATACACTATCATATGAAGGTTACTGTCCATTTAGAAATTAAAAACTCTGATTTGTAAATTTGTAATAGACTTGCCCAACCTGACCCAGTAGCTAAAAAATTGCCCAATGTAGCTAGTGAGCCGAATCATCTCGTCCACTTTGACGCTGGGTAGACGCATATATATGAAAAGGGTTTATAATATAAGTATTAGTATGGTACACGATAGCCAAAAATTCCCAAAACACGAGTAGAATGCAAGTGTGCAACCATATCTCGGTGATTGTTTTGAATGGTTGAAAATCGGCAATCTTGGCTCGTAAATCCTCAAATATCAACACATTGCTAGACTTAATATCTCTGAATTATTTAACGATGGACCTTGTCATGCAAATAATCCAGTCCCTTTGCTGCATCAACAAAAATATTTACCCGTTGCACCAAATCAAGCACGGGACCCGGTTGTGCTCCTTGCACACCCTTCCTACCTGCATGTATATATGCATATTATATAGATTTTAAACCCAACTCTAATTATATTTCAACTTATTTATCCGTTAATTTAAACAAGAAAATAAAAGTGCAAACAAGTGTTCTTGTAATGCAATATGTCATATAGAGATCCTGTGGTTGCAAATTCATAAGCCAAGGCACATGTATTTCCATCCACACAGTTCAACAGGATGTTTGTACTTCAATGTTGAGACCATGGCGATCTTGAACAGGAAGAAAAACATTATAAAGAAAAGAAAAGAAAAGAAAAGGATAATCTCAATCTGAATAGAAATAAATATACATATCTATGTTACCTTATTAAGGAGGAGAGATGACTAAGATAGTCATTTTACCACCATTTTAAGATGGCATATCAAGAGCCACAAGTCTAATGTCATAACTTTTACCCTATTTCTTCCTTTTATACCCTTGTGTACAAGATGTAAAGCCTATTGTATTTATAAGTAATACACACACTTTATCATTCTCCATATGTAACCTCCTTCTTAAGTTTCATTATTAAAACATCATAATAGAGAAATAAAACCCATCATCAATTTAATTATAAAACTTAATGTGAATGATTCAATTAATAATTATAAAGAAGATGGGTAGTCATTAATCGTTTCTTTTGTTCTCCTACTATGTATTATAAAGCAAGACATGTTTATCATCATCGCCCTTCATTCCTTCGACACCCTCTCTGTAGCAAAGCAAGTAAGCATCTCTTTTGTCTAATTGCTTCTACTCGATCTTTTGTATAAAAAGTAAAGCGTGTAGCCGTCAAGGTATACCATCTTATCTGCATTTTTTTTTCTTTTGCTTCGTTTAGATCATAATATCTAAAAAAATTTTCGTGATTGTTGATGGTTGTTAACTGGATTGTTGTTAAATCCTGCTTAATCGAGTCTCGATTTGTTCGTCTCTATTTTTAAGTTTTTGATTTTACTTGGCGTAGTAAACCCATTTTTAGTCTAGAATGGTAGATTCATATTTTGTACATTGCATAATCTATTGTATACATTTTTTTTGTATTCAATGTGAATACCACAGCAACGCGCAATTGAAATGTGTTTGTTGTGCAGGGCCGGAGGGACAAGGGATGAACCAAGGCTTTGGAAATTATCAAAAGCTTCACAAGGATCAAGCTCAGGAAATTAAACTTTTTCAAAACAATTTAAAAAAACTTCAACTCTTGAAAGATGCTGCATATATACATGGTTTTTACCTTTTCTTCCCAATTTTAGGATAATAGCATTAGATGAACCATGTGAATTTATGTACTATCATTTATGTATCATTTATGTTTGGCTAAGAATGTTATTGTGTTGTTAGTTTGTTACTTTTAATTTTAAAGCATATTCCAAATAGAGTAGGTAATAAAGTATGATATTTATAATGATATTGGATATAAGTTTATCTATTATTTAAAAATTAAGGTATTTTTATTGACCTAGCAATAATTTTATAGTTGCTTGTCAAAAACTAGAAAGCAATGCGCAATTGAAATGTGTTTGTTGTGCAGGGCCGGAGGGACAAGGGATGAAGGGGATGTTGATGATATTCAGAACGCGTTGAGGGAGGCCGAAGAAATATGGGTTTGATATTTACACAGTTTAGAACAATCATGATTCATGTTAACACACAAAGAAAGAGATAGTTATGCATCAATTGTTGTTTGTAGTTGATTTATTATGTATGGATTGACTACTGTATTGAAGCATTCTTATAACATATTTTTTTTTATGTTGTTTCAACTTGACTAGCCTTTATTTTTATTTATGTGCTCTAATATATGTCACCCCCGCTGCAACGCGCGGGCACCCCACTAGTATGAGCAAATAGCCAAGTCACAGTTATGCTTTATTATGGGTCAAACGGTGCCTTTGCCCATCTTGGCAACAAGTGAACCCATTGCGCATAGGGTGCAAACTAAGTACTATTAATTAATGTGTCAATTACAGTAAAAGAAGTTATATGGTCAACCTCTAGCTACATATCCCAGTACCTTTCAAATGAATGGTAATTTCTTACAGCTCGAAAGTTACATTTAAGGACCGTTCGGATATGTATTTGCAAAAGTGATATTGTTATATTAAATACCCAAAATCAAATAATCAGATAATAACTTGGAAAAAGCACATCCAAACACCCTCATAAAGCTAATAGTGGATTTTTTTCTTAGGGAGATTATATGAACTGGAGATAAGACTTTGAGAGACTTTATGCTCGTTAGAATTGTTTAGTTAAATAGAACACATCGATCTTGTATGAATATAATCAATACTTTGTAGTCACGACAATATATGTGTTAACAAACCTTAGAAGCTAAATGATTTATTAATTACATTCTTTGCGCAACCTTTGGCGGTGGACCCTCATGATAGAAACTTGGCACTGGGTTTGCCTTAAATAACAAACTCTTTCTGAGTTGCTTCAGGTTTGCTTCTTTTTCTTCATTTTTAACACAAAATATGAACTTTAAACTAAAAACAGATGAAAAAAATTAACTGATAAAAGTCATAAAAAATTTACCTTGGTTACTGCCTCCCATTGAATTCTCTACCTCCAACGCTTATTGTTTCTCTAATTTGCAATAAAACTGAAGCAAAAAAGAACTAATATGTGTGTGTGTGTATAGGGGGAGTTGGCATCCTTATAACATCTTTAAAAGAAGTTAACAGGCCAAAAGATGTTAGCGTACAAGTTGAAATTGGTCGGTCAAGTAGATTAGAAACATTTTTGTAAATAATTGGTGTGACATATATGGTTTTATACTTTTGTTCATTAAAAATACACTTTTGAGCTTTTTTTTTTTTTTTTTACTATTTCCAAACTAATTATCATCTACAAGTTTGTAATCCAAGACAATGATCGATTAGGCATTTTTTGGTAACTGGAGTACGTTTCACTGGTGAACATGAGTTGTTCACATAGACTGAATCACCAAGAACAAAGACTGGACATGGATATATTTGAAATAATAGTTTTCAGACCATGAAATTTCTCCTAGCAAAGCAGATCAATAAAAGATTACACCAACCTTAATTTTTCTAAACAAACAAACAATCCTTTAACCAATACCTAATGAACGACACGTATATCATATCATCAATCTATCGTAAAACGCCTAAAAATTAATCAACTAATAAGAGTTATAGAGCCTAATTTCACGTAATTATCATGATTAAAATTGAAAACAAAAATGATTCGGTTGAATGATATAAAAAAAGGTGCTCTAGTTAGCTTAACTTTAACTCTAGTAAGATTTCAGTCACCATATTTTAAAGTTTTAAAACTCATACAAGTTTAGCTGAGATAAGATTATTATCTTTCATTGCTATTATATGAAATTTGTTCAAAAATATTGTTATCCTGTGTGTTTATTTGGTTTGGGTGAGTTCCATTTTCATATAAAAGTTGGTTATCTTGTAGGGGCATTTAGGGAAGAAAAGTGGTAAAATTTAGGAAATTGTAAATAAACCCTTGGTATGCCATCTTAACTTTGAACAATTTAAACATATTTGTCCATGCCTCCTCCTTTATAATGTAGTATAGATAATATGGATAGTAATTGGAAATTAAATTAGAGAAAATTACCATAGTAATCATTTTGATTTGTTCTATTTATCATTTTAACTCTTATTTTCTGATTTAGAACAATGTATGTAACAACTACAATCTAGATGAATCGTGTTTAAGATTGTATATTTTTTTCATGATTGTGAGTTATATTAGCCATCATGTCTTGATGTTTAGGTGAAGATCATAATAAGGTGTGGCGAATGGCGATCTTGAAATCTTCGCCCACATTTTTGCGTTCTAAATGGCTAAATCACGTTTACTAGCATTCCATTTTGATGATTTTGTTGATAGTTTGATGGTCAGCCTGTGTCTTAAATAAGAAAAAGTTGTTAGAGGGTATTTTAGGATTGTGTTTCAAAACTCCTTATTGACTTATTGACTTCTTCAAAAAGCCAATAAGTCAATAAAGTATTACACAAGCACTCACAGATCAGATAGCTTGACTACAACAAAGTATTAATCAATCAACTCATCACAAATATCTCAATCAGGCAGTCAAGAATCACAACAACAGACTCGACCAAGTACTGAGCCAACTCCGGTCCCCCTAACCCGGACAATGCTTCTAGACTCAACAAATAATCAAAACAAAGTAAAAGAACAATCTCACCAAATAAGGACCCAAGTTAGGGTTTCTCGAAACAACTTGTAGTTCGTAACCTTTACTTAGGATTATGAACTAGAGAGCAAACTAAAGAATATGCTTCCATGTGTCCAAGATCTCTTGAACAACAACTTGTTCTTCCCAAAGAAACCCTAGATCTGAATAAATTCACAAATCTACAAATTATTCAGATCTGAGCTAGATCTAACCAATCAAGAAACAAATCTGAAATGTAGAAGACCACAAGAACTATCAAGAACACGAGACACGAAACATAAACTAAACAAATCATCGAAAGACACCACAATCTGAGCCATATGGCTCTGATACCATGTCAAATGGTATGAATCCAGATACAAAAGATCAATCAAAAACTTAAACAAACTATAAAACTTCTGACTAAAGATCTATACAAACACTGGAAACAAAATCTCTAAACAATCCCAGAGAATACAAAAGACTCAAGAACTAGGCAGGACCTCTATCAAGCCTTATAACTTATTCGAGATGAATAAGTGCAGGATTGTTACATAGAAAACCCTAATCGTTCAATGGAGTTGTGAGAGATAACAAAGAAAGAGAGATCAAAGACTGTGACTAAACTGAGCACAAGAGACGATGGCTCTCTTATATAGAAGCCTTAGAAGATTCTATCCAACAAACACAATCAAGACAGATGTGCACCCTTAGATCAATCTTCACACGGATCATGCACAAATGAAGGGCTGAGATTACCCCAGCTGGTTAAGTGGACAGCTGGGTATATTTAAAAATAAACTTTTGGGCTGGACTCTGACTGGAACACAGAACACGAACTGGGCCACCTTGAGCTTCCTGGGCTTATCCATTCTAGCTTCCTCAACAACCAGCATAGCCTAATCCATAAGTCCAAAAGCCCAATAATATGCAATAAACATAAAAACATGTGTCATAACAAAATGTTATAATGACAGTATAATGTAATGTGTTACCTATATTTTAACAATAACCTTCTCCTTTAGACCTATAGTTCTTGACATGAATTTAATGTCTTTTTCAATAACCTTCATGTTAATAAAAAAAAATATAAATTTAATAGTACATTTTAAGTAAGTTGCTATTATTAAATTGTAACATATTCCATTAGATGGCATAATACAAGTGTCATCTCCACACATATCCCTACACTTTCTAAAATATGTTATCAACTTCAGTAATATATTTGGTTAGAAGTTTGGACGAATATTATCTAGGGCCGAAATCCCTTACTTTTCATATGACCTCCATGTTCCTCTGCCTTTCAAATACTAAATAAAAAGAAACAATTATTCAAACTTATAGCAGGTAGTTTTGTATTAATATTTTTCTAATTTCAGTCCAAATAAATAGAGGTGGCAATCATGACTAACTTTTACAAAAGTGAGTTGATTTCTGTTGGCTCAAGTTATACAATGCATCAAAATGTGCATATTAAAATTATATAACACGTCAAAATGATCACTTTGATTGAGTTGCTATACGTCAAAACGATCACTTAGTCACTGTCACCACCACCGCTGAGACCTCCACCTGTTAGCCGTTGCCACTAGCTGCCTACAAAAGTACATCGGATTAGGGATGAGCATACAAGGCCGAATACCGATCCCGTCCCGTCCCAATCCCGATACCGTACCAAACCTATACCGAACCGAGAGGTTTCGGGATCGGTATCGGTACCCATATTTATGGATTTTCGGTTTCGGTATTATCGGTATGGTATCGGTATTTTAAGGCAAAATACCGATACCATACCGGTACCGTACCGTACCGATACCGAACCGATACCGTACCGTACCGTATGTGCTCGGTATCGGTATCGGTATTGGTTTTTTGGACTTTTCGGTATCGGTATTGTCGGGATCGGTATCGGTTCGGTACCAATACCGTCCCGAGCTCATCCCTAACATCGGATATTCGGATGAACCTCTTTTGATACATTTTCTTCTATTTTGTAAGTATGGCAAAACAGCATATTTTATGGGCCGTTGGACACAACATATTTTTAAAAGACTAGTGGGAAGGCCCGCGCGTTGCGGCGGGTATTTATGTTTTTTTCCCGCACGTTGCGCGACGGGTTTCACGTTTTGCAGCACTTTGTTTGTTTTTCAACGTTTCGTTTTATGTTTGGTTATGTGCCTTGTGTGGAATACCTACGTAATGAATTCCCGTGAGTAAGGAATGAAAAGAAGTAACGTTTAGTAAAGGAATGGTTCTTATGCAAATCGTAACTGTAGGAAATAATGGGCATGATTTTGTCCAATTCAGGTGGGGTCATGTCTTCTTAAAGTTCCAAGGGAAGGGTAATTGTCGATGTACTAATTTGGTAAGTTTAGTGTATCAGCATCCACCTTTTGTCACACATTCATTCATTTTAATAATCAAACTATAATGATTCATACATATAGTAGAGAAAGAAACAAAAAGAAACATAAATAAATTTTTTTTAACCCAAACTTACCTCTCTCCAGATTTTTTCCTCAAAAAGAAGCCGCCCGACTTGTATCTTGTAGTTGGAAGTGAATTAATAAGATCTTCAGAAAGACCCCGACTCTCAGTCCCAATAGCCTCGCCTAAATCAAGTAATTCCTGCACGAATTAAACAAGGGTATTTTAAATCCGTTCTTGCTGTAATTTATTAAGAAAACCTTAACATTAGCATTAACCAATGAACACTAAATAGCAAACCTCGTATGTCATATTGTCTGGATCGATATCATCCTGCCAAACAACATACAAAGCACACACATTAACTTTTTGTTGCAATGCGTGTATCACAAACAAAATACGGTCAAACTGTCAACTAATAAAGCTAATTCTCAGATTGGATAATAAGCCTGATTATGGACTCAAGGCATTCATAAAGGCCCATGAAAAAAATCAAACTAAAAAAACATACCGGAGAACTTGAAGCACTGTTTGGACTATACTACCTACGACATTAAAAAAATGGCATAAGTAAATCTAATCATCAACTAAAGTTGATATGAAGAATCAAATTAGCTACATAAGATATGAGTAAAGATTAAATTAACCACTACATGCAAATTCTAGCTTAACTTCCTAAAGAGCAACTACTTTTGGTTTATATGTATAAACATACACACACACATAAAAATAGGGGTTTGTTGAAACATAACCAACATTAAGTAGAGAAACTACGAGAAGCACATAAATGTTTTTTAATCGTGGTGTTAAAACTTGTGGAACAAATAATAATGGAAATGTCGTGGAATCAAGTATAGAAAAACTTATCTCTATAAGTTCCCAACATATGGGTCAAGTTTTTCTTCTTCTTCAAGAATTCTTTTATGAATCCTCTTCTTTATTTTTCTTGTATTTTTTTCTAGTCTTTCAAATGAGGCACAAAGTCTTCTATGTATACAAGACTTAAGGATGAGTGAAAAGACTAACTTTTTTTTTTTTTTTTTGTAAATATTAACTTCATTCAAAAAGCCACGAAAGTCCTCGAAGCAAGGACTAACGGGCAAAAAAACCGACTACACCATATCCAACGGATTATTACACCATAAACTCCAATCTACATTTTTAAGTCTTTTTCTATTTCGGTACCAAAAAAACGATGTGGCCTTAATGTTCTCCAAGAGCTCAGCCGGTCTTCTCCTTTTGTCGTTAAAAATTCTATTGTTGCGTTCAAGCCATATCAACCAAAACGTCGTATAGCATATACCGTTAAGAATACTAGTCTTTCGAGGGGGCAATCTTTGACTTTCAACATACCGAATAACATCTTGAACGTCAAAAGCAAAAAAAGGCGTTAACCTGCACCACATGGAAACCCTGCTCCAAACCTCCACAGAAAACATACAGCCTGTAAATAAATGTAACGCCGACTCATTGTCCGCCTGACAAAAAACACAATCTAATCGCTGCAGTTGCATTCCCCTTTTGGATAGCTCTAACCGAGTGGGAAGACGATCCCTAACTGCTCTCCAAACCATAAGTTTACATTTCAGCGGAGTCCAAGATTTCCAGTCAACACTAGGCCCTGGCACCGGCTGAAACTCTTTGTGAAGGAGCTGTTTAGCAGCGCGAACAGAAAACTCTCCTATACTATCCTCTTTCCATAACCATTGATCCTTGCCTCCACAAAACTGGAACCCGAACAGGTCCTGTAACAAGAGAAACAGCTCCGAAATTTCCACGTTCAGCTCAGGATTTCGTTTCCAATTCCAGTTGACCGTCATTGTACCATTAACCATCTTTAGCCGATCAGAAACATAGGCCCATTTGCTGCACTCTATTCTGAACAGATTCGGGTATATTAACCTTAGGGGAGTGTCTTTCAACCACGAATCACACCAAAAAGAAACCGTGTCTCCGTTACCGATCACACAAGAAAAGTAGCTTTGTAAAGAACTTCCGTTAGACAATCTTTTCTCTCCAATCTTGACAATAGCTTTCCACGCCCCTCTCGCAGACGATAAACAAGGAAGATGGTTCCAGGACCGCGCTGAACCGTGGCAGCCAAGGATAATCTTTTTCCATAACTTGTCGCCGTCCTTTTTAAACCGCCACGTCCACTTTAGAAGTAACGCCTCGTTAACCACTTGGAGTTTCGAAACCCCAAGACCACCTTCCTTTTTAGAAGAAGTAATCACATCCCAAGCAATCCAAGGAATTTTTTTCTCCACTTTAGAACCCGACCAAAGAAAGTGTCGCATAATAGATTCTATGTTATCTACCACCGTCTTTGGGGCTTTATATAAAGAGAGATAGTATATGGGCAAACTCTCGAGCACGGATTTAACAAGAATAAGGCGACCACCCAAGGACAAACATCTCGCTTTCCACGAAGAAAGCCTATTTTTAATAACCTCTATCACCGGGTTCCAATTACTAACCCGAGTCATGTTAGCTCCAACTTTAATACCAAGATACACGAACGGAAAAACACCTCTTCGACACCCTAAAACTTCCATCATATCATCCACCTCTTTATCATTAGTGCCAACTCCAAAAAGATTAGATTTTGCAATGTTAATACGAAGACCCGAAACAATGTGAAAAATACGAAGGATTCTCGCCATGTGTTGAAGATTTTCTCTAGACCATTCTCCCATAACTAGGGCATCATCGGCGTAGAAAAGATGGGTGACATCCTCTTCGCCATCCGCAAAGCGAATACCCTTAAAATCTTCATTCACCCTAGCCTTCTTGATAATACAAGAAAGAGCTTCCATAACCACCAAAAAAAGAAAAGGGGAGATAGGATCACCTTGACGTAACCCCTTTTGACATCGAAAATCAAAAGTCGGAGATCCGTTCACAAGAACGGAGGCTCGGGATGACGCTAAAATACCTTCGATCCAAGTACACCATTTTTGAGGAAAACCCATTTGACGCAACATATCTAACAAAAACTTCCAGTTCACATTATCATAGGCCTTTTCAAAATCAATCTTTAAAAGGAAAACCTTTCGGCGTCTTCGTTTAAGCCAATCAATCAACTCATTAATCACCAAAGGACCGTCTAATATAAAACGATCAGATAGAAAAGCCGACTGAGAATCCGAAATAACCTTACCCATTATCTTTTTAATACGGTTAGCAAGAATTTTAGAAATAATCTTACTAACCATACCAATGAGAGTAATGGGTCTATAATCTTTAAGCCCCAAAGGAGTCCTCACCTTGGGAATCAAAGTAATGAAAGACGCCGCACAATCCGGGTGGATAAAACCACTCGCGTGAAAATCAGAGAGAATACTAACAAAGTCATCTTCCAAAAAATTCCAAAACCGCTTCACAAAGAAAAAATTAAAACCATCAGGACCTGGCGATTTGTTAGAGCCGCACTCGAAGACTGCCTCTTTGATCTCTTGTCTAGAAAAATAAGAAATTAACTGATCACCGTCACTTTCGTTTAACACTTTTAACCCGGGACAGGTTAAAACCGGCCGATTAATGATGTCTTCCTTAAAATGATTTCTAAAATGCCTCATAACCTCTTTTTTAACCAAAGTGGGTTTAGAAACCCACTCCCCATCAATCATCAAACCCGGAATACCGTTTGTAGCTTTTCTCCCATTCACAACGCTATGGAAAAAGCTAGAGTTTTCGTCCCCCAAAGCCGCCCACTTGACTCGAGATTTTTGTTTCGCATCTCGAGCCCTAGTCAACCGTATTTCTTCCAAATTTTTTGAGCACTCAGACCAAACCCATAGTTCTTCCTCGGATAAATCTCTCATCTCCATAATACACTCTATATCACCCATATCTTTAACCAGCGCTCCTTCTAATTCTTTTTCTTTACTTCTTTCCTGGTGATTCCAATGTTTTAATACCCCACGCAATTTTTTCAACTTATTTAAGAGGTTCACTACCGCCGACCCTTGATCCACCCATGTATTAAAAACGTCATTGATAGCGTTGATACAACTAGGTTTTTCCACCCAAGAATCAAACCAACGGAAAGGTTTAGCCCCAAAGTTGGAATCAACAACCGAAAAAACCACCGGAGAATGATCCGAAAGATCTTTTTTCAAAGCTCTAACACACACATTTGGCCACTTATTATAGACATTATCACAAACAAGAAATCGATCGATTCTACTCATTTTACAAACCCCTTTTCGAACCGAAAGGCACGTGTATCGCATACCTTTTAAATTATATTCGCGCAAGCCGGCTCCTTCGATGAATTCATTAAAGTCGCGCGCGCAAATAGTATCAAAACTAGAATTTTTTCTTTCTTCTTTGTATCTCACTGCATTAAAATCCCCAAAGACTATCCACCACCCTTCCAAAGTCTCCATAATATGCCTAATTCTCAACCACAATCCTCTTTTTTCCGAATTGTTTTGAGGGGCATATACATTTAACAAATTAATTCTAATCAAGCCATCCGACAACACACCCGACGTGCAAAGAAAATTTTTATCTTTAACAACCGTGTCTTTAGAGAAAATCTTAGGGTCCCACATACTAATCAAACCCCCCGAATTTCCAGTCGAACCAACCCAATCAAAATCCGCACCACCCCCACCCCACACCGTAGAGATTAAACCCACCGAAACATTTGAGCACATTGTTTCTTGCAATCCAACAAATGAAACACCATTATCAACTTTAATTTTATTAACCCAACTCAGTTTACCAGAGCCCCCAATCCCACGAATGTTTAACGATAAACAATTCATTTATTACCAGTTTGTAATCCTTCTTTGATGACCACTTCCTGAACTAAGTCTTCAAAATCTTTAAGGTCCGCGCCCAGTTTAGACCCCATAATCACGGTTTGTTCCACTTCCACTTGCCTCAAATTAGCTAAATTCGTGGGTTCCCCAAGACCAGTATCAGCCGTAGCATTATTCCTTTGGAGCCGCTCCCCATCTTCCCTTTGGGCAAAGTCTTCCACTTCAATACTATGGCCAGAATTGTTTAGGCCCAATATACTATCAAGCCCAAAAGGGTCTTCAAGGTTTTTGGCCCGTTTAGAAATCTTGAGACTTTCCTGGCTACTAGTATAGCCAACGCTGGGCCGGCCCATTTCCGACTTTTTAAAACTCTTTCTTTTGCTGATATGGCTAACCGGGTGGACCCCACTAGGATCACCTTCCTTTTCAAATTGAAATTCAACACCAGGGATAAAACCTTCCTTTTCAATGATTCCTTCCAAATCATTATTTTCCACTCCATCATTAAAAGAGTCAACCAACTCATTATTATTATCATTAATCAGCCCTTCATTTACGTCATCCATTAAATCAGTTTCCAAATTAATGTTGTCTCCTGCGTTGACTTCTTCCTCTACCGTATGACCGGAGTCCGCCTCACCGGAAACTTCAAGATTATCAGCTTGATCATCACCGGATTTCGACGAGCTACTGTCTTGTATAGCAGAAGCTTCCTCATCATCGTTCTCGTCATTAGGTTCCATAAAGTCCGGGATCCATTCACCCAATTCTTCATATACCCAAACTCTAAAACTGCGATTCTTCCACTTCAGTTGAACCTCATCGGAAATCCTGTTCCCATCCCCTACCAGTATTCCAACGTAAACATAGGAAAGGTCCAAATCGTTTTCGGAACTTTGAGCTTTGTGAACCACCCTCCCGTATAAACCACCTATAGAGTCCAACACCTCCTTAGAAAGCAGGTGTAAAGGGACCCCTTGTATTTTGATCCACGCCAATCTTTCATAGCCAAGAACTTGTCCTTCCCACAAAGCCACAAACGAAAAAGCCTCCGGTTTAACCAGAGCCGCCTCCTTAAAACTCAAAGCCGTCTCCTTATCAGGAAACGTAATCAAGGCGTCAAGACCACCCATGTACTGCACTCGGGACTTTCTAAAACGCATATTTTGTAGGGTAATCTTAATCGCCTTAAGAGCGGCTAGATCAACCATCCTAGCCGCCACCGCGATCCCATGCAAATCATGAAAAGCGTTCACCTCTTTAGTCACCGTGAATGTTTTACCCACAAGCTTATCTTTGAACGAAAGAGACCCTCCTTCCGTCGTACGAAACTTCTCAGACATATTTGGTTTGTCTCCGGCCTTATCTTCAAAAACCTTTGTTCTCTCCTCCCTGCGATTGTAGATTTCACCGTCTTCGAGTACGAACCGTGCTATATTGAACCATAGTTTAACACCGCCCACCCTTATCGTCTTCAAGTTTTTGAGCAGATCTTCCTTATCTTTTACATCCAAGAAGGATATGAAACCAAATCTATTCCCGCCCTTGTCTCTCTTCCTAGCAATGTATAGATCATAAATCTCTCCGAATACCCTTACATGAGAAGCCAAATCGCTGCCGCTGCATCCCTCTGGAATATAGGTGACGAAAATCTTCACAATCCGATGTTGCACGTGCTCCGGAATTGGCTTCCGGCTCCGTTCCATTAGAGAGCGTCCCACGGGTCTCCAACCTTTTAGAGAATAAAAAAAAGACTAACTTAATTAGAGCCATTAACTCTAATAAAGTGAAATAAAGAACTCCACTCAAGAGTCTCCTTAATAATTTCACTAAAATTAATTAAATTCCATTCATCATATTATTAATTTTTTGTAATTTCCAACATCTTCTTGAATGAAACATTCATTGGTAACATTGATGATAAAGAAGGAAAACCATAAGGCAAATGATGTTTGTGAGGGTAGGGATGGAAGAAGGATGGTAGTATTGTAAAAGTGTTTTGATATCGTAAAGCATAAGGTGAGTAAAATGTCTACACTGCCCCTTTAAGTGTCTTAATTGTCACAACTATCCCCATAATACCCTTGAATTTCATGCTTTAATATGTTGTGCATGTTGCATTTTAAGTTGTACGGAAATATAAATTACTAAATGGTACATCACTCCTTATTTATAAAGTAGTATAGATGATGTTATTAATAGTTTTATTGTCTGTCAAACCATGTAGTTGGGTTTCAAGTGCTAATCAGAACAAAAGGTTTAGGCTTGTCTAATTAGTTTATGGTTAAAAGTACTTTTCAATAGTTTATTATAGCCTAAAAATGAAGCTAGTTTGTTTATAAATTACGATATCAGTGAACCACTTGTATGCATGCATAATAGTATATTAGTATACTAGATGTGTGTGAGAGAGAAAGACCAAATAGTCATATGTTGTTTTTTTATTCATATTTAATGATCTACACCAAAGTTTAGACTTTTAACTGCTCGAAGATAATTACTGTTATCGTATGTTTTAACCTTTTGATATAATAAATATATAATTTGTTAGTTGTTACAATCAAGTACTGAAACGAGCCAACGAGTAGGGTTCAAAATTGAACGAGGCAGCTCGGTTTGACTCGAGCAAGGATCCGTTACAAAATGAACCAGCTTAGCTCTTGTCATTTCAAATCAAGTGTTCATAGATATTTTTTTTAGCTTTTTTAAGCGAACTAAGAGCCGAGCTGCGAGTTTCTTTTCATCTTGTCTGTGGACTTGAATCCCAGGTCTTAAAATCTAGGTGTTTTTAAAAACCATGACAGGATGAACATGTCTAATCATATTCAATGCAAGCTAGGTTTGATATGTAAGGTACTTTATATTTGAGTTCAAAGCTTATTTAGAGAAAAATAAAAACCTAGTTATAAGAAACTACATCACTTAGGGGTTATTTTGTAGCATCTTAATGTTTGATTAATTAGAGGCTAATTCTTTGTGGTTCATAAATCTTAATGGTTAAGAGAAGCCTCTTAATAACCATTAAGAGGTTACCAAACAGCTACTTACTAATGTTACATTAAGAGTCATGATCAAAACCTAATGATAAATTTGGTTGGACAAGTTTGGTTGATGCTTAAATCACTTTTGAGAGTAGACTAGAGTCATAGTTACCGATGTGTTGTCGTGGACGCAGTTAATACTCGTGTGTTGCCTCGAGAAAAGATTTGAACTCTGTAACTATCAAAATAGAAAGACCAATGTTACCTAAATAAATGGTCTGGTACTACTACAACTTCATTTTCAGTGGATTATATGTTGTGACATTGAGAAAACTATAAAAAAAAACGAATACAGTATTTATGAAAAATAAAAGGAGATCGAACAGAAAACTTTATTCTGTGTATTCTTGATAATTGGTAAAACTTACAATGAGCAATTATATAGAGAAAAGGATAGAATGCTAGCCAAAAATAGATAACAAAGAAAAGGAAATATAATAAAAGGGAATCAATCAATTGGCTGGCAATATGGCTGTGAATATGGCGAGAATCAATATGGCTGTGAATATGGCGAGAATTATGGTTTCCTATACTCCCTCTCAAATTGGAGCATGCGGGTCACAAATGCCCAATTTGCCAAGTAGTAACTGTAGCTGACGAGATCCCAAAGCCTTCGTGAATAGATCCGCTATTTGTGATTTTGTGTTGATGTGAAGAGGCTCTATTTCATTTGATTCGACCCGTTCCCGGACAAAGTAGCAATCCATTTCTACATGCTTCGTTCGCTCATGAAACACCGGATTATTGGCTATATGTTTAACAGCCAAGTTATCACAAAATAACTGGGTCGGATTGTTTAGAACAATACCAAGCTCTCTTAAAAGCCACCGCATCCAAATGATCTCACTAACACTAGTTGCCATGGCCCGATACTCGGCCTCTGCTGAGGATCGAGAGACGACCGACTGCTTCTTTGATTTCCATGAGATTGGGGCCCCGCCCAAAAGAAGAAGGTAACCACTGCGTGATCGCCTAGTGTCTGGACACCCGAGCCGGTCCGAGTCAGTGTAGCCAACCAGGTTTGTTCCGCCTTCCTTAGGAAGAAGAATGCCTTGACCTGGGGTTGCTTTCAAGTATCGTAATACTCTCATTGCCGCCTCCATGTGATTTTCTCGTGGGTCACTGACAAATTGGCTAAGAACATTAACCGAATAAGTGATGTCAGGTCTTGTTGCTTGTAGGTACAAAAGCCTTCCAACAAGCCTACGATATTCTGTGGCATTGGTTCGAACTTCTTCGTCGTCTTTGGTGAGTTTAGTGTTTTGTTCCATCGGGAAGGCACTCGGGCGGCAACCCATCATTCCACTATCTTTAAGAATGTCGAGGACATATTTTCGTTGACTCAAGACTAGACCTTTCGCCGTGCGTGTCACTTCTATCCCCAAGAAATACTTTAATGGCCCGAGATCTTTGATGCTGAACTTCTTGTCGAGAAAAGACGTGGTTTCCTTTATTTTCTCAATGTTGTTTCCCGTGAGAATAACATCATCCACGTATATAAGGGCTGCAACAAAAGAGTCGTCGGACTTGAAAATGAACAAAGAGTGGTCGGCTCGGGATTGTTGGAAACCGATTTGTTGCAGAGAGTTGGTAAATTTTTGGTACCAATTCCTTGATGCCTGCTTCAAACCATAGAGCGATCGCTTGAGACGACACACTTTGCCTTCTTTCCCTTTTTCAAAGCCTTGTGGTATTTTCATGTATATTTCTTCATCCAATTCTCCGTGCAGGAAGGCGTTGTTGACATCTAGCTGGTTGATGGTCCAATTCTTTTTCGTGGCGACAGCAAGCAAAGTTCGAACGGTTACGAGCTTGGCCACCGGAGCGAAGGTGTCATGGAAGTCGATTCCTTCTACCTGCGTGAATCCCTTTGCGACCAGCCTTGCCTTGTATCTTTCGACCTCTCCGTTGGGCTTGTATTTCAATTTGTACACCCATTTTGAACCTATGGCGTGCTTCCCTTTCGATAGTTCTTCAACAGCCCATGTATCATTTTGCTCGAGGGCCCGAATTTCTTGTTTCATGGCTTCTCTCCAGTTCGGATCCTGCACAGCTTCTTTAAAGGTTTTTGGCTCATCGTTGGAACTGATGGCCGATAGAAAGGCTTTGTGAGAATTAGTAAACTTATTATAAGAAATATAATTAGCGATTGAATGTACCGTCGAGGAACTTTGATCGGGAGTTGGTGATGCGTGGTCTACGGATGGTGGGAGGTTGACGACGTAGTCATTGAGGTGTGCGGGACGAGACCGGTTTCTTCTTTCTCTAGGCAGTGGCGGGTGGTTTGTTGTTTCTTCTTCATGATGCACATGCTCGGTCTCATTGACTCCCATGTTTTCAAAAGACTCATTTTCAACTTCTCCCTCGTGGTCTTGCATGGAGGTATTTTCCTCATGCATGAGGTTATCAAACTCTTCTGTGATAACACTTTCTTTATGTCTTTCTTTATTTGTGCTTGGCTCATCTTGAGAGGCATGATACCACTGAGGCAAAACAAATATTTCGGGCTCCTCCTCGATCCGAAGGTTAGCCTTGTCATATGGGAAGACATTTTCAACAAATTTAATGTCCCTTGAAATCATCATCTTTTTGTTCTTGAGGTCGTATATTTTGTACCCCTTTGTCCCGTGTGGGTATCCTAAAAATATCCCGGGTCTCCCTCTTACCTCGAACTTGTCGCCTCTTGTTTCAGTGCTTCGATAATAGGCAAGACATCCAAATACCCTCATGTGGTTGTAGCTAGGTTTTTGGTTGAAGACCATTTCATAGGGTGTTTTGTTATGGATCACCTTGGATGGAAGTTTGTTTATAATATAGGCGGCTGCGAGGATACATTCCCCCCAAAAGATTGAAGGTAATTTTGCCTCAAATTTTAGTGCCCTCGCGGTTTCAAGAAGATGTCGATGTTTGCGTTCCACAACTCCGTTTTGTTGAGGGATGTGTGGGCACGTGGTCTCAAGAAGAATCTCTTCTTGACTGTAAAAAGACATCATTCGATTCGATGTAAACTCTCCCCCGTTATCGCATCGAATTCTTTTTATATTTTTATTGAATTGGGTTTTAATCATTTTGTGAAAGCTAACCAAACAATCACTCGCATCCGACTTGTGTTTTAAAAGGTACACCCAAACTGATCGACTAAAATCGTCGACTATGGTCAAAAAATAATTTGCTCCCGTAAGAGAGGGGGTTCGGTATCTTCCCCATATGTCGCAATGCACAAGTTCAAAACAATCTTTTGTCTTAATAGAACTATCAAGGAAAGGAAGTCTGGTGAACTTTGCCTTTGCACAGGAATCACAAGTTTCACCAACAGTTTTAGAGGAAACAAAATCAAGACAAGAAATTTTATTATAGGACGCATGTCCTAAACGCTGATGCCAAAAATCACATCCTACCGCCATTGCCATCTTCTTGCTCCCCACCATCTTCATCCGATATAGACCTTGCTCGCATCTACCCGTCCCAATCAACTTCCTCGAAGTCAAGTCCTGCATAACAAAGAAGTCCGGGAAAAACATTACGGTACAACCAAGATCTTGGGTCAATCGGCTAACAGATAAAAGATTGCACGTGAACTCAGGCACATAAAGAACGTTATGGATTTTTGACCCGTTTGGTAATATGCACGATCCTCTACCCTTTACGGGTATGGCATTACCATTTGGGATGGTCACTGGCAATTCCGGTTTGGTTTCGAAATCACCATGGAGTGTTTTGGAAGTATGAGTTATGTACTCGGTGCAACCCGAGTCCACAACCCATTTGTTACCTTCATCAAATCTACCTGCCATGTTTGCCATAGGTTGGGTGACCTCTATGTTGGCTGCACTTTTTCCAGCAAACATGTGAAGGAATTGCTTGTATTGCTCATCATTTAAACCGGGTATGGGGCTTGTTCCATCTTGGGTTGACTCCTTCATGGCTGTACCTGTTTCAACATGAGCCGCCTTGGCCTTTATCTTCTCTGTTTTACCTTTCCCAGGCCACCATTCCGGGAACCCGATTAGCTTGAAGCACCCCTCACGATTGTGCCCATCCTTCTCACAAAAAGTGCAGTGTTCCACCTTATCATCAGTGCTCTTTCTAGTGATTTTAGGTGTGCTTCTGGTCCGTGTAGAGCCTCCTCCATCCTTCTTCATGGCAGCATGAAAAGCAGCGGAATCGTTGTTCGTTTTCTTACCGGTGGAGGCTGCTCGTTGCTGTTCATCTTCCGAGACAAGGTGGTATGCTTCTCCCAGGGTGGGTGTCGGCTTCATTGCAAGAATCTGAGTTCTGATCGTGGAGTATTCGTTATCGAGTCCAAGAAGGAACTCATATAACCTCTCCTTGTCTTTGGAATCGGTTAACTTCTTGCTTATTCCACACGTACAACCTGTGCACGAACACCTTGGGATCGAGAAGACAGAATTGATCTCGTCCCACAGTGTTCTCAATCTGGTGTAGTAGGCCGAAACCGAGGAGCCGTCTTGTCTCGATGTGGTTAACAGTTGCTTCAACTCATATGCCCTCGGTGCACTTTCTTTCCCGAAGCGATCTTGCAGATCCTTCCATATTTCTTCTGCGGTTTTGGCATACTTCACACTAACCCGTATCTCCTTCTCCATGGCTGTAGTCAGCCACCCTCTGATCATGGCATCACAACGGAGCCACAACATGTGATCATCGTGTGTTTTCTCCGGCCTCGGCATGGATCCATCGACAAATCCTATTTTGTTTTTTGCGAACAAAAAAGTCTCCATCTCTTGAACCCAGTCGAGATAGTTGTTGTCGTTTAAGACTTCGTTGACGTGCATCTGCCTGGGGTAATCGGACGGATGCAGGTAGTATGGTGAGGTGTGATCGGTGCCAGAGTTGCTGGCTGGTTTTGGGTTTTCTTCTTTATCGCCTGCCATGAGTAAGACTTCTAGCAGCGTTTGGGTTTGGTATTTTCTGGCCGAGCGTTACCGCTCTGATACCATATGAAAAATAAAAGGAGATCGAACAGAAAACTTTATTCTGTGTATTCTTGATAATTGGTAAAACTTACAATGAGCAATTATATAGAGAAAAGGATAGAATGCTAGCCAAAAATAGATAACAAAGAAAAGGAAATATAATAAAAGGGAATCAATCAATTGGCTGGCAATATGGCTTTGAATATGGCGAGAATCAATATGGCTGTGAATATGGCGAGAATTATGGTTTCCTATAAAAAAACTATAAATAAAAAAAAACGAATACAGTATTTGCACCGGTGTTAAGACAGTAGGCCTAGCAATTTTAAACACGGACACGATAGCATGACACAAACCTACACGACCTTAACAGGTTTTGTGTTTGACCTTAACAAGTTTTTTTTGTCTTAAATAGTTCGACACGATATGACCTGTTAATTCTCGTGTCCAAACATGTAAAAGACATATTAACATGTTAAGCACTTGTTATGATAGGTTAATAATTTTTATTTGAAAAAAAAGGATGTGGGTGGGGTTATACACATACGCGGCCAACGAAGGAACCCTAATTTCAAATCACACGTCGCCCCTTCAGTCACTCACTCCCCCCCCCCCCCCTTTCTATTTATAACGTCACCCGTCTCTGCCTGACAATAGTCTCTTCGCGAACTACTCTACCTACAATTAGCGTCCCATCTTCTTCTCCACCATTCGTCATCTTAGGCACAATCTCAACTGTGTATGTTATATACATATGCATCTTATTCTTACGTTTCATTATTCATGATTACCTGCTTCAATTACGCTAAATTTTAGGTTTACGTCTTGTAGCGTTAACTTGTTATAGTAGGTTTGTATTCGTCTTTGAAAAAATGACACGAAAAGAATCGTATCGTGTTCGTGCCTAGCCCTGATCAAGTCATTATGTCATATCATGTCGTGTCTAACATGATATGCTTACTCTATAAAACAAACTGGTTCGATTCTTCATGATAAAGAAAAATATTGCAAAATTGGTACCGAAAGTATTGATTGGGTACGAGTATCTAGCACCAAATGCTCATCTCTTAAAAGAAAAAAAGAAAAAAAAAACAGTTTGCGTCGAGTAGTCGATTCTTGAGCACGGCACCCCGCAAGGGTTGTTGCCACATAGTTGTTCGCCGATAAAAAAAAAAAAAAAACAGTTTGCCAATCCAAAAATAAAATATTAAATAGTGGTGCACGCTAGTCAAATAAGGGGTGTATGTTAGTACCGCGGACGATGCAAACCACACAATTGCTGCTACTTTAATACGAGGATTTGTGTGATTAGTGCTTGTTTTGGCTTTAAAGTGGTTTTACTTAATTTAGAAGTTTAGTGGAATTGTGTATCATCCAATAATTGTTTATTCAACTGTCGGCTAAGTAATAATAGTGTGTAGTATTATTAAATTTATGAACTAAACCATAGTCACAAATTATATTATGGTTTAACAAATTCCATAAACAAATAAAAGAATATAATTAAAACCATCACTTTTAAAAACAAGTTAACAACATCATGTAGAAAAATAAGTATCACCAATGAATGAACATTTAGTGACAAATATGATATTCAAATCCCAGTAGGAAAAAAAACATCAAACCCTAATCCAACATTGTCCCTGTCCGTTTGTCAACTAACCACACTCCCTCAGGCTATAGGGTGTGGAGAGTGGAGACACCAAAAATGATGTGTCTCAGTACAAGGTAGGATGTCATCTCAACATGTTGATGTCTCAAGCATTCAAAAAAAATAAAAATAAAAATAATAGGAAAACACCTTATTGGTTCAAATTAAAAAAAAAAAAGCAAAAAAAAAAAATACCTAATTGGAGCGTCCAAGATGTCCTCGGCGAGACGGGAGGGACGGGGGTGCATGGGACGTGGGGGAGGACATGAAAGGGGGGTGGTGTTGGTATCCAAGACATAGCAAAAAATGAGAGGACGGGGCAGGGTGCCGTATGTATACCCAATAGCCTCACGGCCTCAAAAAACATTCTACGGACATGACCACGCGGCTCGTGGTGTAACAAATTATAACTTTTTTACACATAAATATACAAATAATAACTTATGTAAAATTTATATATCCATTTTTTTTCAAGCAATTCATTTAAAATATGGAATCTAAAGTACACTTAAAGTAACAATAAATAAAATGGTGGTGGTCCGCCAAAAGGATACGATGCGACCGTTATATTTCGGTGGCGACACCATCTTTTTCCTCACCTTCCTTCACCTTTTCGTACACATAACTTCATACCTACACTTTCATATATATATTTTTTTTAACTGCAAGGAACGAAGTGAAAACAAAAACTATCAATAATTTCAATCTCATTCAAAATTTAATAGAATACATATGATGTGTAGAGGAAGAAATTCAACAAGATGTCGAAAATCGGGATCGGTTCCGGTTTACCTAAATGTCTATGATCTTACCTCCATGAATGGATGCGCATATTGGCTCGGTCTAGGTGTTTATCACTCCGGCGTCCAAGGTTTGATTTATTTTGATATTGTACTACTTGATCATTTGATGAATATGTATAAGCTCATAGATCTATAAATTATCAAAAGAATCTGATTATCTTTTAAGACTTTAGTTCACGAAGTTGAGTATTCATTTGTTGAATGTATGAGCTCAAAGATTCATAAATTAACTTAATTATTATATTATTATTATTATTTTTTAAATAATAGTTCACAAAGTTTAGTATGCACTTGAAAGAAGGTTGCGGCGCAACTTATTTTCAGTTTACCTGCCACTCTACTGTAAATTTCTAACGGTTTGAAATAAGATTATGTATTTGATGAATGTATGAGCTCCATATATCTATAAATTGACATAATCATTTTATTATTTTTGAAATTTATAGTTCACGGAGTTGAGTACGCATTTGGAGGCCATGAAAAATCGACGACCGGGATCTACGAAGGAGAACCAAGGCAGTGTGATGGATTCACGTTTAGAAAACAAATTTTGATCGGATGGACAGAGATGAGTCAGCTCGAGGTTCGACGATTCATGGAAGAACTTGCTCGAGACTACACAGGAAATTCGTATGAATTAATCACTAGAAATTGCAATCATTTCTGTAACGATGCTTGTATTAGACTCACTGGAAATGCTATACCATGTTGGATTAATCGTCTAGCTAGAATCGGTAAGCCATTGATTAATTTCAGAGTGTTTTAGAAAAATGACGGAGTTACAGCGATTGAAAATTTGTTTTGGTTTACGGGGAGTCAGTTCCTTCCAATGACTTTGACTTTTCAAGTTTGAGTTTACTGCTCTCATAAGCGGACTTGAAAAGTTAGAGTCCGCATGTAGGAAGAGGAGCGGACTCCTTATAAAACAAATAAGTATCAATGACTGCGCAGAAACTAAATCAGATTTGCTAACAATACAATTTCTCTAAAGATTTTTTTATAGTAATTTTTTTTAATTTATAAACTTTTAAAAACCAAGTTACATCTGGATAAACTTTCAAATTACGGCGATGAGATTTCTTATATATATGTTATTGGCGTCGATTAGGGTTATTGTGTAATTGCTTAATACCGACGAGAATAAGGTCATGCAAAGTTGGAAAAGAAGGTAACAAGGTGTATGATGAAGATGAAATGAAGGAGAAACTTATGAGTCATTCGAGTAGTTTCAGTTCATCTTCAAGTTGTTCATCATCGTCATCGTCGTCGTCGAAGTCAACGTTGGCGTCAACTCCGGTTTGTCTTACGAGAAGCTTTGGAACCAGAAGTATTGTTCCTCCGTCCCCTTCACCTTTTCTTCAATATTCTTCTTCTTCATCATCTTAATGGTAACAGCTTAGAGAAGGCATCATTTGTTTGTATAAAAGTAAATGGGAAAAAAAAGGAATAACTAATAATTTGTTGTACAAGAATGGAGAAAATAGAATAATAATCAATACATCTATCTTTGAGATCTGTCAACATATGTCTTGTATTAATATTTAGGTTAATTTATAACATTATTATGTTTGTGAAATATAATCCATAGGTGTAAAAAAATGTGAATATACAAAGTGAAATAGGAGATAGCAAAAAAAGTTTGTAGCTCATTTGAAAAAAAAAAAAAAAAAAAAAAAAAAAAAAAAAAAAACCACCTTACTCAAGCTTTCTAAGCACAAGTTTAATTTACGTACATCTACGCTTGTTTGCTTGCCTTTTTTTTTTTTTTTTTTTTTTTTTTTGTTAAAGTTTGCATTTTTGTAAAAAATGTATATTATTTTTAACTTTCAAAAAAGAACTTGTTGGCTTGCGTTCTTTTACAAGCCGAGCTAGAACTCAAATCTCAACTCTTTAAGATAAACGAGCTAAACATATATCGAACAAACTGGTTTGACTTCAAACACATGGTTCTAGCATATTTTATTCACTAATTTTAATAAACGAATGAACTTTACATATACTATCCCCTTCATAAATAGATAAACAAACGAGTATGATATCGTTTTATTGTCCAATAATAGATAATACTAGGATGTGTTTTCGTTATTCTTCTACAACTTTTCTCGTTAAATTTATATATAACGGGTGCAAATGATATGAATAAGTGAATAACAGCAATTATGCACACGTAAAAAGTTGCATGCAAAGACTATATTCGATCCTTGCTTTTTATCATCTTAAATATCCGATCTTTGCTTTTAACATGTGTAGGTGCTACTTTGCCATTGACTGTGGCATTGTCATTCTTTTATTATACTTGTAAACTTATGCGGCTTTTACTTGATAGAGGTTTATGTCTTTTAAATGAGAGATCTCAGTTTAAACCTGGGCATTGATGAAGTTTAGTTTAATCTGGCGTAAAAAAATAGTAGGGTAACATTTGTCATTAAAGAAAAACTTAAAATAGTATTCTGAATAAATTACGTTTTTGGCCCATGCCGTTGTGTCGTTTTAACTCTATCTGCTCAAAAATGAATCTTTTAAAATTCCGGCCCCCAACATCGTTTTTTCTAACCTTTTGGCCCCTACCGCTAACTCGTGGATTTTATTTGGAAAACTCTTACTCATTCAACAAAATCACTATGCACGGTAATGACACGATCCTCTTCTTACACACTGCAATCTTCATAATATTTGACACTGAATACAAAACACTTCACTTCATGATAATTAACAAGCTTTAAACCAAACACTGCAACTACTCCATCTCAACGTTAACCACATCTGAGTTCAGTTTATCACAACATTCTCGTTGCCTCAATCTTCCGTAGATCATCAAAACCCAACCAACAATTGATAGAGACTTAAAAAACCACACTTATCAGCAACAAATAAGTCAAAACTCACGAAAACCTTCATTGGATCGCATGTCAAACCGCCCGAATACTCTTGCATTATCACCCGAATTTACTGAGAATTATTCAAAATCTGACAAATTTTATCGCCCTAAATCTTGGTAAATTCGCATCTCTTCATCTTCAAAATGCAAAAAATAATATGACGTTGTGTGACTATCTCAAAATCTTTGTTAACATGAACTGATCCTAAACGAATCCCAAAACTGATCAGTCTATTAACGTCTTCAATTTTCACTTTTATACTGTTGAGCGGGAAAATCAAACTAATGGTTGAGCGGCGAACCCAAAGATCAAACTTGTTAGATTTGACAATCATTTAATCGCTGACGGATATCATGCTCTTTGTACGGCCCAATGTTAATCAAATTTGTTGTTGATGGGCCCAATTATAATTAATCCAAACAATAACGTATGAAATTCATTTGGCCCAAAATTCTTTTTAATCATACGGCCCATCATCAAATCATACTAGAGGTGATAAAAAAAAACCGATTTGGGAACCGAAACTGGTAAAACCGACCCAAACCGAAACCGGTCAAAACCGGTTTCACGTGAAACCGGGACTAAAAAAATCTCAAACCGAACCGAACCAAAAACCGGCCTAAAACCGACGAAAAAACCGGTCAAAAGAAACCTAAACCGGTACACAAACCGGAACCGAACCGAAACCGGTATCGCTAAAAACTGGTCCAAACCGGTAAAAACCGAAACCGAACCGAAACCGGTTTAAGAAAAATACATTTTTGCCTATAAACACAAACAAAACTTTGTTTTTTTTGTATTAATATTCAATTTTCTTCTTTAAAAAACCTTAAAAGTTATTAAAAGTTAAATTTTATGTAATTTATACGATTTTAAAAAGTGCGCGAAAAAACCAATTAAGAACCGAAACCGAAATCGAAACCGGTCTTACGAATCGACAAAACCGATTCAAAACCGAACCGGTTTGGAAACGAAACCGGTTCGACCAGGAACCGGTACTGTAGCGAACCAGTTTGGAACCGAAACCAGTTCGGCAAAAAAAACCGATTTGCTCACCTCTAAATCATACTAGTCATTTGAATCTTTGATATATATCCTTCTTGATATGTCTAAAGATCACGTGCACCTTTTTCATAGACCCCCAGGGGCAAGGATTTGTCTTTAGTAGGTTTAGTTTTGCTATTCAAAAAGGGGTGGCGGCGCAACTTGTTGCCCGTCTACCGGTCATTATGTAAAATTCTTTTCTCAATTTATGAAAAAAACCATCATTTACTTCAAAAAAAAATATCTTAATTTCCATTTCACAAAACAACATTAAATGATCCGAGACATTTCACGTGTACGGCCCAATCAAAATTTTACTACTTGGTCCATGTCCAATTTAAAAGATCTAATAACCAGTCCACAATCCTAATAAAAGATAAATGTCTTGAACCATATATGGAAGGAATCGGCCCACCTTTTAGTTTTTATCAGCCCAAAATACAAAATAGATCTGCACCTTGTTGACTCTGTATATTAACTATATACTAGTAAATTACCCCGCGCGTTGCGGCGGTTTTTAAACCTGACTAAGTACGTAAAGGTAACCCAAGTTAAAAAATAATTTTTTTTTTACCAAAATGGTAATTTTAAATTAAAAGTATTTGATATATATAAATCAGGATATTAAGTTTTCTTTTAGTTAGTTGTAATATACAGAGAGAAGGAGATAGAATTATTGGCAAAAAATACATATATTATATGTGTGACAACCGGCAAATTTCGTACAACGATTAACGTGAAGCTAATCATGTTTTAGAAATAATTAACATGGATTAAGGTTAATTATGGTTAGTTAAGCTAATATGAGTCCTACGATGTCCTTTTGAAAGTTCGTTGGAGTCTTGACGCCTTTAAAGAAAGACTTCGCGTGTTTAACGTAACGAACTGACATCAGCAAAATTTGTCAAATTGGAATAATATAAGCTTATTCTATGAAAATACGACACGTATTTACTATCGATGCGAACGGATGTGAAAACGGCGTGGTAAACGGCCAAAAACGCAGCGTTTTGGAGAACGCGGAGAGGAACGGGCATGGGATTCGAACGTCGAAACGCGTGGCTTTAACCGTTACCGAACTTCCGGAATAATTATTTAATTGCTCGGTCTGAGGTTATTTATGACTACGAACAAAAACCGGGTCCAGGAACGATAACGGGCTAAAACGGAGTAGTTGGTACGCGACGTTGGGCTTGAAGCCCAATCCAAAAGCCCACCTATATAAGCCCATAACTTCCCAATTCTTCTCATTTCTCACATCACTTCCTCTCTCTAAAAACCAAACTCTCTCAACTCTCTCTCTCTCTAGAAATTCCGGCAGCATTCCGGCGGTGGTCCGGCGGCCGTCCGGCGACTTTTTCCGGCGACCGTCCGGCGACTTTTTCCGGCGACCTTCCGGCAAGTTTTTCCGGCGACCTTCCGGCGACTTTTTCCGGCGACCGTCCGGCGACTTTTTCCGGCGACCTTCCGGCAAGTTTTTCCGGCGAGTTTCCGGCGACCTTCCGGCGACTTTTTCCGGCGCGTGACACCTCCACCCCCACTAATTTCGACGCCCCGAACGCGATGGTGAAGGCCGTTTTCCCTAAAACGAAGCGGTTTGAACGTTGGTACCATTCCGGCGACTTTTCCGGTAAGCTTGTTTTCGAGTTTTCTTTGTACAAACGTTTAGATCGGGTCTTTGGGAGACTCCTCACAAGTTTTCACGGGATTTCGTTCTCCGGCCATATTCCGGCGAGCTATTTCCGGCTAGTTGCGAGTTCGGGAGGGGCCGGAGTGGGTTTGGTTGGGTCCCGATGGCGCGCAAGTATTCAGAACGGAGGTTTTGGTGGTCCGGCCACGGTGGTGGTGGTCCGGCCACGGCAGTGGTGGTCCGGCCACGATGGTGGCGTCCGGCGGTTCGGGTCCGGTCAGTTTTGGGTTCGGGACTCGGGGCTCGGGTCAAGATTATGCTTCCGGGTCAGATTCAGATCTGGCTCGGTTTGCGTGCCGTCTTCAAGTTCTAGTCGTGGGTCAAGTATGGTGCTCTCGGGTAGATCCGGTCAGATTCGGGTTGGTCAACCCGGTCAACTCAGTAAACTTCGGTCAAGCGTTACGGTATAATTAACTAGCAATTATTTCGTTATATTATTATTTACACATATATTTCTAAAATATATAAATATGAACGACTAACTCGCTAACGAACCGATAAAAATATTAACGAAAAGCATTATGAGCTAATATTTGTGTATTAGTCGTGACTTGCGTTGTTATTGGACTAAATTGATGGACTATACGTATATATATATTTATATAAATAGTATGATTTATATAATAGTCACAACGTATAAGTCTCGTGGATTAGAAATGCGGATAAATATAATGTCGTCTTTGTTTAGGTGTTGATTTTGGGAATTTGTAGACAACTTGTGTTGTCTGGTTTATACCAAAAACAGAGGAAACTCTGCCGAAATTTTTATAAATCCGAAGCGCGACAAGTGTGACATTATTGTTCGTTCTTATAAATAACTTTCCAAACGTTTGACAAGTGTAGTCATATACAAAATCACGACGTTATGACAAATATTATTTGTAATAATAATAGTCAATTCCGAGAAATATTTCAAACAAATATATAGTCTTTTGTTACCAAGCGTCAAGTATGACGAGTTTTTAAAAGGTTACTTGGTAACTAAAATATGTTTGTTGTCGGATTAAAAGATGTATAAACGTTCGGTTTTATTTGGAAAATCTCTTTATAAAAAGCAAAGTCTTAAGATTTGTAAGATACTCGGATTCGGGAAAAGAAATAACAAACGTTATTGAGAAGATTTTAATAACTATATTATATTTCGGCAAGGTATATTTCCCGAAAATAACTATACAAGACGATTACATTTATCCGATTTACGAGACAAGCTATTACTCGGGATGAGTTATACGTTTCGTGGTGTTAGTCCAACATGGTTTACACACGAATAGTAACAGGTGCGCGACTTGGGTACTATTTCGTATGTGAACATAGGAGCTATGATAAGTCACGATCGGTTCGTCGAGTTAAAACACTTAAAGACTCGGGTTACTACACACGAGTCAGGATAGTTGAATAAACTATCTTTTAACCGGAAATTAAGCTAGGTTTATATATGATAGACTTTAAGGTGTCCTTTATTGGTAATTAGGGCACGAGGAAGTCGGTCAAAGCTTTGGGCTTTATTTGCTAGCTAAGCATGGAAATTAAGGTGAGTTTCACGGCCCCATTTTACTGTTTTAACTGGGGGAAAGATATGTTTGTCAAAAGTTATCACATATTGAAATGTTTTCAAAGGTTAAAATGTGGTAAGTGGCATGATGAGTACTTGAGTTTTTGGTCGCCACTCGGGGTTGAGTCCTCGCTACTGTAACCATTAATTCAGGTAAATGAAACTGAAGGAATATTTGGATAGTACTATTGGTGCCTGACAAGGCCCACCCCTAATCGATAGCGTCGATTATGCATCGGCGTATGCCTGGGGTGCACGTATTCTGAACTTAAGTCGTTGGGTTCCGAGAAACGACTTGGAGCGGGGCATATTTATTAGTCTTGGTTTGGTTATGGGACTCAGGGGATTGCTCATCATCATAATTTGTAGGAGCTAGCTACTCCATACAAAGGCCACGAAATGTGCTGGATTTGCACAGGATATAAAAATGTGCTGGATTTGCACAGGATATAAAAATGTGCTGGATTTGCACAGGATATAAAAATGTGCTGGATTTGCACAGGATGTAAAAATGTGCTGGATTTGCACAGGATGTAAAAATGTCGTATTTACGAAACTAAAACCTGTGAACTCACCAATATTTTATATATTGACGTCTTTTTGAACATATCTTTCAGGTAACTAAGTGCTGAACAGGTATGCGGCTAGTACGGTGGAATTTGGGATGTCGGACAATGGTTGGGGGTTTTCATCTATTGTTACCTTCGGGTTGGGACATAAATGGAAACACCCCACTTTAAAACTTAATGTTTGTGGTTTTAAGTAATGTTTGAAACCAGGTACTCCTTCCCGACATCTTAATATAATGATCTTTTCTAATTAAATATAGTTTGTGTTAATCTTGACTTTGATATGCTTTCGAGCGTCGCGCCACGTGTTTCCGCCATTGGCGTGGTGTGACAATATGAGGTTAGACATCATGCTTTAAAGAGCTATACAATTCAACAAACAAAAAAAAGACAAAAATGTCCAATTACTACAATGTTTATAAGCTCCAACAAAGCCTAATAGAACCATCACAAACATTGCTTGTTATTATTAAATAGATGTGTAGAAGGATTTAATGAAAAGCTTGGGTTTTATTGAAATTGAATTGGGGTTTAATTAGGTGTTGGGGTTACATGTTGAAATGGATATGAAGTATGCATTACACATATATACAATGAACATTATAGGTTGTACATAAGGGCATAAAGGGAACAAAATGACCAAATATTGGAATTTTGTGAAGGGACTCTTCAACTCCCATCTTAAAAATTGTATAAAATTACTTTCTTACCTATCACTCCTCCTTAATAAGGTAGTAGAGATTTATAGCTGTACTATTTGAATAGTGTGTGGCAGCTAAAATGAGCTGATGGCATATTCGTAATATCTATATATTTGTGAGGGGCATTTTCGTTCTTTAACTCACTTTCTATAAATCCCATCTCTCTGCATTCTTCTCATCTCCTTCTCGAAAACCACCGCTATGGCGGTGTTAGTGGCTGCTGCTGTGACAACGGAAGAGAGAGGCAAGAGAGAGTGACAGGACAGAGACTGTGGCGTCTCCACCATTGCACCCATTTATTAGTTATCTCTCTCGGCAGAAAAGAGAGATTAGCTTTATCCACAAAACAACAAACCCGAAAATATTTCAACCAGGTTCACACTCTACTAAGAGAGTTTGACAATGAAAGGGTTGGGGAGAGGAGATATGTGTAAAATTTTATGGTAAAAACAATTCACACAATCAAATATGAGCAAACACAAACTCGGAATCAAAAATAAAGAAGCAACATATGTAGGCGACAAAACGGTGACAAAATTTATTATTAATCAACCCTAAAAGATTTGCCCCCCAAATACCCAAACTCGATTCAACAATAGAAGAATCCAGATGAAGACCAATACAAAGTCTCAGATCTCAACTGATTGATTAGATCAGTTGAGAATCATAAAAGAAAGAACTTACAACCAACTTCTTTTTCGAACGGCCAACGAATCAATTTCCGAGCACTCTCGGGCACCCTTTTGGCGAATCAGGTACTCGAGAGTACCTGGGCCACCAATTGCCACCAATTCCCGGGAAAACCCGACCACTCACCCGCCCGAAGGCACGACAGTGAAATAATCGGTAAAACCGGTCGGGATCAGGACTCGAACCCAAGCCAATAGCCGGGTCATCCCTCATTTCCCCTCCACCAATGTCCTCCAAATGTAGCTAGTGGGAATTGAACCCAAGCCTCCCATAGGAAACTTAAGGCCCTCAACCCACTAGGCTACAAGTGTTGGACAATGATCACCAACTTAGGGACCACAATACAGACGATGATCACCAAGATGATCAAGACCAGAATACACCAAGACTTAGGGATGAAACTCTAGAACAGACCACAATCATCTCTGGAATAAAGAGAGACTGAAAACAAAACAATAATACAGAATGAAAAATAAAAGTAATAATGATCCTTATATAGTACGTCTAGAAGCTTCCCCCAGCTGATCTCATGAAGACAAATCACAGCCATCCATTCAATATGATCCAAGGGCCACGATTAAAGCCTGTAACAACTTGAAACAACTTTAAGTCCTTTTAACAAGTTAAGCCCATCACCATATTAACTAACAGGCCCAAACAATAAGCCCAGCTGACCATATAAGCCCAACAACTAAACAATAGAAATCCCAAACATATTAACCAATAAACATATGAATTACATAACATAACATATTTTTAACATGCCCCCTTAATTCATATGTTTAAACGGATCAATCATTTTCAGCTCATCACAAAACTTTCTATGTTGTATACTCAATCCCTTAGTCAAGCCATCAGCAATTTGATTTTCATAATTGATTTTAAGAGTTTCAATCAAGCCATCAACAATCTTTTTTCCTAAGAAAATGAATGTCTAACTAAATATGTTTGACTCTATCATGAAGCACAGGATTAGCAGCAATTGAAATTGCTGCTTTACTACCACAATATAACTTAAGTGGCAGATCTACCTTAACTCTTAACTCAAATGATAGATTTTTAAGCCACGTTAATTCACAAATAGCAGAGCACATGGCTCTATATTCAGCTTCAGCCGAAGATCTAGAGACTATACTTTGCTTCTTGCTTTTCCAGGAAACTAGAAATTTCCTAAGAAAACACAATACCCAGTTATAGGTTTTTTGGTTACAAGGTACTTAGCCCAATCAGCATCAACATAACCAGTCAACTGGAAATCAACACTTTTAGTAAATGAGATAC
Source organism: Ambrosia trifida (assembly GCA_028751855.1). Taxonomy (NCBI): domain Eukaryota; kingdom Viridiplantae; phylum Streptophyta; class Magnoliopsida; order Asterales; family Asteraceae; genus Ambrosia; species Ambrosia trifida. The sequence continues at coordinate 7,952,283 of CM054129.1, forward strand.
CTTTTCCAGGTGACTTGAGGTTCAATTTCCCTTTTCAAATCATATGTCATTTGGGAATCACATCGCCACTCAACTTATATGAACACCTATCAATTAATTCATGATTTACATATATTTAAAGTCACGGTGATGACTAACCATAGTCGTGGCCTTTCAATCTCAAGTCTGTCACCACTTGGCTTCCCAATGCCTATTGCTTGGCACCTACTGATTGAATTACACATGACATTCATGTAAATTGTGATTAGACATGTATTCAAGCAACCATACTAGTTTACCAAGTGCATTAATACAAGGTCTATGGTCCAATTAAGTCGAGCTTCATTGTGACGTTTCATCAAACACTTAGTGGGCAGGATTTTTACAACTTTTGATTATAGGTCATCTTGACCATCTAATTCATATCCACATCAACAACTAAGGCTCATATCATATATGTACCCAAATTCATCATTTTTCACAATTCAGATTCAAGCGCGCACACACACACATATATACACATACATTATCAATAAGAATTCCTAAGTTTTACTCATAACCCAAAAGACCCACATGTTCATCCCACAAACCTTAAGGATTCCCCACCTAGATTCCAAGTTACAATGATTTGCACAAGATTGGTTCGTTTTTGAGGCTCTCTTGTACTAGAGACACCCTCCTTAGTTATCAATTTACCAAAATGTAAGATTCTAAATTTTCGTCATTATCACATAAACCAATTTTACACCAAATTAAATGAAATTAAGTTTACCTAGAGGTGGGGTGAGGCTTAGATGACTCAAACTTGCATCATGCAAGCTGTAACAACTCGATTTAGGGCTGATTTGAGGCTGATTTCATGATAATAAGCTATTGTGTGTAAATAGTGTGTTTGGGTGTTATAATCGATTTCCAGGGATGGAATGAGATTTCCTTTCCTTGACACAATAACCCCTCTAAAAGTGGTTTAGCTCATTGACACAAATGGTCCCCTTAGTTTCTATCATGGTAAAACATGATGGTGCACCATTAACCATGTAAAGTCTTATAGGGATATTTCCATTATTTAATTTATAAAAAAATAATTATCCGTTTCGCTTTGGATTTAATCCTCGCATTATGTATTATTACACAAATGGTCCCCTTAGTTTCTATCATGGTAAAACATGATGGTGTACCATTAACCATGTAAAGTCTTATAGGGATATTTCCATTATTTAATTTATAAAAAAATAATTATCCGTTTCGCTTTGGATTTAATCCTCGCATTATGTATTATTATGATTAGTCGCCTTTGTAAAAATTTTGGTGCGTTACACACACGACCTGCCCTTTCCACTTTGCCAGGCATATGACCGGCTTCACCTAGCGGAATTAAAATAACAAACCAAGCAAAGTTCTAGCATTTTGTAATTTGGAAAATAGAATGAGTGTTAACGAGAAATGAAATTTGCTATATTTAATTGAATGAGTTTTACTAATGGCGCACTAAATTGACGTGTTGTTGTAGACTCAGGAAGAAAGTTATCAGGTATTTATGATAACATAATTATAAACCGGTATTAACCATACAAAGTGATTGTTAAGAGTTGAAATCACAATAAACGCTTTAAAACACACATCCAAACACTCCATACATGAAAAAATGGGGTAGGCAGATGCTAATGAAGTGCTTGAACCCTAAGCCAGAACTATATATATTTGAACGGCACTAGAGCTATACATTTAACTTGTTAAACAACAATTCAACCGAATAGCCTAAAATCGAGTAATCAACATTCGATATCGTAAAGTAAAATAGAAGAATCAACAACCACCATAATGCATAATCAACATATACTTTCTAAGAAAAGGGAAAAAATGTAGACCTATTAACTGAACTAGTTGGACAATTGAAATTTTCAAACTTCAATTGAAGAAGCAGTAAATGTAGTGAATTAAGGGTCTTTCGATAGCATTGGATTGGATGTACAAGTCAGATTTGGAAATAAGAGTAGTATTGGAAAAAAAATTCATGACATTATATGTGTAAAGCAAGAAACCGTACATATGCCATCTTAAAATTCATATAAAATGATCTTTCCAGACATTTTTCTTCATTTATAATGTAGTATAGATTACGTAAATACAAAATGGTAAAATGCTTTAAAGTGTAACTAAAAAAGGGGCTAACATATACATTTTTTGACATTTATAAGACTATCCGTTGTGGCCCGCGAGCGAGCAGCCGCAAACCATAATTTTGTACACGTGGATAGCTTGGACCATAACACCCTCAAGCCATCATGCCCGCGAGCGAGCCCAGGCTACCACACTCGCATGTGGTAGCGGGTCAAAACTAGCCGTTGGCTAGTCAAAAAGAGCCGTTGGCTGCCGACCGTTGGCAGCTAACTCCCTATTTTTGGCAACCTTAAATTTTCACCTCACATCACACAAACCATCCAAAAAAATTCTCTCTCGACTACAAAATGGCTTTGCAATGGAATGATTTGTCTTCGTCCGACTTGTCCAAAGAAGACGACTTGTTTATGGAAGTGGGTAGGATAACGGTTGACTACCTCGTAGCACGGTCTCGAAGAAGAAGAAATCCGGTGCTAACCCGACAGCCGGCCCTTGACCGTGACAGAGAGGGAGCAAACGATACCTTGTATCGTCACTACTTCAGCCCCGATCTTGTCTATATTGAAGATCATTTTAGGCGACGCTTTCGAATGAGTAGACAATTATTCATGCGTATATCAAATGATTTGTCGGAGCGTTATCCTTTTTTTCAACAAAGAGTAGACGCAAGGGGCCGACTCGGGTTCACCTCCATACAAAAATGTACGGCCGCTATTCGGCAGCTAGCCTACGGGATTGCATCGGACGCAATGGACGAGTATATTGCCATGTCCGAAAAAATTGCGCGCGACTCTCTTCATTATTTTTGTCAAGGTATATCTCTATTTACTAGTTTAGTCACATTTTTTTTACACTTTTATTATCATACGTCGTTTTAAAATATGTACATATATATATTTTTTCCGTAGGGATCATATCTATTTACTCACGACGGTATTTGCGTAAACCAACCATGTATGATATCCAACGCATATACGAGGTTCATGATGAGAAACATGGCTTTCCCGGCATGCTTAGTAGTCTTGATTGTACGCATGTTGGTTGGGCTATGTGTCCTACGGCCTGGCGAGGTCAGTTTCATCGGGGTGATCATTTTGGGCCGAGTGTCATACTTGAAGCGGTGGCCTCGCATAATCTTTGGTTTTGGCATGCTTTTTTTGAGTTGTCGGGTCAAATAATGTGACATTCGTAGCCCTTACACTTTGAAACTTTGGCAAGTTTAGTCCTTGTAAATGTATTATGTTTCGCATGTTGGTTCTTATTTTCTTTGAAACTTGATTATTATGAAATCACGTTTTATACTCACGCTTAAGTCCGAAATTCAAAATTTATGCTTGAAACGATATTTTTAAACATATTTAGTTGAAAAATAGGGAGAAATAAATTTAGAGTATAAAAATGATGATTTTGGTCACAACGCACGATACCGCGCAATCTGCGCGCCTATACTATTCGCCATTTTTACGCTAGATAGCACATAATATTAACTTGGCTTATATAATATTATGTCTAGAGTCAAAAATATTATTTTTGGATGTGTCGGGTATTTAAAATAGTTAAAGGCTTGTACCGCGTTAACTAGTAGTATACACGCTAATTTGCACCTAATACCCACTAAATAATATATTATACAATCAAAACACATCACCTTAGCTATATATGTGTGTGTGTATCGACTAGAATCAGCCACCACATTGTAGTGAGGCCACACATACACCTAGATGCAACAAGTGTCCAAGACACTTACACTTGTCTTATAAACCCCAACACACCTTACAACACATCAACCCTACCCCTACACTAATCATTAGTTTATAAACCCTCTTTTCTTCCCTCTCCATAACCGTACATCATCACCACCACATCCACTTCTACTTTGGTTCAACTAAAACCCAAAATCATGCTTGAATCCTCAATCCATGGAGCTTTGTTGGTGATTTAGAACAAGAAATGGTGTCGAACATGTGATTGTGAAGATCATTCGAAAACCATCTTCTCATTTTCTTTAGACTCACTCAAGAACACTAGGGTTAAGTCTTCAGAATTTCTAGTCTTAACTCGTGACAAGTTTATTTGGATTCATCGCGCTTAGCAAAACTGTGAGTATATCTTTCCCTTTTTCTTACTGTTTTACTATTTTGGGATGATTCATGTACCTATTAATCAAGTTTTATTTCTTATACTTAATGAAATTCTCATGTGTGTTTGCCTTATGTGATTTGGTGTGTATTATGCTTAATCATTAACCGCTGGGCGGCCTAGCATTTCAATGAATAGTACTATGGTATACCCCCTTGAGACTCTGTTGGGAGAATCTTGGTCATTGTCTTGTTAATTCATTATTCAGATTGTTAGTCATGTGTTAGTCATTATTCTCAGGTTTGGTTTTGACTGATACTGCTTATTACATATTTGCAAACGGTATACAACACATGAATTGCGAAACATTTTTATTTTTATACTATATATATCAAACGGGTGTACTCACCAATACATTATATGTGTTGACAAAATTGTTTTGTACATGTTTCAGGTGACGTTTGATCTTATATGCTTTCACGCTTGGGCTGGACTTAGTGCTTAAATAAAAGTTGAACATTTATTATTTATGTTTGAGATATCTATTAAGACTCTTTGTATTTCGTTTTGAACAATGGAAGTTATTTGCTATTAATATTTACAATTTAGTCCATGTGCTATTGAACAATCGTCACTACGTGACACCTCGATGTTTCCGCCATCGGTTGGGGTGTTACAAATAACGACTTAAATGTTATCAACCAATCACCTATATTTGATAACCTTATCGACGGGGTTGAGCTGCCCCAATCATTTTACGCAAATAATGTGAATTTCAAGTACGGCTACTACTTGGTTGATGGTATTTACAACGAATGGGCGACACTTGTTCAAGCTTTCTCGTCACAACTTGAAGACAAACGCAAGTACTTTACAAAGAAACAAGAGTCGGCAAGGAAAGATATTGAAAGAGCGTTTGGTGTTCTAAAAAAAAGATTTGCTTTGATTGCCAACCCAATACGGTTTTGGACACGAGAGATGATCATGGACGCCGTCTATACTTGTATTATTCTACATAACATGATATTGGAGGACCGAGGCTTGGCGATTTGTCAAAATTACCAAGGTGATGTCCCACGTGCCGAATCAACAATCGATGATAACCAAAGACTCGACAACATAAGGAATATCAAGAACCGTGAGATACACGGAAACCTCCGCCATGAATTAGTTGAGCATTTGTGGGCTAGACGTCCCGATGATGTTGTGTTAGATTACTTTTTTTTTATAGTTTATTGTAAACATTAATCTAATTTTTAGTTAACTTTATTTTTGGTTTAATATAATTTTGACAAATTTAGAAAGTATGAAAAAAAAAATACAAAAAAACTGGATAAAGCCGCTGCTCACCTCTAGCCACAACAGCATCAGGTGAGTGAGCAGAAGCTTTATCACCCTGCCAACTGGACGCTGACATGGCGCAATATAAGAGGATAAAGCTTGTTCTCACCTCTAGCCACAACGGATAGTCTAATGATACATACGTAATGTATATGTAAAATTGAAAACTTGTCATTGGAGTTAGTGGTCCAGGTAAAACCTTTTGATATGCTTAAAGTTAAAAAAAAAAAAAAAATTGAAAATTCAGATCACTTAGAATTAAAATTAAAATTAAAATTAAAATACTTTTCCGCGACATAACCTTTCTATAAAAATCAAGGAAGACGCGTCGAAAGTTGTTAGGCGTGATTTTCCTAGTAATTGGCAAGAAATGATGGTTGGACCGTTGGATCAAAAATGCATCAACCCTCTTTATTTAAGTTTATGGTCAACTATTTAAGTTTATGGTCAACATAGCTGAGACTCAAAAATGCATCAACCCTCTTTAATCTTTATTTAACTTCCCACAATCTCTTCACATAGGTCCCACAAGTGTCACATAGCGCTTCATCCCCTCTTTCTATAATGATTTTTCTAGACATATTTCTAGTATAGATTACCTAAATACAAAATGGTAAAATGCTTTAAAGTGTAAATAAAAAGGGGGCTAACATATATATTTTTAGACATTTATAATGATACATACGTAATATATATGTAAAAATGAAAATTTGTCATTGGAGTTAGTGGTCCAGCGTCGGTAAAACCTTTTGATACGCTTAAAGTAAAATTGAAAATTCAGATCACTTAGAGTACACGGAGTGGGGCAAGGAAATGGGGCGGGAAGCATCTTCATTGGGGGGGGGGGGGGGAGGTGGGGCGGGGAGGAGAAGACCGGCGTGGGGGGAGGAGGATGGACACGTGTACGCTTCTGGTTGGCCGATTTTTTTTTCTTTTTTTTAACTTTAACACAATATAATATTACTAGCTTTTATCCTGGTAGTGTCCCGGGGTTAAAAAATATAATCATTCTAATAATACTAATACTAATAGTAATAATTATTACTCTTGTAATTAAATAAATAAAAAAATAACCTTGCTATAAGGTGACACCATGTGTTGCAATGTTGCGCGATTCTTTCTCCTAGCTTCTCTTGATGAAGTTTACCTATCCATCTTTAGAAGAGTAAAATTCCAATGATATCATGGCGAATATGCTAAATTTCAACATTGTATATAAGAACCTGGTTTAAAATAAAAAACATGATTAATGAATAATCTGAACACTTTGTGTTTTTTTCCTGTATGAACAAAACCCCATAAAAAATAGTCGTTTTTTCTCCGTTTTTTATATAGTACTATGGTACTCGTTGGAAAGATAATAAAACGCTCGTTAATTTGGTGTAATTTTTTTTCCTTAAAAAATCTCGTATATAAAAGATATTAACGTTTAAAAATGATGGGTGAACATTAGAGAGAAAAAACTAATTTTTTTTTTAAATTCTTAAAAAGATTAGGGTTAGATAAGTGTAGGAGAATAAATGAAAACAAAATATAAAAATAAATTAAAAACTCTCACCTCAACATACCACGTGGCACATACCCTTTGTAGCGGTGTGGGGGGCGCTATGTTGCCTTTTCACGCCTACATCACACTTCACTACACCCAGTATTAGAATTAAAATTAAAATGTAAAAATGGTACTTTTCCTCGACATAACCTTTCTTTTTATAAAGTCAAAGAAGACGCGTTGAAAGTTGTTAGGTGAATTTCCTGGTAATTGGCAAGAAATGATGGTAGGACCGTTGGATCAAAAATGCATCAACCCTCTTTATTTAAGTTTATGGTCAACATAGCTGAGACTCACAAACCGAAGGCTTGAGTTGCAGTATCTGAACAACTATTTTGAGGTTAGTTTATTTTAGCTTTAAATTAGTATTCAATTAGTGGTGTTTTTATCTCTATTTTAAGTCCATCCGTTGATAGATTTTGTTATTATTTAGTTGGTATCTTGATTTTAGTGTTAAATCGGTAGCCAAAATTTTGAAATCGGCAAAAAGAAAGTAGATCGGATCATTAAGGAGTAAATAAGATGTTATTTCAGAATTTGTGAAATTTTCTACGTTAGTTGCTCACAAATCACCAACTCATATAAATTTTTAGCCCATATGAATTGTTAGAGGGAAAACATGGACCTAACCCATAAAAAATCACCAAAATAAACATTGAGTGCGTCTATCATTGAAACTTTACATAGGGGAAGAGTATTTGTAGGTTTTTTCTTTTTTATTTTCCCCACAAGTTTTAAACAATTATAACTTTTTTACAAGATAAAATTTTTCTAAAAAAGTTGTACCAAATTAAAGATCTTTAAATTGTGTTTAATTTGGGGTAATTAAAAAAAACAATTTATAGTATAAAAAACTTATCCTTATTTAAAAATCATGAGAAAATAAAAGTCTCCATATGAAATCTCTATGGTAAGCACATTCAATGTTTATTTTGGTAACTTTTGGTGAGTCAAAGTGCATTTTGCAATTTATAAGGTATTACATGCTTTGCTTTGTATGTCTAAGGTTTGACCTTTTGACATGTCGAAGAAATCAAATCTTGGTTTTAATATGATCAAACCCTTCATTGAATGTCGTATATCAAACATCAAATGTTCAAAGGCATCCCTTGAGACCAGATAGACATATCATTAGGTACCAAGACACGCCATTCTAAAACTAAGTGTAGTGGTTTGAATCTGAGGAAGTAAAAATTTTGCAATTCTCTTGTGCATTCTAATCACATAAATTTCATAGCTTTAAGAGCATGCTGTCGTCCCGACTCCCATGACGATTTTGATTTTCCCCGACCAATCTTCCCGGTCACCTCTTTTGCTTCTTTTGCACCTCCTGTAAACCATTGAGTACTCCCCGCCCCTCGGATCTTGATGGTTCCCCCCTTCCGCATCACCACTACCTTATCACCACCTCATCAACTTCCCACTTCCACATTATCCCTCGATTCCCTCGATTTGCACCCTCCCGGACAACTTCGCATGCCCTAAGATACGTGGGGCTTTTGTTGAAAAAAACCTAACTAATAAGTTAACTGTATAAGTATTTTTTTTAATATTAATATTATTATTATTATTGAACAAAACAAGTTACAAGTAACTAATTCACTCAAAACATTATCCTTTTGTTATAAGTTATAACTAAAGTATCTTGGTGTAATAATCTTTTCTAGAAGGAATATATAGAAACCCCTCATAACTATTGAATGACTAAAATTATTTGACATCATAGAAATATTTAATATTCATCTAGGCCCATTTTAATATTTTAGGCCTGTATGATTAAATTCTTGTGACTTAATGTTGAATTAATTAAGTTGTAAGGTCTAATAACTAGCTTGATCGTTATCATAAAATACACTCTTGTGGATTAACAAATGTGATATGTTGTTTTTTTGCAGTCGTCATCTTCAACAAAACATACCTTGAATGGCATCGTCGTCTTCTTCAACATCATTCATTAAGAAGAGCTACCAGTATGATGCCTTTTTGAGTTTTAGTGGTGAAGACACGCGTAAGAACTTTGTTGGTCACCTTTATGAAGCTCTTACGCGATGTTATATTCACACTTTCAAGGATGACGAGAGACTCAAACAAGGAAAAAGCATCAGTGACCAACTTTTGAAATCTATTGAAGATTCGAAGCTGTACATCATAATTTTCTCAAAGAAATACGCGTCTTCGTCTTGGTGCTTAAACGAACTTGTAAAGATAATGGAGTGCCAAAAGTCAAACGAGCATATTGCTTTTCCTGTTTTTTACGACGTGGATCCCTCTGAAGTTCGCAAGCAATGTGGGCCAGTTGGAGAAGCCCTTGCGAAACATAACAATAAAGATATCATGAAATGGAAAGAAGCTCTGACAGAAGCAGCCAATTTGTCTGGGTGGGATTTGAGGAAAACTGCTGATGGGTAATTCCTTCATTTTTCTACAATATTCATTCTTTTTTTTAGTTTCTTTCGTATTTTAAGAAAAGCTCAAGTCTTGTTACTATCGATATGTTATTATGTCTTACGCTTTTGTACTTTTGTATATTTTAAGGAAAGCTCAAGTCTTGTTACTATCGAGATGTTATTATGTCTTACGTTTTTGTATATTAAAGACCTAAAAATTAACATTTTGTGTGGGATCTTGAGCAAGCTAATTTTATCTTCTATACTTCACAGGCATGAGGCAAAAGTCATCAAGTTAATTGTTGATTCGATTTCACTTGAGTTACGAAACATTAATGTGGATCTTGATGATAAATTAGTAGGCATGGAACCCCGCCTACAAGTCCTTCAGAAGTCTTTAGATATCACCTTGAACGAGGTTCGCATGATAGGGATCAAGGGGATGGGAGGTGCTGGTAAGACTACACTAGTCAGAGCTATGTTTGATAGAATATCAGTTCACTTTGAAGCTAAAAGCTTTGTTGAGAATGTCAGGGAGGTTTCAAAAGCGTCGTTGTTAGGTTTGTTGTCATTACAACAAAAGATCCTTTCAGATTTGCTAAATGATCAAGGCAACAGCGTTAGTAGTGTTCATGATGGGACAAACATGATGAAAACAAAGCTGCGTGGTAGAAAAGTTCTTGTGGTTTTAGATGATGTGGATCATATAGACCAGCTTGAGGCATTAGCTGGTGACCTTAGTTGGTTCAAGCCTGGTAGTAGAATTATCATTACCACCAGAGATGAGCAAGTGTTGATAGCTCATAGAGTAAAATGGATTCATGATGTTAATCTATTATCTGATGAGGAAGCGATTAGGCTCTTTTGTAAGCACGCATTTGGGAAGGATTTGCCAATTCAAGAGTATGAAAAGGAATCACTAAAAGTTGTAAAATATGCTGCTGGCCTTCCCTTAACAATCAAAGTTTTGGGTTCATTTTTGTGTGGTAAAACCAAGGATGAATGGACAGACGCATTAACAAGACTCAAAACAATTCCGTTGAAAGAGACTCTTGAACAATTGGAATTAAGCTATACAAGTCTGGAGGATGATTACAAGGAAATATTCCTCGATGTTGCATGCTTGCTCAAGGGGTGGGGAAAAAACAACGCAATAAGAATGCTTGAAAGTCGTGGATTTCAGGCTAGAATTGGTTTAAGAGTTCTTGAGCAGAGATCTCTTATAACTTATGATACTTATTATAATCCAGTAGAAAATGAAGATGTTTGCTTGAGCATGCATGATCATATTGAAGAAATGGGCCAGAATATTGTGCGTCGTGAGCACCCAAATGAACCCTGCAAACATAGCCGAATGTGGAAGCAAGAGGAAATTAAAGATGTATTGGGTAATGACTTGGTAAGAATCAAATTACTTGGAAAGCAGATTTCAAACTAACATGATTCCTTTATTTATGGCATAAACTATAATTGAATTACAGGGTACAAAAGCGACAAGATGTATATCGCTAAAATTCAACCGTGAGATTGTGTTGAAAGGACTTGGAAACATGGAGAAACTTGAATGCCTTGTCATAGATTATAATGACTATTATTATAATGGCTGTGAATACTTCCCGAATTCATTACGATACTTGCAGTGGAACCGTTACCCTTATTGGCGTTTACCAAAAACCTTTATAGTAAATAATCTTGTTACGCTTAATTTGCAACGCAGCAACATCAAACAATTTTGGGAAGCGGGAAAGGTCTGATGATTGGTTGGTTATTTTGATTGATTTATTGATAAGTCATTAGTATATTCCGAGCCAGCTCTTATGGTGCCGAGGAGGCCACCGGGCTAGGGCCCAAAATTTTCAAGGACATATTTTATTATAAAATTGCTATATATATGCTCTATATATGTATTTTTTAAAATAGAAAACTCATTTAACACTTAAATTGGGCCCTAAAACAAAGTCCATTTAAAACTCAAATCTTGTTAAGTTGTAACCCATAACACATTTATTAGCCCAATACCCATTTTGATTATATTACCTTTGTTTGATGTGACAATAGGTTATGAAGAAGCTGAAATTTCTTGACCTTTCTCGTTCAGAGGTTTTATTAACCCTTGACCTTGGGTTGACTCCAAATCTTGTGAGGTTAGATCTTAGTGGTTGTTCTGATTTGGTAGAAATTCATGTGCCAGATGGAAGTTTAAAAGGGCTTGTGCACCTAGACCTCTCTGGTTGTAAGAGGTTGAAATCTTTTTCATTTATCAAGGAGTTGGAATCACTTGAGGTTCTTTGGCTAAATGAGTTAGATCTAAAGGAGTTCCCAGATATCATCCCGAGCCATTCCAGAAGTAGTTTGCAAAAGCTTCGTTTTCGTGGCAATGATATAGAATACCTACCTTCATCAATTGGAAATCTTCATAAATTGGTAGACCTGGATCTGGAAAAGTGCAGAAAGCTGAAGGGACTTTCGGAAAGGATTTGTAGTTTACAACATTTAAGAGTTCTTAACCTTGAATTTTGTGGCATAGAGGAATTGCCTGATGACATTGGCCAGTTGGAGCATTTAGAAAGGCTAGTTTTATCATATATAAAAGTTAAACATCTCCCAGATAGCATTTGTAAGTTAAAACATCTCAAACATCTTGACCTTTCTTTCTGTGAAGAACTTGATAAATTACCTGAGAACCTAGGGGATTTAGAATGTTTGGAAAAGTTAGTTCTATCTAATTGCTACAAGATAAGAGAGATTCCATCCAGCATTTGTAAGTTAAAACATCTCAAAGATCTTGACCTTTCTGAATGTAATGAACTTGAGAAATTACCTGAGAACCTAGGAGACTTAAAATGTTTGGAACTTTTAGATCTATGGTATACTCCTATAAGTCATCTTCCCCATAGCATTTCGTTGTTGAAAGGTCTTAAAATTATAAAAAATTATGTATGGAAAAGTCTCTATGGGGGTTTAGAATGTTTGGAATATTTAAGCTGGGGTACTCCTATAAATCTTGAAATTGTTGGGTATGAAAAAAGGATGGATCCCAACGCGCTTCTATCTCAAGAACAACAACATACGACATCGGGCGATGTTATGAATGAGTCTCAACCATTGGATTTGAATGTACAGCCGGTAAGTCACACATCGGTTAATGTACATTACTCTACTTTGTTTTAATGTAAAATATGGCTCAACTTTCACTTAGATTTTGATAATATTGAACTTATTTAATAATTTGTTGAATTTGGTTTGGATTTGTTATGTAATATGTTGCACTTCTTTTGCAAATCCGTGCTGAGCTCGAGCTCAAATTTTGCTAGGTTTCAAATCCGAGCTGGGTCGGCTTCAAATATATTAATCAAACTAAAACAGCATCGATTAACTCTTAGTTTCTGGTTGGATTCATGAGGGTTTGAAGCCTATTGATGATAATCTTTTTTGAGTTTGAAATATTGATTGATATGAAATTAACTCTTAGTTTCTGGTTGATTACAAGAAGCTCACCAGAGAGCAAGAGGTAAGATTATTTCAGATGAAATTAAGGATGGTAAGATCTCAGATGAGATTAGAGATGGAAGAAAGACGAAGGGATTAAGGTATTGCTTTCTAATGTTCAACTCCTTTCAAGTTAACTTTTATTCCGTGTTGATTAGAGGTAGCAAGTCCGACCCATATCCTTATGAATGGGTTGATTTGGGTTAACTTTACCTTTTTTTTTTGACCAAAAAATAATGATGACATGTATTATTAGGTCTTTGCATATGGATTCATAGAGTAGACAAAAGCTGATCAGAACCTCATAAGGCTAGTTGCAGATCAAATGGTAAGATTGCAGAGCAATGTTGACTGGATCTTGAATCACAGAGAGAGAAGCAGGAGGTTTTGTAAAAAGTACTTGATATAGAGAGACAACAATATCAAGAAGATGAATGATGAGTGGGAAGCAAAGATGATGGAACTCGATGATATTGCGGTTAAGGAATGGCAAACCATTGAGTTTGAAGAAGTCTGTTTAGAGTTGATTAAGGTATTGCTTTCGAATGTCCCAACAGTTTTTATTTTTTTACCATGTTAATTAGAGGTAGCAAGTACGACCCATTTACTTATGAATGGGTCAATTTGGGTTAAATTAGAAAAGATTAACAAAATTTTATTTATCATCTGTTTCAGCCAAATTTTACCCAAAATCCATTCACCAGTTAGGCTTTGACCAGATTTTATTGATCACACACATCCATTCATGTGATCCATTTTTACACCTTATTGGCTCAATTAAACACCATTGGACCCTACGGTTTCTTTTTTAATGGGTAAAACAGGTAAAATCAACAATACATTCTGATTTGCTACTAATGTTGACGGGATCTTGTATCACAGAGAGAGTTAATGAGGTAGCTAGATGCCAAACAACAACTAGAGATGGACATTGAGGAATTAAAAGGGAAACTGCAGGTGACGAAACATTTGGAAGATAAAGATGATATTGAGCTTCAAGAGCAGATAAAATGGATGAATGATGAGCTGGAAGCAAAGATGAATGCTTTTAAGCTTATGAATTAAACTCGTGCGAATAAGGAATGGGAAAGTACTGTTAGCTGGGAATAATGAAGTAATGCATCATCCTGTACCTTCTTAACTTCTTTTTAGACCATCTCTAATATCTTAATATGCCCCTTACTAGCATTAGGAACTCGTGGTTCTGTAAGCAGCAAGTGTTCAACTAATCTCACTTATATTTGTTTCTAGAGATGTTGCATTAATATCTCTTAGTCTTTGATAAAATCATTGGTGCTTTGCGTCATAAACAAAAGAATTTTTTAAGTCAAACCTAAGAATTGCATATTTTCATAAACATTTCTGAAAGTATAATAATATTTTAAAGTTATATAAATCATATGAAACTGAAGTTAGAATATTGTTATACTGACCTTAAGTATCATGACAATCATGTCACATGAACATACATACGGATGTTTTGGCAATCTTATTTTTCTTTTTGGCTTCAAGGATAGACTTTTGACTTTTTGAGGTCAAACCTGCACTTTTTTAGTTATTAACTGAGATACATGTTACACATACACATTTACCATGAACGTTTTTCCACAACAAACTTGTAGAGATTTAAGCAAGGTGTACATAATTCATTTCCAATCTGAATCATATCAAATAATTTATAGAAATTGTGCTCGTTTGGCGTCGAATATTAGCGGCACGCCTAAATGTCATACCCAATTCTTGATTTTCCTCTCAAAACGGGTCACTTTCCTAGCATTCACTGATGTAAATAGGAAACCCAATTTTATGTGAGCATTATCGTACCTAGACATCACTTTACCATACCTATTTCTGAAATGTCACACCGTTGATTTCTCGTTGATGGAAGTCTAGTTGACATCTTTCATATCGTTGTCATTTACAAATTGGTGCCTTATGAATGAAAAGGCATCACTTTATCACTTTATCATCCCTAATTCTGAAAGGTCACTTAAACTTAATGCATCAGAAGTCTAATTGATGCCTTATGAATGAAAAAGCAACCATCAACCTAGATGTAGGGAGGAGATCAAATTTTCAAAAAGTGTGTACCATATACCGTACTGAAATGGGCCGATTGCATCGTTTAATTTAGGGACATGTCCCAGGCAATGGGTCTGGTTTATCCCATTTGTATAGGTTCCACATATGTTGATTGTACCGGGGTTTTGGACTTAATTTAGGGACATGTCCCAAGCAAGTTTCAAATCCTTTTCTCCTTGTTATTTTTGTAAATTTATAAAATTTCCTGGTTCTATACCCTTCCCCTCCCAAAAAAAAAAACACACACCCCAACGTGTAAGCCTAATATGTTGGTATAATAGAAGATATAACTAAAAGCAAGCATCCAAAATATTAAGACAAAATCTAAACTCCATAAAACGAAATCCAACATAAAACAAATTAGGACTATTCTTAAAATACTTAATTTATAAATTTAAGTTCTTGATTTCTTTTCCATGGAAATTATCTCTTGACTGTAGTTTGTAAGGATGTAATGGGAGTGTAGTATAAATATTCCTTGTATAGTCCAAATCAGCCAAAATCAAGTCAGGAAGGTGCATCGAAATTTCAAAATCAATTTATGTGGACGTAATCAATGACATATTTGAATGAATAAATAAACCATATTAGCTAAAGGCGAATTTTTAATTTCAAATTTACTATCATGCAATTAATTTTCCGTGTAGAAACAAAATAGATACATTATTTATAATCGTATTTGATACAAATAATTGACCATCGTCTTCACGCGTTCCTGTTCCTTCAGTGATGGTGACGTGGTTAAAAAATACCATTAAATAGAAGTTGTGTTATCTAACCCAAAAAAATAAATTTGTGTTACACATAGATTGGAAGCCATTCAAATGCTGATAACAATTTTAACAAATTGATAAAAAAAAAAGTTACTCTATTGTGAATAGAACGCTGTTGTTAATTAAATTTAAACTAGAACATTGAGGAAAGCGTAACAAAGAATACTAATTGCCGTACCGATTTTGCTCCTCTGGTTCAGTTTTTCACAGTAAAGGACAAAGAGATATATATATATATATATATATATATATATATATATTATATTTGACCTTGTTCGATTTTAAATAAAACTTTTATCAAAATGTATATAAATATAAGTATGTCGCAATCAAAATGTATATAAATATAAGTACATCGCATCGGTGTATTCGAAGAGAGAAAGACAGGATATAGGACTCAAATAGGTGCAAATGGAAATGGAAATGGAAATGGAAATAGAATTAGTTAATTGGACTCAAATAGATATGAAATTGAAAAAACCAATGCACCTAGTTTTTTTTTTTAACGGCCAACTAAATATCAACTGAACTACCAGTGGATTAGCACTAGCAAATGGCTGCCCATTGGGCAGCCCAAGTCCACCAAGACACCAATTCAAGTAAAAACACACCGCTCGAAGGCCCACTGCGGTAAAACCTCTCTGGATCGGATTCAAATTTGAGACCAAATGGCCTTAAGCTCTTATCGTCACTTCCCCATACCACTCCACCAAATGATGGGTACCAATGTACCTAGATAATTAAGAATTTAAGAATAAGACTCAAGTAGTTAAGACCACCAACACACATGAGCTCAAATAGTAATTTACTCGTTCCTTTATAAATCTCATTGCGTAAAAATCAAATTTTTGTTAATTAATTTTCAAAATCGTTTTTATATGATTTCATTTTATATATAGGGGAAAGTTAATTTGAGAACGCATATATTTCGTGCGAACCGTGAGAATGCCATATGTAGGATCGACTAACGTGTCACCCGACAATCACGAGCTTGATATTTAGAGTGCGGAATCCTCTAAATATGTTCTAATAACAGAAACGAAGATGAAACAATGAAAAACGAGTAATTACAACACACAAATGGGTCAAAAGATTCACGTTTATATCATTAAACAGAGCTCGAGTGTTACAATGAACAAACCTAGCAATCTCAGACCTGGGGAGGGTGTTTGGAGAGTGTGTGAGGCAAGAACTAATGATTAGGGCAATGATTGGGACTATTTATACCTCCCATACTCGTACAGACCCCTTTAGGCGAGTAGGAGGCTATCACACATTAACAACTAGCGAATAGGGCCCTATTTGCTAGTAGCTTCATGCGAGTAGGGCTATACCACATCAAGACTGATGTGGTATAGGCTGTAAATGCCTAAAGCTAATGTGGTATAGGCCGTAAATGCCTAAACCCACACCGTACTCGCCCGAAGTGTCCCAAACGACCCGAAACGCGTACAAACATCTCCAAACACCCCGTAACACGTCCAAACAACATATATACTAGCCTAGGGACATCATGCACTTACAGACTCCCCCTTGGACCAGGCTAGTATACGTACAAAGATCACATAAGACATCGTTTATAGCAACTACTAGTAACTTTACAGACTCAAAATTGAAAACATACACAGCAAACATAACAAAAACATGCAGCATCTTCAGTCTTCATCAAATCGACATTGTCTCGATCCTGGAAAGTCTTGACCAGTCGCATCCCGCATGAACTTTGTTGGCGTGACAGAAACGAATCACCCGTTGAAATTTCAATGCTTGATCGGCTTCGGCCTTCAGATGTTGTATTGGATATAAGAACAATGTCTCCACGTCTTTCTCCGAGCAGTTAATCAGCCACATTGGATCCCATATTCTAATTTTCCTGCACGGTTTTGGCGAGTTGCTCAAGACTATTACGGCTTCTGTTGTCTCTGCGTCATAGTGCCAATAATACAACTTAGAAGAGAAGTCTTGCTCAATCGGAACTAATGGAATCTTCGACGCGGTTTCGGGTGGTTTGATGATGTGCTTCCAAATAGGATTCTTTGTGATGGGATGAATCTTGTTTGTCACAACGGATTTTGGGTACTGTGGTTGGAACTGGTCCCATCCCTTAACACTTTCTCTTCTCATAATGTTGTAGAACCCTTGAAGTTCATAGCGAGACTCATGATACAAAGGAGGCTGCAATCTAACCAAATCACGAATATGCCAGAAGGGCAGACTGAGGACTTTCGTGTACGGTTGAAAGTAGAGAAGACCATCCTGCCACTTTACTCCCAACATCTTAGCATGCTTTATGTAAGCCCAGCTGATCACGCTTCCTGACATCTTTACCAATTGTTTCTTGAATATTGAAGCTTGTACAGGTTCCTTTTTCTTCTCAGACTCGCCTCCAGATGGAAACCACTCAGGATACTTTTGTCTGATCTTGTCATGTCGTTCTTTCACTTTGTCTGGGACAGGTGTAGGATTAGACTTTAGCTTTTCTTCAGACTGATTAAGCATCTCCTCAGAGATCTTAGGTATCCCGCTGCTCGACTCACCAACCACATACTCGGGTGTAGTGACATTGGTTCCATCTTCCATCTCCACTTCATGATTGTCTGGATGCAGTTCTGGAGCAGAGTGGCCTGCACTGGAAGATTCTCCAGGTGCCAAGCCAAAGATCTTTTCCAGGTCCTCAGGTGTAACCTCAGGAGGTATTTCACCTTCTTCCAGATCATAATCAGAGGACACAGGAGGCACGTACAGGTTGCCATCATCATCATAGTCGAAATAACTGTTTAGAGGCTCGACATTTTCCACAGGAACTATAGCTCGCTTCAGTGAGTCTTTGAGTTGCTGAATCTTGCTCTTCATTGGATCAGGCTCCCCCTGAGCAGAAGAACCTGCTGCGGGATCCTTGCCTGATTTGTCGTGACTCTTCTTTGTTCGCTGAGATCCAGATCCAGTTGATGATCCGCCACCACCTGTGGCTCCAGGATCACCACCACCACCCTTTCCAGCATCATCATCACCATCTGATTCATCATCATCGTCATCCTCATCATCATCTTCTTCATCATCATTATCCTCATCATCATCATCACCAGCACCAGCCTCTGAACTAGGACCACCGGTGAGTCTAGGTTGAGTTCCAGTCAACTCGTTTATCCTAGCCCTCAGCTCGGCATTTTCTTTTTCAGTCTTCGTGATCCTTCGCTCATTGTTCACATTGATCAGGCGAAGTTCGCTATTTGAGGCCTCTACACCTGCAAGTCTCTCCAAAGTACTTTGGTTCGACTGTATCAGCTGCTGATGAGATTTCATCATCAGCCTATTCGACTCTATGACCTGCTGGTTAGATAATGTGAGCGCATCTACCGTCGTTCTCAGCTCTGTGTTAGACTGGATAGATTCTTCGATCAGCTCAAGCATTGCATTCTCATTTTCTTCTATGCTTGCATTCTTCGTTCGCAATTCTGCTATATCACGTGCTTGCGCAGCTACTATGGCAGTTAGCTCGCTAATCTTTCTTTGAAGTTGTTCATTTGTAGCAGAAGCAGACGAAGAGGTCTGATCGGATGACCCGGAAGCTGTGGGTCGAACTTTCTGTCTTATACTTCGGATCCTGTCACCAATAGTATTAGGAACAATCTGCGAGCTTGTCGCTGCCTCGGTAACTGAGACTGGCTCAGTGAAGATTACCGAAGCAGGCATTGACATAGTGACACTGGCAGGCATCGCTGCACTAACTGAAATAGGAGCCGAAGATGTCATTGCTGCTGTTGTTGTAGCTGTTGTTGTTGTTGCTGTTGTTGTAGTTGCTGTTGTTGTAGCTGTTGCTGCTGCCGCTTGAGAGGATTGAGTGACTGGATCCCCAAAAGCTTCAGGAAGGGTGAATCGTCTATTTCTTGGAGGTTTCACCGCTTGAGGTTTAACAGACATCGTCTTCTTACCTCGAACCCTGTCCTTCTTGGCAGTTGTCTTTTGTCTCTTTGCAGGAGGAGAAGAGGCAAGCTCTGCATCGATATCTGCAATAAGATCACCACTACCTGGAGTGAAAGTGGGATCTCTTGCAAGGTCTCTCGCCTCGGCTGTGAGAGCTCTATCCTCTTCTAGAGAGAGTACATCGGGTGAATCATCTTCTGTAGCTTCTGAGTCGTCATCTGCATCAGTTATGTCAACTGGTGCGTCTTCATCAACATGTGCTTTACCTCTTCCAGACTGAGAGGCATCAGGTTCTTGTGCAGTACCAGAAGGTCCAGAGAAGTCTAATAAATTCGGATCAAACTCCTCTTCATCACCTTCAGCCGTGTCAGAGATCCTGCCTGGGGCGTTTTCTCCCAGCTCATCTGTTTTACGCCCTATATTGTCCCCCTCTTTAAACACTAACCTGTGGATACGAAAGTCATCCTCCGAATCACTATCTTCGTGTCTCCACCTGTTGCCTGGTGGTGACACATAGTCTTCTCTCTTCAAGTGCCCATATAGTCATCTATTCGGAGGATATTCAGACTTCGGTCGCCCTTTGTAACTTCTCATCCTGTTCATTTCAGCCTGAGTAATATCATCAGTCCCTATATACTCAGCAGGATGCTTCACCAAATCAGGTACTTGATTATCAATGATCAACTGTAAGAACCGGTGATAGACAATGAAAGACTTCTTTGTCGGCGGCAATAATATGATCTCCTTTAAGTGGTGCAGAATCATCTTGGAGAAGTTAAATGGCTTGTTGAGTGTCAGAGCGACAATCGCAGAAGCCAATGTATCTCTTATCGCATCAAAAGCACCTTTTCTCGGACCAAGGCACTTCAAGACCACATGAGTAAGATATTTAAACTCCGGCGGAAGTAATCCTTTCTTCAGCATCGTCTGTTTGTCGACTTTACCCAAATACTTCATCCTAAGAAAGCCGCCACGTATCAGAATAGCGTCAAACACTATAGGATCAGCATCAGAATCTCCAAACTGTAGCACTTCTCGAATTATCTGTTCGGTGACAATAACGTCTTTTCCTTGAACCGAACTAGTAATCACGATCGGATCATCCTTGGGATCAACCTTGGCGTTACGATAGAATTCTAGCAAGATATCCTTGTAAGCTGCGTGCTGCTT